>JACGCM010002568.1:2400000-3000000 GCA_014058105.1 Kingdonia uniflora | reverse complement strand
TGTTTTATTGGTAGTATATTTGCAACAATTTAGTTTTATGAGACATGCAAGGAGATCAAACATTGCTGGGAGATAAAGCATCATAAGGTATATACTGATGGTTCCTTCATCATAAATAAATAATTTTGTCTTATATGGTGTTTTATATTTTTGTATACCTTTAAATGTAGGTGGGCATTTTCCATTAGAGTTTGATGACAATGGAAGTATAATTGGGGAGTATCGTGCAAAATTTGCCACAAAATATGGTGAGCTTGCAAAGACACATGTTTTCCCTATCATTCGTTATTGGCGTCTTGTAGGTAAAGATGTTAAAAAGATGATACGGGATGATGTTTGTGTAAGTATCAATAACCATAATCAAAATCTATTTTCTTGTAATTCATATGCATCTAACTATTTTAAGTTGCACAGCTGATTTTTGAGTTGGATCCTGAAGTACACAAGAAGGTAATTGAGAAAAAGGTGAACAAATCTTGGAAAGAATGGAAAACTAATTTGAGAAAAGTTACGATTAGTATTTAACGGATTTTGAAAGAAAAGCGCATGTACCAAAATTTATGAAAGAAGAAGATTGGTATGAATTCGTAGATGATTGTTTCACGGATAATGTAATCAACCGTCGTGCTAACGGCAAGTATGCAAGGAGCAAAATGCATACCGCCGATACTACTGGCAAAATAGGATGTGCTGGAAAGAAAGAGAAAATGGTATTATATTTGTTTGGAAAGTAACATTGAATAATAAGTATATTTCATATATATATATATTTACTTATGATAAATTGTAGGATTATCCTTTTTTTAATTTTTACTGGTACTTAATCCATTATTCTCTCACAGGAAAAAGAAAACCCTGGACTGAAAGTTAAGAGAACTTATCTATTTATGGCATGCCATACGAAAGCGGATGGAACATTCCCTGAGCCAATGAGAGAAAAAATGGTAAGATTTAACTATTATGCATATAATCTTGAATTCTTTTTCTTGCATTTTTTTGGTTCATGTTAGTCTTGTGTCTATTCTGAATGTCGTTCGTACACACTATACGGATAAGGGAAATTTTCAACTATTAAAAAATTGTCTTTAAAAGTTATTTATGATGGTTTTTGACCGTCTTAACTTCCATCGTAAACAAGCAGTCGTAACTTCACTTTGACAATACACATCTGTCGTAATGAAAATTAATGAAACACAGAACAAAATAGAACTACTAGAGTAGATTATTCTTTTTCCTATTTACTTTAATCTTGCATTTTGCTATATTCTCCAGGAGGTGCTTACCACAGTCGTTCAGAATATACCTGGCCTTGTTGATGAAAATTTTGATCAAAATACAGTTTCAATTGTGAGTAATATTTATGTAGCACATGTTTTCATTTTATTTTTCTTCTATATTCTCTTTGGTTTAATATCAATTTTCATTAGTTTCTTCATGTTTTGCAACCTAGCTAGTTAAGATTCTTGTTGTTTTTCTATTTTAGATTACTATCTCATTAGATATGGTTAGTTGGGTTGAAATGGATTTATTATTATTATTATTTTTATTTTTATTTTTATTTGCTTGTGATCTGGGCTGATGAGGTTATTTTAAAAGAGTTTTTTTAATTTTTAAAGGAATCTGAGGGAGAAATTTAAGTTTAATTTTATTCGGACAGCCAGTTGGAACTAGAGTCTTAAAGCAATTAGCTGAAGGTGGTTTTTAAAAAGAGCTAGAGCTAGAAAGTGAAGGCAATAGGAGTAGTAGCCTTAGCTTTTAAGAGACAATAGGAGTTAGAGCTTTATATGCAAGCAAAAATGCGTCAAAATCATTCTGTCTTCTTCTATAATATCAGCTTGTGGAAGTTCTTGAATTGAGGCTCACATGCTTCTAAAATCATTTGATCCCATTCTTCTCTGAGGTACTATCCAAGCTTCACTTTCACCAAGTAATTTAACTTTTGCATTATTAGGAATACCAGATAAGGATATGAAGATGCTACATATGTTGAACTTGAGAATTTTACCTTTATTAGGTCCTAAAACTAGATTCCATAAAGTTCTAAGCATGATATCATCATTAAATTCATTTTAAGTCTTTTGATTCCTAGCCCTCCTTCTGAGTAGTCTTCACCAATTCCAACCTTCCTACATGGAACCACTTGATCTCCCTCATCCAACATTGCACCAAGATGCACCAACATGAAACAATCCATCTTCATCACAAATGGTCTCCATAACAACACATTCACCCTCAACAAACTCATAACCTTCTGCTCTCTCTCCCCCCACTCCAGCCTCGACTATGCATCCCTCCTCTTTCATCAAACCCCATCACCCAATTCCTTCATCTACAACACCCTCATCTGCGCTCACTCTCGTTCCTCTAAACTCTTAACAACTCTCACTTACTTCAACCTCATGGTTAATAACAGTGTTGTGACACCCGATTACTATACATTCCCTTTCATTATCATCGCGTTCACAAATAGTTTATCGATCTCTGGGGGTGAGCAGATTCACTCCTAGGTGTTGTAGAAAATTGTTTGATGATTTGCTTACGAGGGTTTGAATGTGTTTCAGGAGATGTTACAGTTGGATGTTGAGCCGGATGTGTTTTGTGTGACGATAGGGATTGCTGTATGTACGTATTCGGGGGCACTTAGGCAAGGAATGTGAATTCATGAATATATTAGAAAGAGGGGTTTGTTTGGGGAAGATTTGTTTGTAGGAACTGCGTTGGTTGATATGTATGCAAAGTGTGGGTACATTGAGAGATCGGTGAAAGTGTTTGAGGGATTATTTAAGAGGAATGAGTACTCGTGGGTGGCTATGATTAGTCGGTTTGCTCTTCATGGTTTAGCTAATCAGGCTATTTGTTCATTGGAGAGGATGGTGAAGGAAGACAGTGTTTTCTCGGATGGAGTCGTGTTTCTTGGGGTTTTAGCGGCTTGTACTCATGTGGGGCTTGAAGAGGAGGGAACAGATTTGTTGGAACATATGGAGGGTAGGTATGGCATTGTGCCAAAACATGAGCATTATAGTTGTACGATGAACTTGCTTTATAGGGCATGATGACTAGACGAAGCACTTGAGCTTATAAGAAGAATGATAATAAAACCTCTTATCTCAGTTTGGGGAACATTGTTGAGTGCTTGTAGTATTAAGGGTAATGTTGTGTTGGCCAAACTCGTAGCTAAAGAACTTCTAGTTCTTGAACCTAGTAGCGGAGTGGGGGTGGGAAAAGATGTTACTTATGTTCAACTATCGAATATTTATGTGGGTGCACGGAGATGCAGTGATGCAAGGAGAGTACGAAAGATGATGGGGGAAAGGGGAATCAAGAAGATGCCTGGTTCTAGTGTGGTTGAGGTTAATGAAGTGGTTAACAAATTTGTTGCAGGGGATGTGGTACACCCTTTTCAACTTTAGATATATGAAACCTTAGATTTTTTATCACTACATATCATTGACCACTCTCATAGAAAAGATCGCGCTTTCCTGAGTGTATACGATTTTGATAGAATTGAGGGGTAAAAAAAGTTGTGTTTCTAACCCCAATAGTTGATATCAAATGGAAACAAGATGGCAACGACATGAAATACATCAATTAATTGCTCTTTTGGATTTAGAGAAGAACTAGGGAACGTAATATACATTGTTGCAAGTGGATCGGTTTTTGTTATGGTTTCATTATACAAGAAAGAGACTCTTTTTTGATCGGAACGTGACGTGCACTAATGTCGGGGGCGAAACTCATTCAAGTAATCAGTTTTGCATGGTATTACAATGCTTGTATAAGGCATTGTTGTTAGCATCGGAGCAATAACGGGAGACTGAAATTCTGGATTGAACAGGCCAATGGTTTGAAATTTGGATTGTTAAAGGTGCATATGGGCAGCAATGGTTAAAAAGCTTAATTCAGGAAGGAAGGTTTTCATAGATGAGATCATGAGAATTGACTGGTTTCAAGTCTTGGTCCATTATGCACGGTGTTAGATAACTTTCCTTCGACTATTTCTACACTTGATAGTTGGAGATTTCAGGCCACCGCACGGAGTAGAACTCAAAGTATTGCGCAAATTGTATCTTGAGTTGAACACCGCAAGGAGTAGATCACCAACCAATTAAGGAGGATTGCCTATTCCGGTTGTTAGCAAGAATGGTTTCTCAGATGTGTGGCACTATTCTCCCTGGTCAGAAATGGGATGTGATGGTTAACTTATTAGCTGATCTTGGCTTCGTATGGAGACTTCGGCATAGCATCTTGGCTTCGTATCTGATCTTAGCTGGCGTTGAGTAGACTGCACAGCCAGTTGCAGTTGCAGTTGAAGCTGATGGCAATGGTTGGGATGATGTACCTGCACCACTTATTATTGTTTAACCTGGTGTTATCGCAACTGTTATTAATTGGGCATGGAAGTACTTTGTTGGCGGCTATTCCCTCTGCAGAACAATTTTTTTTTTGAATTTCATTTTCTTCTGAATTCATTTTTACTTGGAGAAATTGCATTTTGATACATTTTGATAGTGTTGAGATATATTTTATGTATGCTTGTCTTGATTAGATATTCTTTCTTCTCTTTCCATACTTGTGGAGAAGATGTAACATACAGGTATCCATATGGTATTTGTATAATTGATTTCAAACGCTATTGACTTACTGCAGCTTTAAGTTTTTCTTTATTGTAATTTCTCATATATTTATTTATTGAAATGGTATTTTTGTAATTGAGTTTCTCTTTGATGTACAGGTGTTTGGAAAAGATAAAAAGGGTTACATAAGGGGATTAGGTGATATGTCTAGTACCGAATTGGAGAGTACACTACCTTTCAGAATGAAGCTTGCAAATGAATAAGCGACAAGCACGAATTTACAATCTCAATAGAAGTCTCTGGGGGAACAACTGGTTTTTGAGTCCAATGCACGAAAGCAACTTGAAGAGAGGTTCGTATTATTCAAATCTCGAGATTCTCCTCGTGAGTTACAAAAGCGTCTTACTTCTAATGCATATCATCTCGGGTATTTACTTATATATTATTTATGCTATGATTGCTTCTCATAAATTATTATGTTATTCTATTTGAATGCTTATATGCAATTTTCATTATCTGTAGAGTGGGTGTTCACCATTTGCTAATGCATATTGTCCATCCATGCCAGTTCTGCCAAGGTCATGTGAGTTATTAGACTGGTATGGTGCTACAGTTGCTTATAGAACTCTTTAGCAAGGTGGAAGAGCTTCGGGTGATTTCTATAATATATTAATAGATGAGATCGTTCATGTAACAGAAAATGGACTCCTTGAGGATGTTGTCGCTGGTGAGATCATAGTTTGGGAGAAAAGTTGGACCGTGTTTATTTAAATAATGTATGTTATTTCTTTTATACAGAATTGAAAGCTATTTCGAAACACATTTTTGGATATCTTTAATAATATAGCTTATTTTGAAATAATTAGGTTTAATGTTTAAGTATATTTTGGTAAGAGCATTGTCTAGGTAAATGGAAAAATATGGTATTTTATTCAATTAAAAAAAATGGTATTCGTTCTCAAAAACGACATATTTTTAAGTCGTGTATGTTTAATTATAAATGTCTTTTTTCTCATATCATGACGGAAAAAATGACACATACAATTGTTGGATTTCTTTAAATTCATGACAGAAAAATCAACATATATTATAGTCGTTTTTATTCATAAAGGGCGACATATATTTTTGTCATTTTTTTTTAAATTAAATGACTTTTATCTTATTGAAACGACATAAAGAGCGACACATATAATTGTTGAATTTTTTTGTAAATAACGACATTTATAACTGTCGGTAATAATAACGACTCCATTTTTGGTGACAGTTGTTAACGACAAAATATAAGTCGTTAAACAGGTAATAACAACAGTTATATCCGTCGCTAATAAGACTTTTTCACATAGTATTTAATCACCCATCTATATATACTCTGCGATTAAAATGAAGGTAATACTAGTATTCAATTAAAGAACTCTACCAGACATAAGATAAAGCAAATGTCAAACTAGCTTTCATCTCTCAATATGGCTGCGACAATTATATCGATTAAAGCAAAGGTAAAACTAGCTTTCAATCAAACTTTATACATACTCTGCGATTAAAATGAAGGTAATACTAGTTTTCAATCAAAGAGCTCTACCAGACATAAGGTAATACTAGCTTTCAATCGAACTCTATACATACTTTGCAATTAAAACGAAGGTAATACTAGTTTTCAATCAAAAAACTCTACCAGAGATAAGATAAAACATAAGCAAAACTAGCTTTTATCTCTCAATATGTCTACGACAGATGCTTCTATAGGTTGCATATACAACCACTACAAAGGATTCCTTTTTGCTGATAGGAGGTCAACTACGCTTTACCCTACAACAGGAGGTCGATCAGCCATAAATTTTCAAGTTCGAGAAGCTACAGTAAGCCTGCCTTGCTCTACCAATTCAGCAGGTCGAGAACCTAACTCCAATTTCATTAAGTTCATACAGTTTCCTTGATCTGCATTGGCTCTACAAATTCATCATCTACCTAATAAACAGTCATGCAAGGTATCCCTCTCTAACTCGAGCCTTTTCACTTCCTCAACAAAATAGGCAATAACTGTTATTAGTATCTCTGAGCGCGATACGCTCTTATAACTTCTTGTACCATGCTTTATGCCATTCCATTCGATTTTCTGCGCGGGACATAAGATTGATATGCTCATTTACCTTCTCATTTGCCTTATCTAACTCAGCCTCGTTCACTGTCCTTAATTATGCTATCTAAGCATGAAGGTTTTTAAGCTCTCTGTCTACACCTTCGCCAGCAGGAGATTTCTTTAACAAATCATCTTTTCTCCTTATCAAGATATCCTTACCCCTAATCACCCGCTCTAACTCCTATTTTCTGATATGACCCTGACGTGAGCAAAATCCAACTTACCTTTGCACTCCCTTAACCGCTCATTTCCTTTTTATACGTGAGCTTGAGTACGGGCTACATTACTATCCAATCCTCTAATTCGAGCTAATAGGCTAACCACATCCCCTTGAGCAATGGAGACCCTGGCTTCACATTTATTTTTCCTCGAGCGCTTTCCAGCCTTGACATTTTTGACGTGCGGATTGGCTAGAGCCAAATCGGACTTCAATTGTGCCACTCTCTCATTTACCTCATTGCATCGTCTTTGCACTAACTGAAACTCAATATCTTTAGTAGGCAAAACTACACTCAACTGATCAACTGCAATTTTGGAGTAAGATAGGTAATCTCGAGCTCTCTTCAGCTTGATATCTTTCTAATCATTTTTGTCTTCAATCGGTCCAATTTATTTTTAAAACTCACTAAATCAGCTCGTGTTTGCTCTTGTTTGTTTGTTTTGCTGATCATTTGGCACTTTAGACTGGCTATAAAGTGGCGTATCTCATTCCCTGTCATTTCTAACGACTGAATACGGTATCGAGCCATGTCTACCTCCTTACTTTTTACCATCAAGACATCATTCCAACTTTTAAGCTTTGTTGTCTCTTCCTTCGCTCCCGTGAGCTCCTTTTTCCCCTTACTAATTTCGGCGTCCTTTCCCTTGATCTTATGAGTGAGGCCATCGACAGTTTGTATTTCCTTGACAAACTTGAAATGAACCATTACGTGTTAATCCTCCCTATCTTCATTTGCCTCTCTCATCTTATCCAACTCCACCGCAAATTCTTTCTTATATTGAGTTGTCTCTTGTTCACTGAAGCGAGCAGACTCCAGTTCGACCTACATCACATATACAATGCATCAAGTTCCATTCAAAAACACTCAATCAATACCTACAGGAATCTTATTTCTAACAATTTCTATTTTTTGACATCTTCTGTGTGAAACTACTTCTAAACTTAAGGTCGAAGTATGATCCTAGCTCGATGAAAATAACATGTACTTCCAATTACAAGGTACACATTCTTTATGTTCTAACTTTTTCAGCACTTTGATATTATCTATACATAGTTGAGTACCATTACCCCTAAACTATTAACACATTTTTGGTCTACCCTTATACTATAATTTTTACTTTGTAACTCTAAAGTAATGCAGCATACAAGTCAAATATTTCTTACTCCTCTCTAACCTGTAGCTCCGCTTGCAAAGTCAAATATTTCTTTCTCCTTAGCGGGCTCATTCTCTAATTCTTTTATTCTGAGGTGCATATCCTTAAGTTTCTACAAAAAAGGTTTACAAACATTTCTTAGCCTACAAAAATTTATCCTGCAAAACAATAATCCATACAATTACAGTTCTCAAACCCTTCATAATCACACAACCAAAGAGTCAGCAATTTTACTCTACCTTCTCATTCTCATTCTCTGGGTTCATAATGTCATTCCCTTGGTTCTCTCGCTCAGTTTGGGGAGAGATACCATCCAACCTTCCAACCACTCCAGCAACATCATCTTCATCCTCCTCCTCTTCAATATAGGTATCCTCCTTAATAGCCATAAACTCAGCTTTAGAGTACCCCATCTTGAAGAGTTGGCATCCAAGTCTATCATGCTAGACTACCACCTCATCCAGATTCTTCTACGCTTCTTCTGTCAGCTCGCTAATCTCTACCTCTTGCGCAGCCTTCATGAAATCTAGTTGCTTCCCCTCCTGAATCAAATTAGACTTCAATCAAGCTACCTTCTTTTCGAGCTCTGCCTTCCTACTTTCGAGCTCATCTTTTTCCTCTTTCATCCCGAGGAAGATTCCTTTCATCAAACGAGCAGCCTGCAAAAAGGAAATCGAGCATATTTTCATCTCGAACCACAATACAATTCAACAAACATACAAATCATTAAACTTACGACTTTGCTCATCTCTTCCACACCCTTGCGAGTTGCAAGCCTCACCCTATCCTCCATAACTCTCAGCTCGTCTTCCTCTCCAGGTCGATACTCTATGACCTTCGCCCCAACCAGTTCAGAAGGAAGGTTTACCCTTCTCTTTTTTGCCTCCACCTCGATCTCACCACATCCCGCGGTTCCAAAGGCCGAGCCATGCTTCACCATCCTCTTTTTCAAAAATGTCCGTGCTAGCTTGCTCAAAGTGGTAGACTCTGGCACATCCACAAAATCTGCTGCAGAGGCCTTCGGTAAAACCACTCGTCTCTCTCCGTCCGCTCCTCTCTTCTTGTTGCCTCCAACCCCCGTCATTAGTCCCGTTAGTTGAGACCTCTGAACCTTCTCTGACCTGCTATTCGTTCATTTATTTCTATTAATACCGAGGTCTTTCAGCACTACCTCGAGCTCAATCCCTTCCTGAGAAAAAATATCTAACATGGACTTCTTATTCTTCTCCTTCGACTGAGGACCTTAAAAAAAACACATTATTAACAACGGAACAACATTTAATTTTAGCAGTTCGATAATATACGTTATTACATTTATTTTTCTTCACAGTTTTATGCAGAAGTTCCATGGGTTCTTCATCATCTCTCTGAAGGTAATCACCTTTCACCCAAATTACATTATCATTCCACATTCGACCTGTTGAATTCAGATTGAAGAAAAGTGGTCGAGTTAAGCTCGTAAAAACATATGCCCCTTCACTTACAGAATAATTCTTCACTCCATAAAACTACAACACATCTTCAGGAGAAATTTTCCTCTCTACCTCATTCTCCTCCCACAACTTATTCAAACTTTCACAAACATTTATTACCTCCTACGTATTCCTGTTTAACTAGCAGGACATGCCTCTATGATATTCATTATCCTTTTCACAAGATTGCTTAGGGGAAGACTTAACCTGTACTCCAACTGAGACAGGTAACACATAAAACCCTCTTCCAGGTCACCCTGGACATTCCCATTATAATACCTCAAGGAGATCGATTCGTCTATTCCCCTGTTAGATTTCTCCTTCTCTAAATTTGCCAACAGAAAGAAATGTTCCTTCCTAGATTCTCATATACATCTTCTAAATTGCCTACCGGCATGTTCTGCAAAGTTTCCCCATCTTCCCCCTATAAGAGCCTTAGATTTGCCAAACTCTCTAAACACAATGGAGTTCGGAGGGTATGATACCAATTGTCAAGGGAAATCTAGAAATTGAACCACTCTTACTTCTTTCTTCCTATCAGATTATATATTATCAGACTCAACCGAACGACCAGAGGTCGATGCCTCCATCACCGGTGAAGTCTTCATCCCAATTATAAATCTAAGATGAGGTTTGATTCTACACAAATACTCCTCACGCTCGACCTACTTACAGGTCCAGGTATTCTATCATTATCTTTTACACATACATCATACATATACGTACATCATTATCATCTCTTTTATACACATATATCAACAATATCATAAATTATCTTCCAGCCTTCAACGTCTGAAAGCGAATATGAAGCAGCGCTAAATTCTTCCTTCACAACGCTGCTATACAACCACCCTTGTGACTCAGTCTCTGCAGCCTCCTCTCACCTTGACTGTTGATCACTCTCGTCTAATCTCTCACAAGAATCTCTGCTATTTTTTTTCTTTTCTCTCCCACTGTTCTTCGATTTTTCAGAAATTGATAAACGTTTGAATGGTTAAGATGAAGCAATATTTAAATTTTTTTCTCTAACTGCTGACAGTTATTGGGCCTCACACGAACCGCCCTCGATTTTGGAATCGTGACATCCCTTCCATAATTAATAGCTAATGTTTTATACCTTTTTGGTAAAAATACCTTCCCATCATTACCCTCTGCTCTATATTTTAATATATTCTCATCTTTCCTACCCTAATCTCCCTCTGACCTCCCCAAACTCATGATGACTCAACACTTACACACAATCGCACTTTCCTAGTACTAACACAAAAGATAAAATCAAAGCTACCTATTTTTTCTATTCTTGCTTCTACTACTTATAAAACTGCTGACGTTATTTACAAAGCTCTCCCATTTCAAAATTTGACTTTTTTTATTTATGACAGTCACAATAATATTTACAACAAATGAGGAAAGATTCAAACTTTATTCAAATAACATTTCCTAGTTAGTTATTCAACCTCATACAATTTATTTCCTCACATATAATTACACATAAAACATCTTAGATGTCCTGGGGAGCCACACCTAATCAGTTTACCTCTAGCAATCCTCACATCTTCCAATTCGATCTCTTCTTCAGTAATTTGCCTCACAGGATCTTTTGAGCGGAAGGCTCTACAATCACTTCCTGGAATAGCTCCTTGTAGAAGCGATGCCCTAAATCAAGTTCTCTACCTATCCAATCTAAGCTTTCAAACTGATATTTGGAACCAAACTTCAAATAAAAACTATGAAAGAAAGAAAGTTAGTACTTGAACCAACTCTTCAAGAAGGACTTCTTAGAGCCAAGAAACGATGATTGTGCTAGGGCAGACTTCTATTCGCAGTCTTCCTTCTCCACTACCACCATTGCATCCTCTATAAGCACCCCCATCAAACAGTTGTTGAAGATGAAGAAGGCCCTACCTTAGAATCCAATCCTGCGCAAGATATGGGCGATACTGCCCCGCAGTCATACCGGCCTCCACATCTGTCTCCTCAAACTTGTCATCCACAAAGATGCGAAGACACCTCCAACATTGTTCACCTGTCAAGACAACATAATGAAATCTCCATATGCAGTAAAAATCTTCTTCATCTTCAGTCGTTTCTTCTCCCGGCATTCCCTGATATGTCAGAGGAATGGGAATGGGGCTAAGCATCTCTAAAGAATGATTACTGAAGTATCTCAGTTTGAATCTCTGTATTTATGTACCAACTCTCTTTTCATACACCATCTTTTGGGTTTTCACCATTATCACTTAAGGATTACAAATAATTTTTCAAACAACAGCGTACTTTGCCAGAATCAACGGTATAGGTACAATTTTTATAATCCTCATATTTAATGTGTAGGTACATTTCCTAGGAAGTCATCATTCAGAATAGAATTACTCTTAGAGACCCAAGCGTCGCGTACATCAATACTTTCCATCATCATTCAATGTAGATACATTCCTCCATATAAAAAAAATACCCATTTCCATTCTATTCAAATTCATATTAAGTACATCATTTCTTTTCAACTTCCAACACATCAACTCCACAGATTCTTTCTCAACCAAAGCCACTCCTGACTTTAATTATGAGGGGGCAATTGTAGTGACCTATCCCTTGACCTAACCTAATTTGAACTACCTTCAACTCGAACTACCCACATATCAGACTTACGCATTGCACACATAACATGAATAGTTTGTATTAACACCTACACCACGAACTGATGAAGAACGTGGTTCGAGTATAGCAGATAAGCATGAACAAGTCAAAGACACCTATCTCACATGAACTCAATAGTTATTCTGTTAGCTACCACTTACCTCATTGTTCGAGGAATGTGCTTCAGTATAATAACGAATTGCGGGCAAGGCCTATATAAGGAAAAGGTTCTAGAAGAGATAGGGACTAGAAAAATATACGAGAAATTACCAAAAAAACCGGATTTTCTATTCTCAAACACCAAATTTCTAATCTACAAGATCAATTTTTTCTAGTTCAAGAGATCACTTGTAATAAGATATCAACCTCAAGCAATAAAGTTATTGTTACTAAAATCTTCAAATCGATGTCGTGGTTTTTGACCTCTTGAAAGGCTTTTCAAGCTAAATCACCTGTATTATTTCTTGCTTTATATTAGTTTTTGTCACAAAAACATTAGTGCAAGAGCTAATTCAGAGCCATCTTGAGCTTACAGAATTTGGCCATTACACTATTAAAGTACTTTATTAGAGTACAATCGAACAAATGGGTCTAACAGATCAGGTCGAAGCCAATAATATGGATATTAGTGGCTTTAATAGGTTTAAAAATGTATGTATATGCAAAATTGTACTTCCTATCACGGCAGGCCTGACGATAGTAGACGTAACGTTTTATGTCGTGAATGCAAAGTAAAAATATTTGGGAATAATGGGACATTGCTGGCTGCACAACATGAACAACATTTCTTCCACTTATTATCTGACATTACAATTTAATTGGAATGGAGGGATATATAAAATAAAAGGCAATCAAAAAATACTCTAGGATGTAAAAATATTGTGACTATTATGATAGATCTTGCTCAGTAGTTCGAAGCATAGCAATTACAAAAAGTAGGAGCCATATAGAACCCAACATCAACCACAAAAATCATAGAATATATTAAGATCAATGTTGCTGAGTGCGATACATATGTCGAAACTCATTTACCTTTGATAGAGTGAAACACACTTATTAAATTCTTGAAGGAAAATCAAAACATATTCGCTTAGACATTCTAAGAAATGCTTGGTATCGATCCCTCTTTAGTTTTTCTTATACTGTGTTTGAAAGGCAAGGTTGTGGTGGTTAAACAAAAATAGAGAACATTAGCACCCTAACTCCTAGATGAAGTGAACAAAGAGATTGAAAAGCTCATCGATATCGGGTTTATCTGAAAAGTAAATTACTCATACTGGATTTTGAATATTGCGGCCGTTCCAAAGAAAAATGGTAATATCAGAGTTTGTATGGATTTCACTAACCTTAACAAGCACACTCCTAAAGATAGTTTTCCTTTTCCTATGATCAATCATTTACTAGATTCAACTACTGGACATGAGCTTCTATCAATGATAGATGTTGCCCCAAGTTATAATCAAAGTCTGCTTTTGCCTGAAGGTCAAGAGAAAATAACATTTATCACAGAACATGGATTATACTGCTATAAAGTCATACCTTATAGACTGAAGAATACTGGAGTAACCTATTAAAAATCGATAACTCAAATGTTCAAATATCACATTGGGAAAATAATGGAAGCCTACCTTGATGACATGTATAAAAGCCTTTAAAAAGAACACCTTGCCGATCTTCATACAACTTATGAAATCCTTCAATCATACCGAATGAAGCTTAACCCTAATAAATGCTAGTTTAGGGTCAAATCAGGCAAATTCTTGAGGCTCTTAATCAGCAAAAAAGAGATTAAGCTAACCTTGATCTCATTTGAGCTTTCTTATTAGTGCCATTACCAAAAGCCAAGAAAGACGTACAAAAATTGGTTGACAAAATTGTAGCGATTAACTGATTTGTATCTGAATCATCAAATCGATGTACTTGGTTATTTAACTAAGTACGTAAAAGGACACGAAGAGAGAAAACTAAGAAATATCCAGAGATCGAATGGAATAACGAGCATGAGGCAACATTTCTGGACTCTAAGAGTTATTTGGGAAAACCTCCCATCATGAGTACCCCTACGAAAAGAGAAGAACTTACAATAAACCTTTCCATTACAGAAAGCTCACTTAATTCGATACTCATTAGACTTGATGATAAAATAGATAAGTCCTTGTATTTCATTAGTAAAACTTTAACTCCGGCAGAAACATAGTACACCAAAATTGAAAAGCTCCTCCTTACCCTTATATACACCACGCCGAAGTTCAGACCATATTTTCAAGCTCATTCAATTCGAGTAATGACGAATTATACCCTTTGAGAGGTCTTCTCGATGAAAGAAAAATCATGATAAGGGCAGCAGTAGTTAGTTAGCTTGGGAGAGCACGATATACCCCGTCGTTTGCCTCAAGGTCTACCGTTGTTGACCCTACCATTGTCAAACCACTACCCTCACAAATCCTTGTCAACCCACTACTAGCAGCCACCAAAATCCCATCAATTTGTGTACCCTTTGACCCCAATTAACTTGATTTTACGATTTGTGATTCGTTCTTACTCAATAAACAAATTCTTGGTAACAGAGACGGTGCTTGTACAATTCTCTTGAGTCGAACTTCGTCATGAGTAGGGTTTTTAATTTGGTGGGATTCACGGTCTAAAATCGCAACCACGTTGTAAGAGTTTGTTTGTATACTTCCCAACGCGTCTTCCGCTCCTTTACCAATCACATCAACCACCCATTGAGACCATCTCTCCGTGATTCTTCGTGTTGGCTCATGTTTAAGTTACCTTCATTGACCTCAATTGATCCCTCTCTTATAACACTCGCATCAATCTCTGCAATTTGAATAATTGCTTATAACTATATTTTAAATCTAGGATTTATCCTTGCTCTAGTACCAATTAATAGATTCAAAGTGCGGAAGCTAAATTTGAATTGAATAAAACTAAGGTTTTTTGGAAGTTTTCCCCTAAGGTCACAAAACTTAAAAGAAAAAAATTACTCTTTTAATTGACGGATTATATTTGTAAGGCTTATACTTTCCGCTCATCAAATAGAATGAGAACAGATTAAATAATTTAGCAAAATAAAATAAAAATAAAAAAAATGTCTAGGATATATTTCTTTCCATAAAAGAGTTGGTCATATTACCAATAACCTTCACATGAACAAACTGTTGGACTTTCCATCTATACCGGTACTACTCAATATTTCATCTTCTAGTTCACGAGCACAGATGCTAATAGGTCGTATAGGTATTATTGGTTGTGCTCAGTTATTATACCAAGTTAAGGTTGGTGGGACATAGTGTTACTCTTTATTAGGTTTTGAGGGTATAATAGGAAAACCACTCAAACCCTATCAGGTTAAATAGAGAGAAAGTCCCTCTTAGAGGCTCTACACAAAAAACTATCCCATTAAGGTCTGCAGCCAATCGAAGGGAAAACTTCACTCAAGCTCATGAGAATTTGTTAAATTCTGAAGAAGAGGTTAGTAAGATTCTCTTCATCTTTGTTTTATTGATCATAGTAATTGTACTTTATTCCAACAATTGGTATCATTTGTTAGGTTACAAATTACTATTGTTAATTTTTTCGCCAATGCTCTCTTTTAATTCATCGAGAGCATTGATTTAATATTTTATTAATGTAAGAAAGTGAAAGCAACAAAAATAGATTGTCAGAAGTATTTTTTTTGGTAATTTAATGGTTCGAGTTAAAGCTCTCTCTCTCTCTCTCTTATGGACCACTATTTTCAAATCCACCTCACCCCAAATAAGATAATTATCTCTCTCTCTAATTACAAAATTAAGCTCAAGAAATCCATCAATGGAAATGTTGTTGGCGTTATTGTATCTTATAGGGTTAGCTTTTGATTTTAATCATGCTTTGAAGGTACCTTTTAGGATCAATGACTTACTCCTGATGTTGCCACAAACGATTTCATGGACAGTACTGTTGATCTATCCCTGTCCTTTGTTAGAATTATTTCCCCTTATAATGGACCATTTTGAGCTAATTTTGGTCTCAAATCAAGGGTTTCGAGTATGATTTGAAACAACATTTTATGGTTTTGAGATCTATTTGGTATTTTTTTGGGCTTCATCGTGTTGATTTGTAGGAGAAGAGAGAGACCAAGTGTACAAACTAGAGACCACGCTTGGTGATAGAAGTGATTGCTTTATCGTTGTACCTTCTAGATGATGCCTAGACACTAATTTCCTTTCTCAACTGGCAGGCTTGTATGCCTGCTTCACACCTTCTTTGAGCCTCGCCTATTAGAATCAGTTTGCCCTTAATCTGGTCTTTGCGTTATAGCTAATTTGACTCTCATCTTGCTGAAGGTATAGAGAACGGTGCACCTATTAGTTCATCTTACTAACCTACGATGTAGCTTCCCTTTCGCCGATCGGACAACGTACCTACATTAACTTCTCAGCCGATGTCGCCATGCCCTCGTTAGCTTCTATCTTAGCCATCAAGTTTGTAATGGTCTTCCCATTCTTTTCTCTGTACCTTCTTGGTCTGACTAGTATAGTATAGGCTTGGTCATAGTAGTCAGAGCGCAGACTGGCTTAGTTGTAGCATAAATAAAGACAAATCTAACATTACTCCTACAAATACGAACCTACCCATTAGAACATGGTTCTTGCAATCTGGATATTATATTTTATCTATATCATTATAAATAAAACTTGTGTACACTTTGTTAGCCTTGTAGAAGTTAAAGTCATGACAACTGGTATATATAGTTATAATTAGGCTGAAACACCATAGGTTTTTTAGCAGACTTGTGAAATTTAAACAACTCATTTGAATAGTTTTTTAGTAAAGTTTCGGCTACCAATCCCTAATGACTCTAAGTAATTTTTATTTTCTTTACATACTGCATTTCCTTATTGTAAGTTTAACTGCTGATAATATATAAATCATTAATGATATAGTGATTTAATACCCAATGATCTCCAATTGGGTTTAAGTGAGATCAAGTAGCCGTTAGGAAGGCAGGATACAAAATGGGTAAATACACTCAAAGAAGTTTTGTCCATGGAGTTAAACATTTCTCCTAATTTTGATACTCTCTTGTAGTATCTTATTAAGACTACTTTGCACTAATTAAACTTGAAATAATTAGACCACCCAAAAGAGGCTAAAAAACTTCTAATTAATTAATAGGTCACGATAGGCTACATGGTACGGGGAGATGAGGATAACCTTGGCTCAAAAGTGAGGAAGTGTCTCGAGTCAAACTGTAAGTGGCCAGAGTAGTCTCAGGCGTGAGTGATCACCACCCAAAGGAGGGATTCGATGATACATCATTGTACCGACAGAGTAAGAAATTATACCTTAGATACAATATACACTATGACTCAGCCATCCTAACCCCAAGTAGGATCGAGATTAAAGACATCTAGTTATTGATCTTTTACAGATCAAGTTAAACGTGGATAAAAATTTATACACGTCCTAATATAAGTCTTTGGTTTATGTAGTTATGGATCCTATGATCCAGAACCAACTGACTAATATTGAGACCTTGACGGACTATAACTACTCCAAATGGAAGCTTAAAATCCAGATTGCCCTAGGCTACCTTGATTTTGATTTTATTCTCACTGAAGCTAAGCCCACGAATCTCGTGGATACCTCTTCTAATGCTGAGATAATGGCACATGCTAAATAGGTCAAAGTCAACAAAATGGCAAATCTCATCATTCGTTCTCCCATTGATCCTATTATGCAGGGCAGTATCATTGAGGAAGGTACCTGTAAGGGCTAGTTTTTTGGTCGATAAACTTTGTCTATACTTAAGTAAATAGAATATGACTTAGTTATAAATAAGGACTAGAACTTAGTAGATTTTACATAGAAACTTAGAAAAACCTAAGAAAAATCATGACCTCGATGAGGGTTTTCTGATGTGAATCTACTATATTCTAATCTATTACACTTGCAGAGAGATTGAGTAGAGTGGTATAACAAAAATTAGAAAGATATCAGAGAAAGAGCGCGTTAACATATGCTTTGCCTGTATTTATAGTGGATACAAGCAGTTTTAAATATTTATCATAACTTTATGGGAGGTGGGCAAACATTATAGATCTATGATAATTTCTTATTATCTAATCTAGGGAATATTATGCTACTATAATCGTCCCATTCTCAATATAATTACTAGTTGTTGTATCGAGAAGAACATTCTAAAACTTGTAATGTTGAATCTTGTCTTGGAAAAGATGTTGGAGAATGAATTTTCATAATATACTACACGAATGCAGGCCAAGTATATTTGATTGGTGCAGTATATCTTTTAAGAGCTTCTTCTATAATTCTTGCAGATGATGTGTGATGAGCGCATAATTATGACATTTTTAATATACCCGAACATGTATTTTAGTCATCCATTATATTTAATTTTGGGTACTTATGCGCTTTTGCTTGATTGTAGCTATTGGAGATGGATATTTGAAAACCAAGCTCTTAAAGTCAAGTAAAAGTATCTCCAGTAGTTCATGGCACAAATATGTCAAAGACACAAAATATTTGGTCTCAAGATTGAATAAATATATACACAAATATTCTTGGAGAATAAGATTAAAGAATATATATTCCGTCCAAGATACTTGAAAATATTTTATATTAAAGATATATATAAGAGTTTCCATGAAGAAAGATCTCTATATCACTTAAGGGAATTATATGCAACAATCTTAGGTGATTGGTTGTAATATTAAAAGAAATTATTATAAAAATATTATTTAGAATTTAATGTATAGTTTCTAAATTTGGGTTTCTTCTCCTATAAAAGGAACCCTCCCCCCATTGTAATTGGGTATCTTATATTGGAAGGTAATAGTGAATAAAGTTAATTTTCTTCTTCTTCTTCTCTTTAGTTTAATTTTTGCTAATGTCTTCATTAGTTGTTAATGCGATGAGGTTCAAGGTGAGTGGCTAATCTCTTAACTAAGGCTAGGATGAAAAATAATTAGAATTAATTAGGTTCTAACTAGTTTTCTCTTAGTACTTTAAGATTGATAAGTTAGTGCATCATATCGAAGGCTTGAACATAGCTTCGGTTAGGTGTACGATAACTTCGGATACAAACAAGTGCTACTAATCGCAAACTTGATTTAGAGATCTAAAAGGAGGAAACACTAGAGAACTCACTCAAGCTAAGCCATGATTGAGTTGATAATTCTCTAAGATACTCTTAATAATTACTTAAAAGCATAACCACTAAATGCTTGACCATAGATTTAGTAGTTTATTTTACAGCATCGTATATGTCTTAAAACGAACATATGATGGGTGAAGATATTAGGATCTAGTTCTATATCGATTAGTACATTAAAAGGTAGAGGCCAAGTCCAAACCTTAGCTTACTCTCTCATTAGCTTTTATAATTAGCTTTTATTTTTCCTTTTAGATTTATTACTTTAAAATCGTAATTCGGCCTAGAAAGTATTTTTTTCCCAAACCTCCTTATGGATTCGATCCCACTCATCCATGTTACAATTTGACAACCGTACTCTGAGAGGGTATTTTGTTAGAGGACCCCAAAAATCCTCCTATCAAATGGTGCCGTTGCCGGGGAAGCATCGTTGAAAACTAATCATTCTGATACCGAATATTTTTTATTTTTTATTTTTTCTTTTTTTTTCTTCTTCCTTTTGTAGTTTAAGCATTAAAAATAGAGTTTTTGTTTCGGGTTTTTGATGCTATAGTAGCGACGTGGGTTTTCTAATTTTGTTAATTGGTGTACAATCAAGGTTAGTTTGAATCTCTACTTCTAATTGTTTAAAATAATTAGTGTTGGTGAAATAGTAATTTGACTTCATAACTCTCATCCATATCTTGCCAATGATTTCTAAATTCTCTGTTTCTTGTATAGTTAGTTGTAGTATAGTGGGTCGGTAATGCTATTAAAGTGTGTTCCTGAATATTTCATAGTTTTTTACCATATATTCTTCACAATTGGGAAATACGTTTGCTACGAAATTTTCAAATAATTCAAAACCTTTTCCGAGATGCTATAGATCATATTTTTCTATTTAGTCGCCTGAGAGTTATAGCCTTTTGAAATAATAGTAAAAACAGTCTTTGTAAAGGACACCACTATTCATTAATAACTTGTTTTGAGTGGTAGGGAAACTAAATTCTAGAAAACTTCATTCTTGAATGCTTTTCTTTTCTTAAGTTTCTTTCCAAATTAATATTATTTAATACTCTTTCTCAGCCGAGCTGAATGATATACGCATTTAAAAATCAGGACATCATAGACTGCAATAAAATTAGAAATTGGATTAATATATATTTTTTGTTGTCGCAAGTTTACTAATCCTTTTTGCCTTATTTTGCAGGATAGTCACAAAGTTGGTACTCAGAGATCATAAGTAATTTACAAAGTACATTGGCAAGCTTCTATTTAATCCTTCATGTGTCTCATAAGTGAAGGATCATTTCCTTCTTTTGTCCCCTAAGTGAAGGGACGGCTACAGCTTCACTGGGAAATACTTCCCGTAGGTTGATATTTTTCTAAACTGGACATCTAGAAGGGGTTTATATCTGTTCCGCCCCAGGACTAGGAATATATAGTCGTGTGGACTATACAAATACAAGCTGCCCTAGTAAAATATTTGCTGTGGTTGGAATGACCTATTGACGTGTTTAAATTTCTTTTCATTCCAACATTAGTAAAGGTAAAAACTGTTAGACTCTTGAGGAATTTCATCACCCAAAAATTTCTCTAACAAGTGGGATCACCTATTACGGATATGAAGAAATTTGTATCACGCAAAAATTGAACCTCTCGGACCTGAAAATAACTGACAATAAAAAATAGTAGCATGATTCCCATGGGATTTCACCACCCAACGGATAGGTGTACCTAGCCCTGCAAAATACTGGTTGTAGGTTTGCGATGTCACCATTCCGAGTACTGACGTACGATAAGGTGACTCGCTTAGGCGTGGGGACCAAACATATACTCTAAGCTAGTACTATCACAGTGAAACAGTGGAGTATAGGGACCAAAGCCTTTGACCATTTTACCATTTTGTGAACATAGAAGAATATAGGGAGACCTAATTATTACTTCTTAAAACATATTAAAGTGTTTGATTATTGGTTTGATTGATGGTTTAGTGCATTGGGTACCAATCGCATATTAGATTGTGCATGTTCAATTGGACACGTAGAGATAAATGTTTAGGAAGTTTACCAGAACCTTTGCCTATTTACGGCCCACAACCTTAGCCTAAGCGAAGAGAGCGACCACCTCGCCCAGTTAACGCAATAGAGGACTTAGGAGCCCCAGTGTGGGAGGAGAGTGGTCCATCTCGGTATCTCCAATTTTGGAGAAGGGTAATCCATCTCGAGTTGACCCAATTGAGCTTATTGTTGAGCTAGAAGTTGAACCCTTAATCATGGCAGCCGCCAAATCTTTTAGGGACTATTGGACCCCAGTGGTGAGTGATATACCTTCGTGTATCAAATTACCAACTGTCATAACAAATTATTATAAAATCAAGCCTATTGTGATCCAAATATTACCTATATTTTATGGGCTTTATTCTGAGATCCCTTATAAGCATGTCCATGAATTTAAGAAAATTTGTGCATTCTCAAAATATTAATATTTTACAAAGGATTTTGTTCGCCTTCATTTATTTATATTCTCACTCAAAGACAAGGTGAGTCATTAGCATGACTCATTAACACCAACATCTATTAATTTATGAAACCAAATGGAGACTAAGTTCTAAACCAAATGGTTTTCAAAGGGAAAAACCCTTGCTCTTAGAAATACAATTGTTGAATTTGATTAAAATGAGAGCGAAACATTTTACAAGGCATTTGAGGGATATAAAGATCTTCTTTCACAATGTCCCCATCATGGTTTTAAAAAGCAACATCTAGTCCAAAACTTCTATCGTGGAATTACTTCTGAGAATCGTTATAGGCTAGAATTCATACATAGTGGTAAATTTCTGAACCTTGAACCCGATAGAGCTTATAAGGAGTTTGCGACATTGGCTGAAAACTTTCAACAGTGGGATTTTGATCCATATAGAAATGTTCATACAACCAAGAAAGGTGGCTTATACGAAGCAAGTGAGGGTACACCCATCAAATCCCAATTATGTACTCTTACCCAAAAAATTGAGGATATTGCTATGAATCAATCTAAGAGTAGTATAATCCAAGTTTAGCAACAGGGTTGCACCGTTTGTTATAATGTAAACCATTTGACTCAAATGTATCCCATGTTCAATGAAATGAATGACAATCAATAGCAAGTGAATGTTTTGAATAATACCTACAAGAAGCCATTTGACCCGTACAAGCCAACTTGCTCAGGTCATAATTTTCCTAGGAATCCCCTTTCACAATCTTATCCTCAAGCATCTCAGTAATCCTTTCAGTCATCCAAGCAGTTCCCACCCGCTCCACCTAAACCATCTTTGGAAGATATCCTTGCTCTCTCCATGAAACAATTAATGGAAAGTCAAAATCAATCAATAGAAAGTCAAAATCAAGTATTGCAATTTCAGCAACACGTGATACAATTTCGACAATAGACTTTGGTGAATTAAAATTCTTCATCCCAATCTATCTATAATTTAGAGACTCCGGTAGGACAATTGGTAAATACATTGGTGAAAGACCACCAGATAAGCTACCTAGCCAACCTGTAGCTAATCTGAAAGGACCACCGAGTTTTGATTCTAGCTTAATCCCAAAATAGCTTAATGCCATTACCACTCTTCGAAGTTGTAGACAAATTGATAACCGAGTTGAAATACTCTAGGGTTGAGCCAATACCAATTGTTATTGAGGACGAGGTAGGTACGAGTGAACCAGTTGTAGTAAGTAACCATAAATCTTCTAAGAAATCTAAGGAGTTGCCTACCTCATCCGTTTCCGTACCAAAGGCACGTGTTGAGCCAAATGCGCCTTATCAACAACGCCTTCTTCCGGCTAATAAAGGGATTCAATTTAACGAGATATTTGATTCATTTAAGCAAGTTCATAGAAATATTCTAGTACTCGATGCAATCAGGCTTATTGCCAAATTCCTTAAAGATGTGTGTACCAGGAAAAGAAAATTTAATGTGCACAAGAAAGTCTTATTGACTGAGACATTAACCCCTCTTAAGCTTCAAGATCTTGGAAGCCAAAACATCCCTTATAAAATTGGAAATCACAAAGTGGATAGGGCATTACTCAACTTGGGGGCTAGTGTGAATGTCTTACCTTATTCGGTCTATCAAAAATTAGGACTTGAAGAACTAGAACCTGCCCGAATGATACTTTAATTGGTTGATAGGTCAATACGATACCCATATGGTATCCTTGATAATATTCTTATCAAGGTTGATACTCTTATTTTTCCTGTGGACTTTGTTGTTTTGGATACTGAAGGTGTCACGAATTCTAGCTGTGAGATCCCCGTCATATTGGGCTACCCTTTTCTTGTTACAACCCATGCCATTATCAATTGATTCAATGGGGTCTTACAACTTTCTATGAGTGACTTAAAAATCAAACTCAATGTTTTTAGCAATAATACTCAAGTGCCTGATTCTGATGACATGGTTGAGCTCAATATGATTGACTCTCTAGTTTATAACTCTTTCCCCAAATTCATTTCTGAGGACCCATTAGAATCCTGTCTTGTAAACCTTGGTGAGGACTTTGATGAAGACACAATCGTTAAAGTATTTAATGCCTTAGAAGTTTCCACTGCTTGGCTACTATTCACTCTCTATTTTGTCTAAAAATTTTCAAGCCGTTTTCTTTATTCCTCTATTTTAAAGTTATCCACCATTGGTACTGAAGAGATTATTATGCTCGTTAAGTGGGCTAAACTTTTAAAGAAGAGATATTTAGAAGTTGTTCGCCACCAAGGTTAGAATTTTGTTTTGGAAAATTTTCTTGATTCGATGTTTTTTTGTTTTATGATGATTGTTCGCAACCCAGCTTAGATAATACTTATATTTATGATTTCTATGAGATAATTGTGGGTATGTTTGTCAAAAAATATGTAAAACCCTATTTTAGGGTTTTTGTATTTTCTGTGTTTGGGATTTGAAATGGAGGTGATTGGGTGTGAGAAAGTGTTCGTGGGTGCACAGTTGTGATTTGAGTTTAGGGATTTGGTTTGTTATGGTGCGAGGTGGGGAGAGGAGCTGTTTTGGTCACCGTAGGTGTTACTGTGGGAGTTTGGGAAGTTATTGAGGTTAAAAGGGTATTTTTAGAGATGCCAGAAATTGAGAAAGTTTGATTGCCTAATTTTACAATGTTTGTGGTCAGATTTCATGCCGCAGATAGCATAAAATCAAAATTTTGTTGTACTAGCTTTTTTGGTGCGCCATGTGTATTTTCTTCGAGAAGTTCACATATATTTTTGCTTTATAACCTCGACAAATTTGTTAAGTAACTTCAATATTTATTAAAGAAAATAATGTTGATGTTAGTACTTAGAAAAATTAATTAAAAATTTTAGTCAAGAACTTAGATAGTAGTAGATAGAATGGTATATAACTATTTGTGCTAACTGTCCATGTTAAAATAACTGAAATTACTATGTAATACATAAAAAATGATATATTACTAACTTAAAAAAGGAATGATATGATTTTCTGGTTAAAATAATGCTGAACTAGTTCAAAATATTAATTTTCCTAATGTTGGTACATAATGAACTGGTCTAATCTTATCGGCGTAGAGCCAATAATTATCGATGTGACAACCTATGTGTAAGAGTTGGGTAAGAATTACAAGGTAGGGGATAATAGTGTGGATGTTGCTGAGGAGAATTGAGCTAGGGTGGAGTCTGGGACTGCAGTGTGATCTGATGAGGAGAGGAAAAATTTAGATACAAAGTATGAGCCTTAGACAAGTGGTCGAGGTGACTACACTGGAGGGGGTAGGGCTGGAGAAGGGTCAAATTTGGATGTGGATGATGAGTGTTACGGGGATGGTGATGAGACCAATGAAAATTTGAATTTTAAACAAAAGTATGGAATTCCCAAAGATATAAGGTTGGAGGAGTATTTGGGGGAGATGACTGACCAAAAACTCCCTATGGAGGGTATTCTCGTGTATCGAGAACAGATATAGAAAGGTTTGAAGTTTCCCCTTCGAGTTGTTTAAAAGAAATTATTAAACTTCTATGACGTTGCACCTGGTTAGTTCAACCCGAATGTGTATGACTTGATTAGAGTGGTGGCAGTGTTAAATGTTAGACTAAAGGAGAGGGAGGAGCAGTTGATATATGTGGATGATGTGTGTGTGTATTATACACTTAACCAAAATTCTAGTAAAGTTGGTTATATGTTTTTAGCCAGGTTTCTCAAGAGGCCCTTGTTGTATGACATGGTCTCGACAGGGGGGGGGGATATTTTAGTGATCGACTACTCGTGTAGGGGAACTATGAGTTCGATCCAAAAGACCTTGGGGAACCTCTGAAGTAGAATTTTTTTACTTAGGTAAGTGGCATACGTCTATATGCTTTTTTGTTGTTAAACTTTTGTTCTTTGGGGATGTGTTAACTGATTGTATCTGTTTGTGCAGCTGCAAAGGAGATCAATAAAAGCTCAAAAGTGAAAGAAAAGTTGTACAACTTGATAACGAATTATTTTGGGCTAATTGACTCTCTTATCAAAAATTAAGAGAAGCTGGAAGTGTTGTTCAGAAAAGATGGTTTAAAGTGATCTCGAACAAAAAGATCCATAGTTTCCATCATCAACGGTAAAATGTTGGCAAAGAACAAAAGAGCTACTGAGGCAGTCTTTCGCTCGAGAACTTTTCTCTCAGTGGGTATACTACTAACTCTGTTATCGTAGAGAAGGATGCCCTATTGAGTGAGGCTTTTGGTAAAAATGGGAAGAGAAAAAGAGTTGATACTCCTCTCCTTGCTTCTGCTCATCCTTCTAAGCGGTTGACTCGACAAACTTTGGTAGGGTAGTGATGAAGTTGTTGGGTCGGGGATTGAAAGTGTCCTAGATAGTCGACCAGTGAAGGCGGCTATGGTGACTCAGCAAAAGGCTATGGGTGGGAAGAAAAGCTCTCTCGATGCTTTAAAGTCGAAGTCTGCTGGGAATCTTGTAGATTCTGTAGAAGAGACCCAGCGGACCAATGAGTCCTATGCAGTTTGAACAAAGTCGATAGAGGACTTTGATAACTTCTTGGCTGGAGTAGATAGCTTGTCGACCTTCTTCATTGAAGATCATGGAACGATGAACTAGGTGAGGAACTTAAATGCCTTATTTTGATTAACGACGTTTTTCCTTTCATCGATATCTAATGTTTTTTTACTATAATACAGATCAAAAAGCTTCTTCTCGATGGTTAACCTCGGCTTCTTGGTGGGCAGAGCTTCGTCAATAAACTCCTTGCCTAAAAAGATATTGGGAAGGAGCTAGTGGTAAAGAAAGAAAAGCTGGAGGCGAAGTTTGAGAGGTTGAGGCTTGGGGTGATGAAGTCAAAGGAAGGTGCCATCCGCGATGCTAAGAAGATATGGGAGGTGGAGAGAAGGAAGGAAATCGAGATGGTAAGGGTTGATCTGGCGAAGGAGATGGAGGAAGCTTTAACCCTTCAGAATTTAAACTTTGAACGTTCATGAACAGATTTTGGCAGTGCGAAGGTCAATGGAGGAGGAGAAGATGAACGCTCTTGTCTAGGCTACCGCAGAGTCGGATCTTGTTGTGATCGACTCTCTGAAGCGTATGATGGCCAACTTTTCTTGCCAGTTCGATGCCATGGAGGAGAAAAAGATTTCTACAAGGTTTTGGTTGTGGTTACTGGGTTACAATTTACCGACTCTGACGCTGAAGATAACGAAATCGAACCTCCAGCCACTGTGCCTGCCTTACTTGAGGTTGCAGTCCAAGAGGAAATTCTCAATGATTTGACATCTGGTATACCAGTAAAGATCAAATCTCCTATCATTTCCCCAGGAAAGTAAATAATTAACAATGTAGTACATTTTTTGCTAAGTTTAAAAAGAATATTTGTACAATTGGTTGATGGGGCCTCATAAGTCTAATTTGTTTTTTGAATGAATTTGGTGAATAATTTAATTTTGGATATGGTGATTTGAATTGTCGATAACTGAGAGTAGGTATTTGACCATTATTAATGTGATGTTAGATATGTTTAAGCGTTTAATTCAAGATGATTGATAAAATGAAGTAGGATATACTATTTGTTAGATGTTTTAGAAATTACCCGTTTAAGTGATATCTGGGTGGACTGATAGGACAGCCATCATTATACGACTAACTCAATTTTATGACAAGCCAAAGCCATTGTTAACACTCCTTTGTGACGGTTTTAGACCGTCATGATTCCTGTCGCTAACGAGCCATCGTTTATATATTTTGACAAAAATGTCCCATCGCAAAGCATAAATTTTGTGACGGTCTTTCCCTATCGATAATTTGCGTTAATTCAAAACCGTCGCAAACTTGCTTAAATGTAGTATCCCAAAATAGCTATTACAACGGCTTTGGTTGGTTGGAAAATTTGTTGTTTATTTATGACTAATTCTCCTGGAAAGTCTATTTTAAAACAACTAAAATAAATTCATCGAATTCACTGTCCTTGATTTGCGACAATTGCATTGTATAAAGCTGAATAACATAAAAAGAAAACACCATATGAAAGAAAATGAATTCCATTTTATTTTAAAAATGATAAAGTACATACAACATATTCATTTAATATTTTGTATATAGTTCTTCCAAATAGAACTTAAAACAATGTTTAGCAACAACTACTCTTTAAACTGCCTTCCACCTTTCGCTTGCTTCATGATCTATAATATATACTGTCTTTGTAGTTAAACGGTGAACTCACACAAATATGATCTAAGCTTGAATAAATGTGGTCTGAACTTTTATAAATATAGTTTAAACTTGAACTAACATTCAAAAACTCTATCTAGCTTCCTATGCAACTTTTCAACACCTGAAAATAATGCTACGAGTATGCAAGTTTCATTTGATAGGCTGAAGACTAGAGTTACTTCCTAACCATAATAGATAAGAAATGCAAAAGGTAAAATAAAGGTGAAGTCTAAATACCTTAGGAGCCATCCAATAAGTGATTCCCTTGATAGAGAGCATTGAACAATGTGAAGTAATCAAATTTAGAACTCTTCTAAATCAGTTTAAGCAGATATATTCAATAGGACAAAACTGAAATACAAAACATATCTATTAAATAGGTAAAAGCAAAAATGTAAAATAGGGTTCAAGAGAGTCCCAAATTTTAGGAACGAGGATGGACATGGTTATAAGATCCCGTATATCCTCTAACAATTCCTTGTAGGGTGTTCACCTAAACCTAAAAATAAGGGAAATCATAAAAATCATAAAAAAGATTAGAAGAAAGGAAAGCAGGCTCTTTAATCCTCATGTAGAGGGTGGGGGAAATGTAAACACACATATTAGCCAGCTTATCAGTAACTTTATCGCCTTCTCTGAAGATATGTGTCACTTAGTTTATAGAACTGAGATAATGCAAGTAGTTAATCCATGTAGCTAATCTCCAACATAAATTTGACAATTTCTGGATCGTAAATACATTTTTGTGATGGTTTATGGGCCATTTCATAGAAGGAAGCAATTTCAGGCAATAACAAACAGCCTCTTCTTGCCGTGGCTAGGGTAGAGTTTGGTTCAAAAACTTTTACTCACCCGGACTCTAAAGAAGTACTTAGTGTATGCATATATGTTGATCAAGGTAGCAACAACATCGTGCCGGCGCTTGTATGAGCATTGAAGATTCAGAACCTCATCCCTCAGCCTTAATAGAGGAAGGAATAAGAAATCAGTAGCAATCATAGCTATTAAGGTGAGAAGATAAAACATGTAGCCAATATCGAGCTCTGTAAGTACCTTCAGATAAGCCCATTCACCAGTTATGCTCATATAGCTCCCTCAACAAACTTGGCTGCCACACAAACAAACGGATACTTCATACTTTTCCTTACTCTACAGAGGAAATACTTATATAAATCATACCCAAGAAAATATGACCTTCATAAGATGCAATGATGGATAATATAAAGATAATAGACGCACCTTTCTTACTGAGTTGTAATCAAAAGTAATCTCCTCACCATGTCCAATAGGGTACATTGTATGAACACCAATCTGGAGTACACCGCCTACAGCTGCAACTCTACTTACATAAAAATGAAGCATTATGGAAAAAAGCTAATTAATAAGAGCCATAAAATGCATAAATTGCATTTGCAGCATGTAATATCCCTTTAACAAACAAAAAAAGAAATATAAAGGGTAGAGGTGACTGATAAGAGGCTTTTAGGGCCTCTAGCAACAAAATACCCGCTCAAAGTACAGTTGTTGAATTGTAGCACGGATGAGTGAGATCGAATCCACAGGGAGGTTTGGGAAAATAAATACTTTCTAGGCCGAATTAGGATTTTATAAGAGATAAATCTAAGAAGAAGAAGTAAAAACTTATTATAAAACTTAATGAGAGAGAGCTAAGGTTCAGACTTGGCCTCTTCCTTTCAAAGTACTAATCAATATTCAACTAGATCCTGATATCTCCACCCATCATATTTTCGTATTAAGACACATACGATGTTGTAAAATAAATCACTAAATCAATGGTCAAGCATTTAGTAGTTATACTTTTAAGTGATGGTGAAGAGCGTCATAGAGAATTATCAACTCAACCATGGCTAGGCTTGAATGAGTTCTCTAGTGTTTTCTCTTGTTTAAATCTCCAAATCAAGTATACCGTTTATAACACTTATTTGTATCCAAAGTTATCGTACACCAAACCGAAGCTATGGTCAAGCCTTCAATATGATGCACTAACTTATTAATCATAAAGTACTAAGAGAAAACTAATTAGAGCCTAATTAATACCAACAATTGCTCATCCAAGAAGAGGCCTCATCCTAGCCATAACTAGGTGATTAGCCGCTCATCTCAGACTTTATCGCATTAACAACTAATTATGTAAAAAAGAAAATAAAAGAGAGAAGACAATTAAATAAAAGTAAGATTTTATTTCTTCTGAACTTTCTCCAATATGAGATGCCCAATTACAATGGAGGAAGGTTCCTTTTTTAGGAGAAAGAACCCAAATTTAGAAACTATACATTAAATTGTAAATAATATTTTTACAATAATATCTTCTAATTTTACAACCAATCTTCTACGATTCTTGCATATAATTCTTTTAAGTTATATAAGGATCTTTCTTCATGGAAACTCTTGCATATATCTTCAATATATAATATCTTCTAGGATCTTGGATGCAATATATTCTTTGATTTTATACTCTATGAATATTTGGGTATATATTTCTTCAATCTTGAGACCAAATATATTGTGTCTTTGATTTTTTTGCTATGAACTGCTGGAGACACTTTTACTTAACTTTAAGAGCTTGGTTTCTAATATCCATCTCCAATAGCTGCAATCAAACAAGCGTACATAAGTACCCAAAATTAAATATAATGGACGACTAAAATACATGTTCAGGTATATTAAAAATGTCATAATTATACGCTCATCAAATACCCCCAAACTTGTTTTTTGCTCGTTCCTAGTAAAATAAAATAATAACCACTTTGGCAGGGAGCGCGATTGCATTTATCATATGCAACAAGCCATTAAACCTCCATGTTTAGCCTGGTGGACGAGTGTTGTCTCGTGAGGGTTTGCAGTGACTATACTCACAAAAGTCAATAATGACATTTTAAACAATTCTAGAATTCACATGACTCATTTCCTGCGAACTTATCCTTACTTAGTTGTGACAAAAATATGCCAATGAAAAAATCCTTAAACTTGTTATTCTCCTAAGTATATCAAATAATATTTTAAGCTTATCCGAAACTAGAGGTACTATCTAAATATTAGAAAGAGATTCAAGTATTTTGCTTTAGCTATACTTGAGTATACAGTGAAAATAGTTTTATCGCCTAATACGTTGTCTTGAATAATTTACTCAATTTTTGGTAGTCTAGTTCTTACTGAAATAAATTTAACGGTCAGTTCGACAAGTGCCTTAGTCAATTTGTCTTCCTAAAATGTTACTTTTTTTTTGCTTTTTCTTTTGCAAGCATTTTCTTTTGAGTACTTTATTTCTTAGTGAAGCCTCCATAACAAGGAGTTTTCGATCGATAATCCCGCCAGTTGGCTAAGGTTGCCAGGGTGTGGTGCCCCATCATGACCTAGACTCAGGATTCTCACAAATAGCATTTTCTTGTGCTCCTTTCACATAGTTCCTGGTTAAACTCGAGATTGGTGATAATTTTTCCTCTTTTAATTCCTAATCATGCGAGCAACCTTGCAACGTAAAAGCTTCTAGGGCATATTTAGCTTAATATTATTTTTCTTTAGGAATGAATTTACTCTTAGATAGTTGTCTCCCTTGTAGCAAACTATTCCTAACATAAATACTAAATTTCCCTTACACTGAGCAAAAATCAATTGAAGGTATTAATTACAAAACTACAGTGAAGTGCATGTTTTCAAAATATGCCATGCTAACTTAAATTATTCGCTAATAAAAAGATAGTACATCTAGCTTTAGATAGTCCAAAATATTCTAGTATAGACTTAGTACAATTTCAAAATTTAGGCCTTCCTATTATATTTATGTCAGGGTAAAATCAGTTTAAGTGCTTGGAAATTCGTCAAAAATATATCATAAATTGTTAAAGTGTCATTATTTCACTTTTCTTTAAAAAACATTTAAGAAATGGTTTCCTGCCCCCAAATTTAAATGAAACATTGTCCTCAATGTTTGAGAGCATAAAAAAATGGAGGAATAAAAACTGGAATTTCTAACCTGAATGTGTCATGGGTTGCCTCCGAAGAAGCGCTAAGTTTACCGTCTTCAGCCAGACGAATGTACCCCCAAACTTAAAATTTTCAATATGACTGGAAGGGTTCGAAGTTGAAAAGGTGATGTACTATCCTAGTTGCAAATTCTCTTTCAAAAACCATATAAGACATGAATGGTGATCCTTAATATTATCCCTTAATTGGGTGGATATATTCTATAAAAACAAGAGAGAGTTTAAAACTAATTCTCGATAAAAAAGATTTTTTCTAAAAACTTTGCCTATCATTTGATGATTCCAAGTTGAAAATCTTAGACAAATCAAGAAAAACCATTTTCTCCAAGATAAAGCAAATACATACCCAGGGAACATATTTTTCTTTAGAATTTTCAATACAATCATATGATTACTACGTGTTGTACTAAATAAGAAGATTAGTATACAAGTATTCGTCCCCGAAAATGTACTAGATTCAAAACTCGATTTTCCTGAAAGATATTTTCTTTGAAAATTTTCAAAACCCCCATGTTATCGTTGATATTCCAAAAAAAATATGATAAGTGGTTCTGATAAAGCAAGTCCGTGAGGCATCTCCAAAATTATAATTTTTCAAAAAGATATTTTTTTTTAGTATAAGAAAAACTATATAACATATTTGTGGATGTGGGGATCAGGGAACAATTGACTCTAACAAATATTTGAAATTTATGTGCCTAAAATCACAACTTATCTCAAGGGACTCATCATGGCCATTGACGTGGATATTCATTGGCTTAGGGACATGACCAAGTTGAAACATATTTTCATATGATAATGATTGTGCCATTTCACGAATCTCAGGATCATTCGAGTCCTCAAAATAATTTAAACATTCATCAACAAAAATGTAACAAGAGTAATCTCTGTACAAGTCCTAGAAATTGTTTACGGTCATGGTACCCTCATTAGGCTAAGGTGATGGAGGTATGGATTCAAGGAAGAGAGATGAAGAAGGTGACACTGGTCTGGATAAAGATGGAGCTCGTATTTTCTTAAGAATCAATGTTGAATTCACACTTTCAGGACATTTGTCATCATCCTCATCATCTGAAAAATCGTCTAAGAATTTGGAAAAATACTCACTTTCTATCATGGTATCATTTATGAATTGGTGGGGCTCTATAGGTGAAGGGCTGGATAATAACATCGGTAGTTGAATGTTGAGAGCAGAATTAGGAGGTGATTGAGAAAGAATTTTATTGAACATGTTAGCCGCTTTATTAAGATCTTCTTGTGACATAGGATCGTCAACATTAAAATCTTCATCTTCTAAATTTGTCTCGTAATATGGTATCCATTCACCCCACGTGGAAAACATTATGTGATTGTTCTTAAATTCATTATTTTCTAAATCATAAGGGGATTTAACTTCAAGTTGTTCTTCTTCATTGCTTGGAAGTTTTTCGTGCTCTATTTCACTCTACGTGGTTGATAACTGAGTTATCTGAGTCTCTAACCTAGAGATAGATTGGGTCATAAAAGTTTGATTCACTAAAGTTTGTTATCGGAATTGCATCATTTGTTGCTGAAATAACAACGCTTGTTTTTGATTTTCCATTTGATTGTTGCATGAAGAGAGCAAGGGTGTCTTCCAAAGATGGTTTAGGCAGAACGGGTAAGAACTATTTGAGTGACTTGAAGGATTGATTGGTACGCATATAAGAATGAGGTTGGAAAGGTTCCACGTATTGAGAATTTTGGTGATCCCATGATTGAAAATAATTTTGAGGATATTGTGGGATGTCAAAATGTGAGTCGTATGAATTCCAATGTTCTTGGATGTACGACATTTTATAATTAAATAAACACCCAATGCAATAAAAAATTAATCAAGTCTAAAACTCTGGCACTTTAACATTTTTTTAGAAGAAATAATTAGGTCTCCCCTATATACTTCTATGTTCACAAAAGGGTAGGATGGCCAAAGGCTTTGGTTCCTACACTCCCCTGCGTCACTATGCTAAAACTAGCTTAAAATAGATTTTCGGTCCTCACGCCCGAGCAAGTCGCCTTATCTTACGTCAACACTCAGAACGGTGACGTCGCAAACCTACAACCAGTATTTCATGGCGCTAGGCTGGGGCCATATTTTACGAACCCGTGTTTGTACCCCGGACCGGTACACCTATCCGTTGGGTGATGAAATCCCATGAGAATCTTGGTATTCTTTTTATTAACAGTTATTTTGAGGTCCGGGACATTCAATTTTTGTGTGATACAAATTTATTCGTATCCCTAATGGGTGGTCCCACTTGTTGGAGAGCTTTTTGGGTGATGAAATCCCATAAGTCTCTAACAGTTTTTACCTTTACTAATGTTAGAATGAAAAGAAATTTAGACATGTCAATAGGTCAATCCAACCACAACAAATATTTTATTTGAGAAGCGTGTATTTGAACAGTCCACACGAGTTTATGTTCCTAGTGCCGGGGCGGAACGGATATAAACACCTTATAGATGTCAAGTTTAGAGAGGTACCAACCTACAAGAAGTGTTTCCCGGTGAAGCTATGGCCGCCCCTTCACTTAGGGGGCGAAAGAAGGAAGTGCCCCTTCTCTTAGGGGGCACAAGAATGATGGATTTGATGATACTTTTAGCTTTGCGTATTATCCATCTCGTTTCCAACTTTGTGACTATCCTGCAAAACAAGAAAAAAATGATTAGTGAATTTGCGACAACAATATTAATTCAATATCCAAGTTTATTGTAGTCTATGATGTTCTGATTTTCAAATTCGCATTTCTTTCAGCTCGATTGAGAGAGAGCAATAAATAATATCAATTTGGAAAGATATTTCAGAAAGAAAAAATATTCAAGAAAGAATTTTTCTTGAATTTAGCTTCCCTAATACTCAAAACAGGTGATGAGTGTACAGCGGCGTCCTTATCGGAGACTATTTTTTTTACTATTTTTTCAAAAAGCTGTAACTTATAAACGACTAAACAGAAAAATATGATCTATAGCAATTCGGAAAGGGTTTTAAATTATCTAAAACTTTTGTATAAAATATATTTCCCAACTATGAAGTATAGATGATCAAAAACGGTAAAACATTCAGGAACAGAATTCACAGTTACTGTAGCGTAAAAAACTCGAAACAATCATTTAAAAAGAAAACTAAACTAGAAAAACAGAAAGAGAAATGATAATAATAGAAACACTATATGCTATTACCGGCCAACTATACTTTTAGAAACAATAAATTTAGAAATCATTGGCACGGTATTAGAAAGAATTAATATAGAAAATTAACAAAGAAAATTCGGTATTAGAGAGAATAGTTTTCAACGATGCCTCCCCGGCAACCACCATTTGATAAGAGGTTTTTAGGGCCTCTAGCAGTAAAATACCCGCTCAAAGTACGGTTGTTGAATTATTGCACGGATAAGTGAGATCGAATCCATAGGGAGGTATAGGAAAAAAAATACTTTCTAGGCCGAATTACGATTTTATAAGAGATAAATCTAAGAAGGGGAAGAAAAAACTAATTATAAAACTTAATGAGGGAGAGCTAAGGTTTGGACTTGGTTTCTACCTTTCAAAGCAATAATCAATATTCAACTAGATCCTAATATCTTCACCCATCATATGTTTGTGTTAAGACACATACGATATTGTGAAATAAACCACTAAATCTATGGTCAAGCATTTAGTAGTTATACTTTTAAGTGATTGTGAAGAGTGTCTTAGAGAATTATCAACTGAACCATGGCTAGGCTTGAGTGAGTTATCTAGTGTTTTCTTTTGTTTAGATCTCCAAATCAAGTCTACGGTTTGTAACACTTGTTTGTATCCAAAGTTATTGTACACCAAACCGAAGCTATGGTCAAGCCTTCGATATGATGCACTAACTTATCAATCATGAAGTTCTAAGAGAAAACTAATTAAAACCTAATTAATACCAACTATTGCTAATCCAAGAAGAGGCATCATCTTAGCCTTAGCTAGCAGATTACCCGCTCATCTCAGACTTCATCGCATTAACAATTAATTACGTACAAAAGAAAATAAAAAAAAGAGAAGACAATTAAATAAAACTAAGATTTTATTTCTTCTAAACTTGCTCCAATATGAGATGCCCAATTATAATGGGGGAGGGTTCCTTTTATAGGAGAAGGAACCTAAATTTAGAAACTATGCATTAAATTGTAAAGAATATTTCACAATAATATCTTCTAATTTTACAACCAATCTCCTAAAATTCTTGCATATAATTCCCTTAAGAGATTTAAAGATCTTTCTTCATAGAAACTCTTGTATATATCTTCAATATAAAATATTTTTTATGATCTTGGATGCAATATATTCTTTGATCTTATTCTCCAAGAATATTTGGGTATATATTTCTTCAATCTTAAGACCAAATATATTGTGTCCTTGACTTTTTGTGATATGAGCTGCTGGAGACATTTTTACTTGACTTTATGAGCTTGGTTTCAAATATCCATCTCCAATAGCTGCAATCAAACAAACCTACATAAGTACCCAAAATTAAATTTAATGGACGACAAAAATATACCTTCGAGTATATTAAAAATGTCATAATTACTCGCTCATCAGTGACTCTAAAACTTACTTTGTTTCACAATTAGGACAACATGAGTGACAGATTCGACTTGCAAAGTTAGCCTTGTGCATGTTGTCAACAACAACTAGATCATACCCATTATGGTCACCATGCAAAACATAAGCAAATTCAGATGAATTCACTGCAAATGAATGTAGAAGTTTCACAGGGTAATGAATTCGCCTTAGACCTCACCAAGTATATGTTATAGAATTCGGTCGCTGTATCACTATCATTTTTTTTGCAAAGATCGAATCCTATCTTGCTTCTCGAACCATTTCCACATAGGATAAACTTGAACCATCAAAATCATGAAACAAAAGAAACTTTGGTATAAGTTTAGTATATTTAGTGCTCATACTCCCATTTAATTGGCTGATGATTATAAGAGAAAGAAACCAAAGAATTTTTAAAAGCCATGAGAGTAATGCAGAATCTGTGTTGTTTAGTATCAAAAAGGAGATACAAATGAAGTTGAGTGGGGTGACTTGTGAGCTGAAAGACAACCAGCATAACACAGACATTATAGACATAGAATATTGATGTTGCATACACAAACAACTACTCTATTTCTTGCAGATGAAACACCCACCCCCCACCCCCCGAATTTTTAAAAGCCATAAGAGTAATGCAGAATCTGTGTTGTTTAGTATCAAAAAGGAGATACAAATGAAGTTGAGTGGGGTGACTTGCGAGCTGAAAGACAACCAGCATAACACAGACATTATGGACAGATGGAATATTGATGCTACATACACAAACAACTACTCTATTTTCTTACACCACCACCACCCCCCCCCCCCCCCCCCCCCCCCCCCCCCACACACACACACACACACACATTATGGAGATTAACACTGATGTTTTTGTGTCCAGGAATAAGGGTGGCATTGGGGCAGTGGCTAGAGATGATGCAGTATTGTTCATGGTGTTGCAGCAGGGAGTAGCAAGCCTATGTAATCTATTAACCATAAAATTCAGGCTGTGGAAATGGGTCTGAACCTTGCTTGCAATTATGACTGGAAGCAGATTATAATGTCTTGTGATTTTCAATCCCTGTTAACCTTATTAAGAATAGAAATGACCCTCCTTGGGAGGTCATATATAATATAAACTGGATCTATACTATGATTGATGAGATGGAGTACTTTGACATTGAACATGATTTCAGGGAAACTAATAGATTGGCTGATGGTTTAGCAGATCTTCAACCTCCTACAGAGTACATGGAAATTAGGCCTTGTTCTCTCCCAGAAAGTCTGAAGAAAATTACTCTATGAGCGCAGTTGTGATGGGTCTAGAGAGAGTGGCTGCAAACTTTATACCAAAGGTGTCGGGCATTTTCTTGTTTCTTTGTACTCCAGGTTCACCCTTGGTCTCAGCTCGCAGTATAGGCATGTTTTTGAGTGGGCAGGCTTTTTGAGTAGAGGATCTCTTGTTATGTTTAGGACTGGTGGCCTTTTAGAGTACACAAACTGGCCTTTTGCTTGGTTGTTGCCTTGATAGTTTATTTTCTTCATCTTCTTTTTTCTCTCCTCTGTGCCTTTCCGTTTCTGGTTTGGCTATTTTAATATTTGTGTTATTTTTACTCTTTGTGGATTTCTTGATTTCTTTTCTCTAGTGTCAGGCCACCCTGCCCCTGCCTGTAGGGTCTCAGGGGTTGCATCCTCCCGCTGATCTTTCAAAAAATAAAAAATGGTGATGACGAGGAGTAAAAAACTGAAGTCTTTTATTTCTATAGTCTCTTAACTCGATGGACACTATCCATGCATTTGAGTAAGAAAAGCAAATAAGCAATATCATACTCCCCGTATAGCAAATGAGTAATGCCTACTGACTACGGAGAGATAATACCATACCTCTCCTAAGAATTCTACAACAAAGGCATCTTCTCCAAAACCTTCCTCTTTATTGCAAACAACTCCAAGCCCCTAAAACAACAACAAGCCAAACAAGAGAATCAGCACAAGTAGAAAGAATGACAAATTAAACAATATTCCTCAATTTACGATAAAGTTGTGTAACGGAGAAATATGAAAGTCTCATGTTACATAGTCCTTTTTCATTCTCTGGTGTTAGTATATATATCTAGATAAGAACAATCATAACCTGTGAGAGGAAGGTGCTTTGCAACTTCTAGAGACATGAAATTACTTCTCATCTTTAAGCTAAGCGTAAATATTTAATATTTTTTTGCAGAATAGGCATACCTTTCTATACGCAACATAATTATCCTTTAAGCGATTTCTCATAGCTTTTAGGATGCTATGGCACATTTTGATGCCAACCTCATCATTATTTTCCTCAGCAGTCTTTTGGATTTCTTCAATGACAGGTTGCAATATATATGTCATAGGGGCATTTCCAGATGCAGTGAAGTGCCAAACTTGTGTATTCAAAGTACGCAAAAGGACATCTTCGATAAACAGATGCTTGTCTGAAAGTGGCCAATCCAACTCATCGGGCATCGAACCAAGAAGAAGATTATGAGTATAAGGATCTATACCATAAACCTCTTGTTCAAGGACCTCTTCTCCAAGCTATTTTCTACGTTTGTAGCCTTTAACTCTGGGAATTTCCATGTCCTCGTTACCATTCATCTGTGTAAGGAGCATCTTATCATAATCTTCAGGTAAAGATAGCCGCATTTTCCATTCAACCTCCTTCTCATCCGCTATGATAACATATTGATCAATGACTTTATATTTCCTAGTAACGGGGGGTACAAGACTTGCCTTTAACATACGAGCACCCCACTCACGCTCCTCATTCGTAAAATCGAAAGCCTCATCTTCCATAATAAATTCATCTCCTCTTGAGTCTCATATTCCATGGAGTTCCAAGTCGCTTTCTGCATCGGAGTTGGTACTACCCCCACCATCGAGGTTGTCATCGGATGTTTCACTTTCCGAATCTACAGATCTTTTATTCAACTTGGATAAGCGCCTTCTAATTTCTCTATTAGATGCATACTCTCCATTTTCTGTAGAGCCATTGACATACGCGGTACCTACACCCCTACTCAAGCATTTCTTTTCGCTCATCTTCTTATTATCTTTCTTCTTAAATTTGGAGGCTATTGCTGACAAACCCTTTTTTAACATCTTAACCATTTTACCCCTTCCACTGGAGGACTTAGAGTTCTATTCTAGGCTTTTAATAAGACGGATAAATAACATAATCATGTGATTCATATCTCCAGCATCTCCCAGTTTTTTGCTCTCCAATCATGCAAGATATGAAGTTACAGAAAATGGATAGGGTTGAAATAGGTAGCATATACTACTAGCGGAAATCCATGACAGTATGCATAAACATATAGTAACAAGCAATAGTAGCAGCCACTCACACATATATATTTAGATATAAAGATGATCTTATCTCCTTCTACAGATATAAGAAAATTGTATTTAAGTCTAATTTTTATGAGGATGATTTAGGTGATTAAGGAATCGCTCACACTATTAATCCTAACTTAACTTGACTCATCTTTACATGGCCCCCACATAATAGAGTCCTGCATAAGAAATGATGCACACAATACAGTAGATCCTATTTTACATACTATATTTATAGTTCTCATGTGTTTGGCACCATTGAAACTTTTTTTTGTTAATAATTAGGTGACTAAAGAAAAAAATATTCTAATGGTACTGAAATTGAAGAAAGAAGTTTATCGCGACATGGTCGAATTGGTTCATTTACTGTACCATAGATAAGTACTTTGTTGGTGATAAACAAATGACTACACTAAGGTGTAATATTTTTTGTAACTATGGTACTTGCAATTTGTCTTTCATTAATAAATAGATCATAAATATTTGTCAACACACATAAACACTTGGCGGGAATTAATATATAGAGGTTATTGACTTATAGGGCATAAATATATGGAGGTTTTACTGCATACTAATATTGAGAATTCAGGTAGCTACTCTCTCTTCCCTGCGAAGAACAAAACGTGGAAATCGCCAACACAAGAAGTAAATCAAACAAAGATAATAAAAAACACAAGAAATTTACCCGAAGGAGGGAAGTGGAAAACCCTTGCGGATGAAAAGCAACTCCCCACGAACTATTCACTATGATATCAAATAGGTTAAAATGATCTCTCAAGCTTCTCCAGCTTTTAATGGAGTCTCTCAAACCCTAGCCTCTCTAAGGTTAAACTCACCAAATGATAGGTTAACAAAATAACCTAAGTCCTCTTTATATACTAGAGGAGCAAAAATACAAGTAGTACGAATCACGAGGCATAACTCTAACATCTAAGGCAAACCTACGCGAAGCTCGTTTGAATGACTCCAAGCTCATTCAAATGACTTTGCGATAGTTGTTCTCCAACCCTAGAAACATAACATCTTATTCGAACGTCATCCAAGCTCGTTCGAACGAGATTAATTCTTGGGCCAAAATTCCAGGGAATACATGAGTTCGTTCGAACGACTATTAAGCTCGTTCGTACAACTTCGACAATTTCTCAACTTTGACAATCTCTTCAATTTGAGTTCATACCCAACAACTACAGCTACTACTCTTGAGATGAAAGAGTTCAAGTTTTTTTTTCTGCAACTATCAAATCAATGGGATCTGAATCCAAAATGTATCTAGGATGGTATTTGAGTTCTAATTCTAGATACAATAAACAAATGGTATATTGTAGAAATGAAAAAACTACTATGTGACTATGTCCATGTTTAAAGCACGTTTCTAAGAGTTTACTTGAGGGGGAAACTCATACACAGGAAGATGTTATTTGCATGTAGGAATGTTGCAGGAATGAGAAAGCATTGCCTTTGGAGGTATAATTGAAGGGGAGTATCAAATATACTTGAAAATGCTAATTGTATGCCAAAGTGCACCTATAGATTTTCTTTTGATGGATTCAAAAATGTAATCAGTGGCGTAAACATAGCAATTTTCTAGTGTAGAGGATAAAAATTACCAATGGAAGCTTCATGTGCCGTACAAGTACGTGTGGTTTCATGTGTCAAGAAAGAACATTTAAGTATATTTAATTCCATATAAAGGCAGAATTGTCAGATAGTGAAGGTGAACTTACTTTATTGAATCGCGGCACATTCAACTGATATCTTCCTTGACGAAGCTCAAGCCATGACCCAAATAATAACCATTCTTCATCCTACTTTCAATTTCTGCGATTTGGACATTTTAAGTTTAAACAACAATGCAAAAATTGGAGAGGAGCGAGAAAATCACAAAATAAATTATAGAAAGAAATTGGCTAGTTACCTTGGGTACAAAAAAATTAAAGTTATTCTCCATCATAATGTCCTTCAAGCTAAAATTAAGAAATTTCTCGAGTATCAGATTTCCTTTAGAGCCACCTCTTCATATGGACATCCCTTCAAAGAAGGTTTGATCTCTTTTCCGCATCAAGAAGTTTTGAATGCTTGTAGAAGTTTTTCCCAAATAACTTACTTGATGAATCTCTATGAACTCCAGGCTCACTGGATTTGTCCAAATAACTATTCCAACCCTTCGCAGACTCAGAAAATGAATGGAGTTTCTCATTTATATGCTTAAGGCTGTATCTCAGAATTTGAACCATCACAAGTCTTTATTTCACGTGAAGTACTCATTATCTAGTTTACATTCTAAAAGCTGTGACTCAACTCTTTAAGCTGGTTGCAACCCCTGATATCTATATAAGATAAACTAGGGAACACATTTAGAATTTCTTGAACTGCATTAGAACTAAGATTGGTGATGCCCCTTAACATGATAGCTATTTTCTTAGTTTTCTTACAACCTCTAGATCTGCCTATAGATTCCTTTCACTTGTGCATCCCTTGCTGCTATGTTCACTTGTGTAATGTAGGATCTCATTACATCTATTTGTTGCATCCTGAAAATAAAGTTAAATGTAAAACTTTTTTTTTTTTTGGCATAAATTTGGTTTTTATTTAATATACAAGATCAAAACAAGAGGGGGACTTAAAGCCTAACCTCTTAATACTACAAAAGATTCAGTGTCTAATAGCTGCAACTCCTAATTTATCAAGAAAGTAGGAGGCTCGTATTTGTCTAGGTAGCGCTGCAACTGACCAAAACTCGAGGTTTTGTTGTGTACTTCCCAACTTGGAGAGACCGCCAGCAGATCTGTTCCCTTCTCTATACATGTGAACCATGTTTATTTGGAGCTCCTGGCTGAGTTGACATATCATTTTCCATATGGCTTGAAACTTGTTGGGGCATATGCCTATTTGCTTGTGCCAGTTCACTATAACTTCAGCATCCATTTCGACCACGAGTGGAAACTAGTTATTTTCTTTGCAGAATTTGAGGCCATGCAGTAGTCCATAAAGTTCAGCTGCCGTGTTCGTGCCATTTCCTAGCGCCATGCTAAAGCCAAATTTCATCTCTCCATGTGAGTTGCGTATGATACCTCCAGCTCTAGAGAGGCCATTTATAAAAGAAGATCCATCAGTGTTCAGTTTAAACCACCCTGGTGGTGGTGCTTGCCATTTTACCAATATGCTTGTTTTACGTTTTATCTGGAGCGTGTATACTCGGAGAACATGAGTACAACATAATATGTATAATGTGCAAGAGAGACATGTGTACATTTTAAAGAAAAAATGTTGGCAGGGCTTACCCTAACATCCTGACAATCTTCCTCAAGCTCATTCAAATATGTCCCAATCCAATCAAATGCTATACACACACACCTTAAAATAAAAAAATCTACGCACTCCAATATAGGGGGGAAAAACCTAATACATGTACTCCATATACATATAACACAAACATACCAATCTATTCACTCCAATAAAGTAATTACTTTAAATCAAACATATACCAACAACAAATATCAAAATCATTTAGTAATTGCAAGTATAAATAAATCAAGCATACCAATTTCAGACCTAAAATCTTTTGCTGCAACTTCTGAAAGAGAAATCTATGAATCAAAAATAAAGGTTAAATCAAAAAATAAAATCCAAAACAAAGTTCAGAACTTTTACTACAATTTCACAAGCCTACGAATCGAAAATAAAAAATAAAAAACCTATGAATCAAACCTCAAAAACCTTTTGTTGCAATTTTAAATTATAGAATATGATTAATTGGTTCAGAGTCTTACTCAAATTTCTCACTGGATTGGCGGCTCCTCAAGTTTGAAAACCTAACAACTGAGAAGGGTGACGAATTATAAAGAGGGTTTTGCTTCTTTTGGAAGTTGATAGGCAAAAAATTAGGGAAAATCATGATCTTCAAAAATTAGAGGAAAATTAGAAGATTTTAGAGGAAAATTAGGTGATATTAGATGAGGAAATTGGCGGGATAAAGAAAAACCTAAATCTTAGTTTTAGTGAGAGGAAAAATGGCTGGTGAAAATAAAAAGACCAAGCTCTCTCAGTCTATGTACGAAAAATGACCCTATTTTGACACTTTTTTGCTATCCCAAATATGTTACTTAAAAAGCTTATCGTAATTTCGGCTAAAAATCTCTTAAATTCGCATAGTGTATGTTATGGCTTTGTCGAGTATAGGAATGATTGCCAGATTTATTTGCTATATGGGATATCTGGTTTAATTAATAAGACAGCTATATAATGGCTTGTCAATTTAGTAATGATGTTCAGATATATTTCCCTTTAATGGGATATCTATTGTCGAAGAAATGACACTTAGGCTTGACAATTGAAGTTTTTCAAAAAAATTAAAAAAAATGTTGAATAAATGATTTATTGATGTAAAAGAAAACTTCTTTATTAAAGGAAAATAAATAGATTATAACTCTTATGTGTAGAACATCTTCAAATGGGCTATATTCCATGAGAATTCGAGTTGTAATTCTTCTTCAGTCATTAGCCAGTATGTGCCACTATCGGCCTTGTCACTTACAATGTCAGGACCTTATCAATTTTCTTATAATTTCCTCGAGTTTTTTGGTTGAGTACTATCTTGAATTTTCTGAAGTACGAGATCGTCGATGTCGAATGTGTGTTTCCTCACTTTTTTTTATATGCTTTTCTTAGAGTGTCGTGGTATCGCCCCAAGTCTACAATGACATTATCTCGAGTTTCTTCAATCCAATTAAGATTGCACAAAAGTCAAAGTTTATTTTCTTCATCTGTGACTTATGTTCTAGCAGTTGTGAGGTCGTCATCTGAGGGATTTATAGCTTTAGTACCGATGGACATCATAAATAGTATGCAACCTATGGATGTTCGTGGTGTTGTCCTATATGCCCATAAAATACTGAGTAGCTCTTTGAGCCATCTGCCTTTCTTTTTCGTCGAGGCATTTTCGTAATCTTGACTTGATTCTCTTATTTATAACCTCGGTTGGGCCATTTCCTTATGGATAATAAGGTGTCAAAGTATTTAACTGGATCTTGTATTTGTGGAGGAATTTGAGGACTTTGCTGTTATGGAACTATTTGCCATTATCTGATCTTATCATTTCTGGACAACCAAATCTGGTTATAATATGTTCTTATAGAAATTTGATTACTTTATTTTTGTCAGTGTGGCAAATTAGAATAACTTCGACCCATTTGGTGAAGTAATCTGTGGCTACCAGGATAAATTTTCTATTTCCTGGTATAGGGTAGAATGGACCAATGATGTCGATTGCCCATCGTTTAAATGGCCAGAGGAAATTACTAACATGCAAGTCGAGGCTTGGATTTTTGATATCTTGAGCGTGGATTTGGCATTTGTAGCATTTTCGAACAAAATCTTCAAAGTGTTGTCTCATATTAGGCCAGTATAAACCTTTGGTAAATGCTCCTTGCGCTAGTGATCGACCTGGGATATGTGCAGCGCAAACTCCTTCGTAAAGTTCCTGAATTTTGACTTGTACCTGTTTCTGTGAAATACATTCAATCAGTGGACCTCAGCCAGTAATTTGGCATAGTACTCCTTCTTAGACATTGAATCCTGGAAATTTTGCTAATAGAGATCAAGCTTCATCCTTGTTTTCTGGGAGGTTATTAGAATTAAAGTATGTGAGAAATGGCTTTCTCCAATCTTTAGGATCTTCATCTTCAGCAACTTGGATTTGCATGGCATAACTTGTATCAAGGGTAGAATGTTCGATTACTTCGATGTTCAGTATTTTCTTCTCACTATCGTCGAGTATTGAGGAAATGTATGTTAGTGCATTAACATGGAGGTTTTCAGCTCTTGGCAAATAAGAAATTATGGCACCCTTAAGCTTCTTCATTTTTTCTTTGTCCAGCGCGACATAGCCAACCACTTTTCCTAAAGTTTTGAATATTTTATTATAATGGTTGGCTACTAGTAGGGAATCTACGTAGACAGTTATTTCTTCTGACCTAAGTGCCAATGCAAGGTCTAGGCCATGTAAGATTGCTTCATACTCTTTTTTATTATTTATTGCATATAACTTAAGTTTGATAGCCTTTTCAATTCTGTGGTTGGATGGTATTATGAGACCGATGCCAATTCTTCATCCTCTTGGTCCTGCAGATCTATCTATAAATAGTCTCCATCCTGTACGTTTTAGCCATGTGTATTGTTCTGCAATTGAGTCATCGGCTAATACTTCTTTGAGTTCCTCCCATTTAGGGTCTTCAACGTGAAAGTCTGCCATGAAGTCGACTACTGCTTGTCCTTTAATAAATATTTGTGGCTCGAAAGAGATGTCTTATTCACCTTGTAAGATGGACCATTATTGAACCCTTATAGACTTCTTTTTTTGTGAAAGGATTAGCTTAAGGGGGAATTTGGTGATGACCTTGACGGTGTGTGCATGGAAATAAGGTTAAAGTTTTTAGGAACTGCACACCAAGGCTAGCAGCTGTTATGTAACAATTTTTAGCAAGCATGAGAGCTTTGTTGATAATGTAGATTGGTTTTTCTATCCCGTTATCTTCTTGAGCGAGGATGAAGCTGATTGAGTCTTCTATTATCGATAGATACATAGCTAATACTTTGCCATTGATAGAGGTGCACATTATGGGTGGACGCCTGAAGTATCTTTTGAGATCTTGAAATGCCAATTCACATTCTGGGGTCCAAATGATTTCTTTGGGTTGTTTTGTCATCATTGGGGTTGGGTTTCCCCGAAGAAGGAGGTAAAGAAGTTTGTATCGATCAGATGACTTTGAGATGAACCTATTGAGAATAGCAACTTTCCCTATGAGCTTTTGGACATCGTTTTTTGTTCGTGGTGATGGCATGGCCATGAGTGCACTGATTTGTTCTAGATCAATTTCTTTCCCCCAATTGTGTACCAGATGCCCCAAAAACTTACCTGATACAACTCCAATTAGCTTTTTACTGGGTTTTGTTTGATGTCAAAGATTGTTTATAGATTATTGCAATAATCCTATCGCTTTAGACATCTGCAAATTATGTCATCGATGTATACCTCCATGATTTTGTCGATGTGATCTATAATCATTCTTGTTATCTGTCATTGATATGTTGCTCCTGTATTTTTTAGTCAAATGGGCATGATGGTGTAACAGTAAATACCCTTCTCTGTGACAAATATAATCTTCTCCTGATCTTCTTCAATAAGTGGAACCTGATTATATCCAAAAGTTGCATCCATCATTGAAAGAAGTTCATGTCCTACTACGGAGTCGAGGAGGTGAGGAATCAAGGGAAGGGGGAAGTTATCCTTAGGTGTGTATTGGGTTTGGTAAAGTCTACTCAGACCCTGATCTTTCTATTTTTCTTTGGAACAACTACTATTTTAAAAATTTCTTCATTAACGGCCTCTCAGAGTCTGGGGGTTAGGTTACGGAACTTTTGTACTATAGCCTTGCTATTTGGCACGAGGTTTAACCTATGACATGCAATAGAAGGATCAATTTCCGACATTTCTTGAAAAGACCATGTGAAGATAACGATATTTTTCTTTAAAAGTTGCAGGAGGGTTTCTCTTTCTTCCATGGAGAGTTTAGAGCCAATAAAAGTATTTTTTCCAGTTCAATCAAATTCTGTGGATTTGACTGTTTCAGTGTCATGTTGTTCGAGCATTAGGGTAGGCTCTTTCAGTAATTGTAATGTTTTAGAAGTTTTAATAAGTGAGAATTTGTGGTAGTATTTTCCCACATCCGTGCTAGATCCTGACTTTCTTTGATTTCATAAACTCTGCGATCAGTTGGAAAGTGCAAAGCCAGATGATATGTCGAAGGTACCACCTTGATTAATTAAAGCCAACTTCTTCCCAAGATTCCCAGATATTTTGATTAGGCATCAATGACGATAAACTTAACAAAGGCTATTTATGGACCTGCCTGAACAGGTAATGTAATTTTTCCCAAAGCAAATTCTCTTGAACCATTAAATCCTGTGATAGTTGTTGCCAAAGCTTTGACAGAATCTTTAAGACATAAGATGTTGACTGCTCTTTTGAATAGTACGTCTGCGGCAATTTTGATGTCTACGAGGAGTGTGTATAAGTAGTTCTGACCTAATTTAAGCATTATCACCAAAGGATAATTTTCATGAGTGGTATCGCAATCCTCAAAAGAAATATAATATGGGTGCTATGTTGAAGCTGAAGCAGGGTAAAAGTTTGGCACATCTCAGAAAAAGTTATCATATAGCATGATGTGATTTTGTCATCCTTCTTTCGTTTCTTGCCTTTTTCGATCTCGATGATGCACAGATGGCGAGATTGGCCTTGACCCTACCCTTGTTTGCCTTCCTTCCTTTTTGTTTCTTCTTCGAGAAACTTTTTGACATCGATTACATATTCATGGAGCCTTCCTGTTAAGACAATACGGATAAAATTTGTATAAGAGAATAGGAATTATCAGTCTCATGGCTATGAATATTGTAATAGTGGCAGAAAGGTTTATTCAAAACGTCAAGAATTTACAATGCCTCCCAAAAGAATTCATCTCCCTTTAGGATGGGTAAGATAGCCGATAAGATTATTGTCATTTGAGGTAGAACTTGAATAGGCCTATCTTTTTTTCTTGTCTTTTCCTTAGACGTTTTTATTAGATCTCCCACGTTGTTTGGTGATAGCATTATTTATTGGTTCGAGGTGTGCTAGTGAAAAAACATAATTGGAATGAATAAAAGAAGAGCTTTTCATCTTATCCTTCTTTGATCGCTCGAGCTCAATGTAGTTATTAACGTCTTCTATCATTTATGTAACTATTTTGGGCTTATAAAGCGTAAGTTCTTTAGAACTTTTGAGTCGATGTGGAGTGCAGAAGTAAATGCTGGTACCACATTTTCTAGATCTGAATTCCTAATCTTCCTTATCTCTTATAAGAAATGCTTGTAAAAGTTTGCATGGGTTACTTTTACACCTTGCTCGAAAATGAATTGAGAATCAACTGTTATTTCACGTTTTTTAGTATGTGCATAGTTTGATTCGAATAGTTGTTGTAACTTGGCAAAGCTAGTTATCTATCCTTCAGGAATGGTATGAAACCATCTAAGTGGTTCTTCTTTAAGTCTCATGTTAAACATATGGCATAACATGTGATCGATCTTGGAGTGCATGCTGGTTGCCGCCTTGTAGTGGCAGACATGGGTAAGAGGGTCGATGAGGCTTGCATATTGATGAAATTTTGACATGTAAAAGTTTTCAGTAATAGTCATATCCTCGAGGTGAGGGGAAATAAGATTTGTCTCAATTCTGTCTAGAGAAGATCTTCGACTAGGGTTATTAGAATAAATAGCCAAAATCTTATTGTTCAGGTCATCTAAAGTAATGAATTGAGGAAGAACATTTGGTGCTACTACAGGTTAAAGATTAAAATTTCCCTATCCTTCAAGCCCCAGCCGTTTTCTGACTGGTCGCCTTAGCAGAGGTTGTGGGGTCTGATGGCGAGTACATCAACTTTTCTAGGTTGTCGATGATGATGATGTGACTCTAAAATGTTGTGATACTCTATCTGGTTTCCTTAATCGAGATCTTGAGGTTTGGTTTCGCTCTTCCCTTGGTGTATTTTACCTCTAGGAAGCTCTTGATCGATGATCACTTCAGGCTGGGAGGGGTGATCCTTGTCGAGTAGTGAATCAATTATTTTATTTTCATAGACTTTCCATTAATTTTGATGGGTTTGGCTATGCTATTACAGGGCATTCCCCCCTTCTTCTCTCTCGACTTGGAGGGCTTGAGCATGAATTTGCTGATCTTCGAACCTCCAGACCCTGTCAGATTCTATCTATTTTTAAAGCTTGACAATAACGTTGTGTAAGTTGACAGTTTTTGGAAGGACAATTGCTGGAATGTTCTCATTGTTTCTTTGGGTAGTGGAAGTTCTTTTGAGGTTCATGTTGGTCATGGCAGTAAATATTTAGGATGAGATTTGGTAAAGAAAAATTTAGGTTTCCCACAGACGATACCAATTATAATGTATAGTTTTCTGCATTATAAAATTTGCCAATACTTAATTAAAGAGCATATGACTTAGCTGCAAATAAGGACTAGAACACAGTAGATTTTATGTGAAAACTCAGTGAAACCTGAGAAAAACTACGACCCCGAGGAGGGCTTTATGATGTGAATCCACTATGTGGCAATCTATTGTACTTTGCAGAGAGATTAACTAGAGTGGTATAATGAAAATTAGAAATATATCATTGAGAAAGCTTATTGACATATGTTTTGCCTGTATTTATAGTAGATACAGACAGTTACAAATATTTCTCCTAATTTTATGGGAAGTGGGCAAACTTCACGGATCATGTACAATGGCCATATTTGACCATGTGTAACGGCTACTATAAATGGTTGAGATATGTAGTTATAGATTTGACTCTTCTTGGATGACCGAATACCTTCGACGTGGCTATGATAGTTTCTTCTTATTGAATCTGAAGAATATGCTACTACAGCACCGCAAATGAACTGTTAGATATCATTAAGAAACAGTTTGAGGGCTTCATCAAGGGAATACAGTATAGTAACTTATCTCATCTTTTATCGCTGAAGTATAACCGCACTGGAAATGTGAGCTCGCATATTCTTAAGATCTCCAAGATAGTTATTACCTTAAAATAACTTGGTCTCCAATTAATGATACGTTGATGGTTCACTTAACAGTTTGTCTCTTCCAAAAAGTTTTGAGATATTCTTGGTTCACTGCAATAATCAGGAGAAGACTTGGGAAATGAATGAGTTTATTGTAGTATTGGTCTCTGTGGAAAAATGACAGAAGAAATGTAAAACAAAGTTGGCTCATCTGACTACTTCCATGAAAAGATTGCCCATCAATTCTTAAGAGAAAAAGAAGTACAAGAATCAAGGTTCTGTGAAGAAGAAAAATTTCAAGTCTGATCCAGGGCAGAGTTCTTATTTAAGGAATGGGAATGGGAAGTAGAATATGATTTCATCAGCAGCTACTTCATCGATTATAGAGTGTTTCTTTTACAAGAAGAAATGTCATGTGAAGCAGGATTGTCATTCTTACAAAATTGGCTGACTAAGAAAGGAGGTATTAGTTCTATTTATGTTTGCTTTGGTTGATGTTCCCACCAACTCTTGGTGGTTAGATTATGGGGTAACTGTTCACATTTCGAATTCTTTGCAGGGGTTCATCAACAGGCGGCTAGTAAGACTTGAGAAGCTGGTTTGCTTGGGAGATGTTAGAAGTCTTCCCATTTAACTTTTTAGCATTTTTTGCTTGGATTTTATGCACATATGTTACTTTTGATTTGACAGGTACCTTTTATGTTCCATCGGTGAGATGATTTGCTAGTTTCAGTTTCTTGGTTTTACTCTTTCAGTTATTTTTTTCAATTTTAGACATGGTGGTTTTGACATTATTCATCATAATTCCTTTATTGGTTTGAGTTTACTAGTTGATGGGTTATATCGTCTATCTCTTGATCATTTGTTTGAAACTTTACTATTATGTTTATATACTGAGGTTAGTGCTTCTTCTACTTCTAAATGTTCTAGAGTTTCTGAGCAATCTTCGATGTTATGGCACAAATGACTATGGCATATTTATAGAAAGGGGTTAGAGATTATGGTTCGAGTTGGGGTTTTCGGGGATTTAAATTTCTCTAATTTTTAGACATGCGTCGATTGCATTCGTGGAAAATTGACCAATATTAGAAATTTTTCATACTTTGTACAGCTGATTCATACATACATATGTATACCTTTTCCTACTCCGTCCCGCCATGGCTATTGATATTTTATCACCTTCATTGATAATTTCTCTTGCTATACCTATATTTTAATTATCCATCAAAAGTTTGAATCACTTGATGTATTCAAGACTTTCCAATTAGACGTTGGGAAACAGTTAGATCGAAAGATGAAGGTTGTCCGGTTAGATCGATGAAGTGAGTATTATGGTAAAATCGATCAAGACGGTCAATATTTAGGACCATTCTATCAGTATTTAAATGATCAGGCTATGGCAGCCCAATTCACTACCCCTGAATCACCAGAGTAGAATGGTATTTGTATACGCTGTAATCGAAATTATGAGAACATGGTTCACAACATGTTATGTCATATTGATTTACCTGCTAATTTGTGGGGAGAGTGCTTATGTTATTCAGTTTATATTCATAATCGATTTCCATCTCGTTCTGTTTCCAGTTAATCCTTATCATCTATGGATTGGGAGAAATCCTAGTCTTAATTATTTGGGTGTTTCGGGTTGTCCTGCAGAGGCAAGCTTGCTTAACCCGAATATCATAATGTTAGATTTGAGGACTGTTAGTTGTTTCTTCATTGGTTTCCCAAAAAGATCGAAAGGTTTTAGGTTTTATTGTCCTTCTTGACCCCACCCATAGAAATTGTAGAGTGTGCTAAGGCTCATTTCATAAAGAAGGGAGATAACTTTACCAATACTATTCATAGAGAGGTTATTTTTTAGAAGGCTTTTAAAACTTAAAGTCCAACTACAATTTTGATCAGTGTTGCTATACTTTAGCATTTATATGATATTAACACTGTGACGAGTATAGATTCAGACTCATTAATTATTCCAGTCCCAGTTCGAACCTCATCATAGCACCAGTTCTCCCTCAGATTTTTCTTCTACTCACTTCCATCTAGCTTATTGTTATTCTACCTCTAGCCCAGCGTCTTGCTCCTACTCGAAGATCATTTAGATAAAGGCATTAAGCTATTTCTTCAGATTGCCATCTTTATTCAGTTAAAGGGGATTTATTTAAATTTAAGGATTCAGTAACTTTTAGTGCAGCTATGGCTTGTAGTTTTGCAGATCAGTGGTGTAATGCCATAACAGAGGAGATAGATTCTATGTCTCATAGCTCTATGTAAGAGTTAACACCATTAACTGAAGGATCAAAGGTAGTTGAATGCAAATGGATCTTTAAGACCAAACGTGATTCTGAAGGGAAGGCTGAGCGTCTCAAAGTGAGACTTGTGCAATGGGTTTCAAATAACATCCATGAATTGACTTTGATGAGACTTTGTAGCCAATTTCAAATAAGGATTCCTTACAAAATATTTTTTCTCTTACTACGCATTTTGACTTGGAGCTTTATTGGATGGAGGTCAAGACAACTTTTTTAATGGGTGTCTCAGCAAGGAGATTTATATGCACCAACTAGAAGGTTTTGAGACTGAAGAGAAGGTTCAACTATTTTGTAAACATAATCGTTTTATCTAAGGTCTCACGCAGGCGTCAAGGCAGTGGTACCTACAGTTTTATGAGGTGGTTTCAAACCATGATTTTTTTTTAGTGCAAAATGGATCGTTGCATATATGCCAAACAAAGTGGGAGACTTTTTTACATTTATGGTTTTGTACGTTGAAGATATTTTACTTACAAGCAGTGACATCCAGTTTCTTTAGGAGACGAAAGCCATTTTATCTTAATATTTTAATATCAAGGATATGGGGGATGCCAGTTATGTTCTTGGCATCAATATTGAGCGAGACGGGACCATAGGAATACTTGGTATATCTCAGAGTATGTATATCAATAAAATTTTGAAGTGGTAAGGCATGTAGGATTGTAAAGCAGGTAAAGTCCCTATTATTAAGGGAGATATCTTCAGGAAGATGATGCCGCATGAGACAGTTTCTTCAGACATCGCTAAAAAGTATGCTTCAGTAGTTGGTAGCCTCATATAGGCAAGATACGCATGAGACCCGTCATCAGTTTTGTTGTTGGGATATTATGAAGTTACCAACAGAACCCTTCTATTTTTCACTGGCTGGTAGCCAAGAAGGTTCTTCGTTATTTAAAGAGGCCTAAAGATTACTGATTGGTTTATAAGAGATTGGATGAGCTCAAAGTTTTGGGCTATTCTGACTCAGATTTTAGGGGACAAAGATGACAAGAAGTCTACTTCTGGTTATGGTTTTATGCTTGCTCAAGGCGCTATCTCGTGGAGAAGTGCCAAACAGTCTCTTGTAGCTTCCTCGATTATGGAAGCAGAGTATGTAGCTTGTTATGAGGCTTCTCGACAGGCTATATAACTCAATCCATTTATTTATGAGCTGAAGGTTATTGATTTGATTTCTAGACCGTTACGAGTATTTTGTGAGATGAGGCTGTAGTCAAGTATGTTAAGAATGATAACATGACTATGGATAATAGGTATATTGATATTAAATACCACATTGTTATTGATAAAGTACAAAAATAGATTATCAAGATTCCTTATTTATCGACACTAGAGATTATCGCTATTCCGCTTACTATGGGATTTCCGATTCCAGCCTTCAGAGGACATATTACGCATATGGGATTGCTAAAGTCTCTTTGAGGATCGTTCTTTTACGTGGGAGTAGTTATTATTTTATTGTATGCACTGTTACTGTATTAGGATTTTTTATTCCTATGGAAGTTGTTCTCGGTTATCATTTTGACAATATTCAGTTTTGATTTCGATTATTTAGCTGCTATTATATTTGGATCCGTTATTATATGTGCACATATTCAGTTTTAATTATAATTATGCAATTACAATAAAGTTTTAAATACGAATGGTTTTATCACGTGATGGTCGTTTAAATATCAATTTCCTATAGAGAATAATGAAAGGTTTCTCAAGTTTGCATGGGCTGGATATGGGTAGGCTCCACATCCTTTGGCCTTTATTTCAGTGTGAGTGATGGTCTTCGCATGACGGTTAGTCTAAGTATTAAAATAACATGTGTCTGGTAAACACATGTTGTAAGACACTAATGGAAATGTACCAACACATCATTATGGTATACATTTTCCATTCACACGCTAAACTCCTCCAGTAAAGAAATTACACATGAAAGTTATTACGGTTGCTTATCCGATGTTCACGCTATAAATTAGACATGTACTCAAAGGCCTGACAAAATCTATCCGTGAAACGTATTAGCCATCTTTTTAGTCGTAGAGTGATAGTCAAGTTCGATGTAACATTACCTTCGACAAATTTTCAAGTGTAGTTTTAAAAATAAAGAATGACCTTCTACTTTTCATAAAACCGCTAATCAGGCTAAAAATAATTTTCTTAAAAATTAAGTTAGTGCCAGGCAGGAGATTCATGGACTTTCTATCTATACCGGCACTACTCAATGCTTTATCTTCCGATTCATGAGCACACATGTATATAGATCATATAGGTGTTATTGGTTGTGCCCAATTTTTACACCAAGTTAAGGTTAGTGGAACCTAGTATTACTATTTATTAAGGTTTGAAGGTATAATGTGAAGAGCACTCAAACCCTATCAGGTTAAATAGAGAAGAAGTCCCTCTTGGAAGCTATACATTAGAAACTATACCATTAAGGTCTGCAGCCATTCCAAGGGAAGAGTTTACTCAAGCTCAGGATAATTTGCTTAATTCAGAAGAAGAGGTTAGTAGAATTCTCTTCATCTTCATTGTATTCATCATAGTAATTGTACTTTATTTTAACACAAACTTCACCCTTCAAATGGTAGAACCTGTTACGATCTCTAACCACTATCCCTTCACAAAAAATCTTCAAAATGAGTTTTATTGCAGTAGCATGACAATCAAGAGTCAATACACACCCTCAAGTTCTTCTCGGCCCGAATGAGAGTTTGCTCCTTTTTTAGTAGGAATAAGCTCAAAGGCAATTGCCAGCTTCTCATAGGTAAATAATACCTTCTCCTTCTAATCAGCTTCGACATCAAAAAAATACCTCGGTTGTGCTGCATTTTGCATCACGACACCATCCTCAACTTCTAGAGATTTCATCTAACATCCTGTAAATTTTCTTGGATCGAGGGTGGATCATTTCATCGACTCCAAACTCTTGATCTTGCAATTTATCTCAATTGAACTACAACCTGGTAGTTTACTAATCTCCTTCATTTTTATCATCTATCAAACTCTAGAGACGTCGTTCAATCTTCTTGCATTAGCTTATATATTAGACTTTATAGCCTCCATTTTCAAGATTGAGTTCCATCAAATGTTTGATGGCACTCACAGTAAGCTGAACATTCCCATGAATTTTACAAGCATTATGCAACACACCTCAGACTCTGGTATGTGGGATTAGATGCATGGTTTTGATGAACTCGTATGCCTCGTCTAGTAACCTTGCCCACTCTAACACATCCACCATGCATCCATAATGCTCTATCTTTGGTGTAATGCCAAGCTTTATAAGCATTCTACTATTGTCACGGCCCAACCCGGGTCTACCTCTACAGTGCCCGGAGCACAGCATAATAAGGGACTGTGCGGTGTACACGCACGTGTGGTCTACGTGTACCAGCCATCTTCACGGGTGCGGCGGGCCAGTGGTATGCAACCCACGGATACTAGAGCGACATCCAGATAATCCTGGATACTTGTGAGGGGTGATCGAATATGCATTCGGTATAGGCAACAACGCTGAAGGTTCCCTCAATAATCCCTATAGCGTAATCTCTCGTGATGCGTATGAGGTACGGAAAGCACGCCTGTCCTGTAGCGGATCAGGGTAGCTCAATATGCCGATTTCCAGATAAGGGACTCATATATCAAGGGGTCACGAGCCTGGACTATTTATATTATCCATTTGTAAGGGGTGGTTCATCTCGGATAGCCTGCGGGGCATAGCAGCGCCATATAAAGCCCTCTTTAAAAAACTGGCCCGCATTGCGAGGAAATGTCCCCTGGCCTTCCTTAGGCCAAAGAGAACTCATAACTATCCCTTGTAGGTAGCCCATGAGCCGGGGTCCTTGATGAACAAGCATTAAAGCTCTTTTAGTCATGGGGAGGATTGGACCAAGGTTCCTCCTTAATATAGCTACTAAGTAAATAGTCAAATTCCAAAAGGAAACGTTAAAACATGAGACGAAGCGTACTGGCCCTTTTCGCCCCCTTAACTGAATCCGATTTCGACGAAACTTGGCGTACAGCTATAATAGGATATAGAGAACATATATACTCAGACAGAACTTAAAATTCTCTGGTGGATTTGGCCGGCGTTCGGTAGGTCGTCATAACCTCCCACACTTAAAATAATCTCGACGTCCTCGCCGAGAACCTTCTTCAAGAAGGCTCTACAAGGATTTAATCTTTTGCACCTTCAAGAAACTATCAACTCTCCCTCACTTAGTTCAGAGTACTATATCTTCTTCTGTACTAGCGGATACTGTGTCCAACTGCAAGTCTCGATGCTGACAACTGTGTCTTCAGATTTAAACTTTTACTTTGCCCTTTCCAACTGAAGTGCGTGGTGACTGGACCTTCATACGAACTCTAGATTCTTCCTTCTCTTCTGGATATTGCCTCGTAGTCTCAAGACTTCTGAAAAATGTATGGGCAGTGCACTTTAGCATCGCGCCCTCTGAAATGCGCTCTATCCTGCAGCAAGCGCCTTCTCCCCTAACACAAACTGAATGTCGCTCTACTCGAAAAACCAAGGACGTCTCCTCTGGACAGCCCGACGAGGATATCTACAATCCCGTCCAAAAGTACGCTCACTTCCAAGTCACACAATGCCTTCGCTGCTCAAGAAATCAATCTTTTGTGAATCTCGGCTTCAAACTTCACTCTTCTTCCCGAGTGGTAAGGAACAAGTCTTCTAAAACCAAGGGGTAAACTCTCCCCAACACTACGGAACATCTGCTGCATACTGAAACTGCCTGACTACCCTTCAATTAACTCCACAAAGGTCTTTAAACCATGTCCGCCCATCTTACGGAACATCGGGGACACGACATCAAGATGCGGCACTCTAGCCTTCCCAGTATAGAACTAAAAAACTGGTACTCATTGTTTACTTGGGCGTGGGAAGGTAGATCCTAGAAGGTAGCATACTCTCAACAAGGCACGGATACGCTTGTCCTGCTGCCAACATAACCACGAGGCAGCCTATCAAGGCACGAGTACTCTGATCCCTAGCGCCAGCTAACTATCGAGGTCCGCCATAAAGGCATCCTGTGTGAACTTATAAAGCCCATGAGACATCAATCTGTGCAACCATGATCTGCTCTACCACTTCGTAGTAGGCCATCATTTAACCCATGTAACGCTAGATGGCATATGCACCTGACTTGGCTACAGAAAGGGTGATCGCTACTCCGGGGTCACCAAAGGTCTTTCCACTTCGAAGGACTCTAATCTGCATCACTCTCCAAGGAGGACTTCTCAATGCTTCTTCTCTGACGAGGACTTAACACTGGCATCTATACTTGCCAAACTTTGGTGGTAATGACCCATGCTGGAACCTACGTACATCTGCGTCACAATTTACAGCTCTTCCCACACTCAATAAGCTTAACGTCAGCGTTGAGAACAAAGCTGTGACATATAACTGACGGACTGCTGATGCGTTTCTCCATCTCTATATCCCTACTCGAACCTGAGTACATGGGGAACTTGGGAATAAGATACTGTCACTGCACCTGTCGCCCTGAGCTCGTTGGCTCACCATGTCCAACTGTCATCAAACTCGTGGAGACCAACCTTCATACTGTCGCAATCATCTTTAAACTGAAGCGTGTCCATTCTCTGTCTTTTGAACTTACTTCTGTAAACGCAGCCAACTATGAAAGGTCACTAGGATGTGGACTTCTAATGATACTCCATCAATATAAACAAAAAATGAGGCGCGAGAACTCTATCCCTACCGCCAACCACCAAGTGATAAGGAATTGGGAAACTGATATCCAATTCCGCTCAGGATCTTTCATCCTAGAGCATTCTTCCATCTGAGATCATGCCTGAGGTAACCCGCACAACTGACTGTAGCTCAACTTTGTTCTGCGACAACCACGTAACTTACTAACCTTCGGAAACGTGAGTCTTCATCCATCTGTGAGCTTAAAATGACCCAGAACCATCTTGGGGTACAACATGGATCAACTCGGCTAAAGCACTCGAACGCCGACAGACCTAAAATTTACTACGGAGCCAGAGGTCAAGCATCACTCTAGAACTTGCCTTATTTGAGTGAGTAAAGCAGTGTCCTGTGTAATTAGGGACCAACTGTGGACAAACGATAACCCAACTTGGGGATCGCATTTCATGTCGCGTAACAATGAGAAACTCTGCCCTCGACCTCTACCTGACGATATCACTGTGTGCAAACTCGGGACCCAAACCATGTCTTCATCTGTTACTTCCCGCCGTCTCAAGATCGGCTCATAACATTCACCTCCAGAACGTCTATGTCCAACTCGGACAATCACAATGAGTATCTCTCAGGATTCTTCAATCTTCTATAAACACTAAGGAATTCCAACCAAACCAAGCTTCGTGGCTTCCACACGAAAGTACTCTGCAACTGACACTGACCATATCGATCTCTGCTGAGGAGCATCGTCCTTGATCACAATTGTTACTAAACTTCGCAGTGCATATACAAACCGAATACAATAACAACCTGCTAGATCGCCCTATTACTATTCTTCATAGAGTATCTGCTACACTGGACAACCTTCTAGAGACAACCATCGATATAGATCACCGCATCCAACTTAAATAACAATCCTTCGCTTAGCGTCATTGTCCAAAGCACACTTAACTTGAGCAATCTCGCGCTCGGATATGGAGACAATATCAACTGACATGTAAGCACCGCACTCTACAAGCGTTCACAACGGTGCTTGGATCATCTGTACGGAGCAACTGCGGCTCTAGGGATAACAACTGCCAAATAGGTATCCCATACTACCAACTCGGGAATCATTACTCTGATATGCTCTGACAGACGTAGGCACAATCCATCTATGCTCTGGCAAGCAAACGCCCAACAAACCTTGCTCAGATAAGCCTAGACCAAACTGGTCTAGCTCTAATAGACGTAGGCATAATCCATCAACGCTCTACCAACTCAAGAGTTAAGCTTTAACAAGTTATTCTTGCTCTGATACCATCTGTCACGGCCCAGTCCGGGTCTGCCTCTATAGTGCCCGGAGCAAAGTGGAATAAGGGACCGTGTGGCGTGCACGCACGTACAGTAGACGTGTACCAGCCATCTTCACAGGCTCGACGCGCTAGTGGCATACAACCCACGGATGCTAGAGCGACATCTGGATAATCCTGGATACTCGTAAGGGGTCATCGAATATGCATTCGGCATAGGCAACAACGCTGAAGGATCTCTCAATAATCCCTACAGCGTAATCTCTCGTGACGCACACAAGGTACGGAAAGCACACATATCCTGTAGCGGATCAGGGTAGCTCAATATGCCGGTTTCTAGATAAGGGACTCAAATATCAAGGGGCGGCGAGCCTGGACTATTTATATTGTCTATATGTAAGGGATGGTGCATCTCGGATAGCCAGTGGGACATAGCGGAGCCATATAAAGCCCTCTTTGGAAAACTGGCCCGCATTGCGTGGCAATGTCCCCTTGCCTTCCCTAGGCCAAGGAGAACTCATGACTATCCCTTGTAGATAGCCCATGTGTCAGGGTCCTTGATGACCAAACATTAAAGCTCTTTTAGTCATGGGGAGGATTGGACCAAGGTTCCTCCTTAATATAGCTACTAAGTAAATAGTCAAATTTCAAAAGGAAGCGTTAAAACATGAAACGAAGCGTACTGGCCCTTTTCGCCCCCTTAACTGAATCCGATTTTGACGAAACTTGGCATGCAGCTATATTAGGATATAGAGAACCTATATTCTCAGACAAAACTCAAAACGCTCGGGTGTATTTGGCCGGCGTTCGGTAGGTTGTCACAACTATAATTAATTTGTGGCTTATCTTACAGCCATGCGTTACTTCAATAGGTTAATATTCCAATCACTGCAATCTCATTTAGCTTACATTTTCTTTTATTATCCAATAGTGGAACTCCAACACATTTTTACTTTTGTCCATTCATGAGAATCTCAGTCTTTGTGTTCCAAGCCATAACATCTCGCCCTTCCATGTAATCAAAAAACTTTAAGCACTCTCTACTGCTCCACATTTTGAGTACATATCCACAATAGCAGTCCAGTAACAATGTTCATACTCAAATTATTTATGTCAATGCATAAATATCCATCTTCCAGTATCCAGTGCACCTGCTAATGCACAAGTGAGAGAATACTTATTAGTGTGACATTTATCTTCACATTCTCTTTTTGCATCCGCTCAAAGAACTCATAGCTTCATTAATCTTCTTGTGGACAAGTCTGTCAATTACATATTCCAAGAGACCACATCCTTCTCCAACATCTCTTCAAGAAACTGAAGAACATCTTCTATCTCACCATCCTTCATGTAAGGTTTTTTTTAGACAAATACCACAACATTATAGCTATATTTGAAAAGTACCTTATGGTTTGACAAATATTAGATGGATACCCCACTTTTGTAGTTTAACCACAGTCAGCTACAACTAACTTCCTTTGATTGTATTTAACAGGATTCAAATGCTTTAAGTTACTAAAATACCCTTTTGTGTTTTAAAAATGGAATCATGTTGACTGCAATCAAAGAGAATCAATTGTAGTTTACTGTGGCCAAAACTACAAAAGTAGGGTATGTGTCTAATATTTGATAAACCATAGGGCGATTCTCAAATATAACTATAAATGTTGGGGTATTTGTTAAAAAAATTCCTTCATGTAACCACCCAAAATAGTATTGTATGTCAATATATCCTTAATATGCACTTTATAAAAAGTGCCCTAGCAACATCAACATAACCTGCAATCATTGTATACCACGCAATAATATCCCTTACGGATATTGCTTCAAAATTCTCTCTGCCAACTTCATATTGCTGTTTACATATCCTGATAAAAAAGGCAGTCGAAGACACCACATGTTTAACTGGTATTTCATCAAACACTGCTTTACATATCTCCAAAACTGCGATAAAACTCAATCAAACTCATCCCACGAAAATATCGAGCTACATGCTTATTTTAAAATTTAATCAACAACCCATGAACCCCTTAACTATAACGAAGAAAATGTAAATCAGTACAAAATCTGATAGCAAAATGGGAGGTGAAGTGATTAGGTATAAATAAATTTTTGGTAAGAAAAACCTCCACCGAAACTATAATAAAAATAGCAGCCACAACTTAACACAAATGAATCAAACTTTTTGCTAACCCCCTTCAACGTACTTATAACCTCACTTCTCACAAAAGCTGTAGAATTAGTATTTGCCAAGGACAATAAAATATTATCTCAATGACCAGGGGAGGAGTTTCAAATATGGGGTTAGAATGAACAAAACCATTTTGCACAAATGAGAGGTTCTAGACTTTAGGAATCATCAGTATATGACCATCAATGGCTAACAACTCAAACCTCGGCAATGAAATGCCTTAATAGTCACCTTACGTCATATTATTACAATAGTAATAATACGAATTACTATTCTTTAGTGATAATGTAATTCTTCCTTGTAAACAAATAGATCTTTACGATTTGTTGTTCTGTAGGTTGGTTATATCTTTGAGAAACTTCCAAAATATGCAACATAAATACAAAAGATATTTATCACCTCCAAGTTTCTCGAGGTGTAAAAAGAAGCATCATTCATTTACCAGCTAACTTCTTAACTAGTATTGTTCGACACCTCACCCCTAACTCTAAGACAAAGCTAACCGTTAGGGGATTCAATCTGAAAAGCATCTATACGTAGTTCCATACAATCATCTCAAATTCTCATCAGTAGATCTTAAAACTATTAATGCTAAATAGTAACTAAATACACTAGCTTCCATACTTTTATCTCAATGCTTACAAATACTATTCACAACCATATCCATAGTCCTCCACTGTAATACCTTTACAAACAAGTGTTAACACTGCAATCTTACTATGCGTAGTTCGAGATCATTTTTGGAAAAGTATGAAATATATTCGTAAGAATACTACTAGATACAAGAAAGCTATATAGTCAAAACTATAACAAGTTAAATCAAAATTAAGAAATGACATAATTTGTAAGTAACATAAAGTAGACAACTAAATTGTTTACCTTTCTACCATAAGGAAGGTGAGATCCAAAGATAATGCTGAGGAATGAACTCGAATTATGTTTATGGATGTTCATTGAAGTTCGTGGGACGAATGAGGATCGAAGACGGAAGGAAAAGATCATGAATATGATTTTTATGTTTTTTGTTCGATCAAAAAAGGTAGAACATGTTTTATTCGAATAGACTTTTGAGTCAATTTGAATAGAAAACTGTATGTCGAATAGAAGTCTTAGAATACGTTCTGTTCAAATAGACCTTGAAATTTGTTCAAATAGACTTCGTAAACTCAATTTTAGAAAGGGCATTTTAGATTAATACCCCAACATTTATATTAATATTTGAGAAGTTCCCCATGGTTTATCAAATATTAGACAGATACCCCACTTTTGCAGTTTAACCACAGTTAACTACAATTGACTCCCTTTGACTATAGTCAATAGGATTCAAATTCTTTAAAAATACCAAAGTATCCTTTTGTGCTTTTAATAATAAAGCAAGAATGAAAAATTTTAAAAAGAAAAATTGTATTGGGATGCTAACCTTTTTTAACAGCGACAAACAATATCCCGATGTAGTTTTTTTTTGTTGAATTTTTCTTGTAAAAAAAAGGATACTTTGGTATTTAAAAAATTGAATCTTGTTGACTGTAATCAATTGTAACTAATTGTGGTCAAACTGTAAAGATGGGGCATATGTCTAATATTTGACAAACTATGGGGTGATTCTCAAATATGGCTATAAATCTTAGGGTATTTGTTTGAAAATGAAGTTTGATGAGGAGATGTTGGCTTGCCTTGTGATTCATAATTTAATTCCTAATTTATGTAATAGCCTCCCAAATAAATAATGGATACATAGTATATTTCTTAGGTAAGCCTTTTGTTAATTTTAATTCTAGAGAGAACGAAGGTTTGAGAGATTCATCAATGTTTTGAGGAAGCTTGAGAAATCGGATTCTAACATATTGATTTATAGTAGATTGTTCGCGGGGAGTGGTTTTTCATTCGAAAGGGACTTCCCTCCTCTGGGTAAATCTTACTTTGTTTGCTTTGTTCTTCGAGGTTTATTTCTTGTTTGCCAATTTCCACGATTCATTCTTATTGTAGAAGAGAGATTAACTACCCCAATTCTCAACAACTGGTATCATAGGGATTGTGTAGTGTAATGGCCAAATTCTATAGCTTGATACGATTAGGAATTAGCTATCACAGCAATGATCCAGTAACAATACGCTAATATAAAACAAGAATTAAAGACAGGTGTTTTTAGCGTGGAAAACCTCTGAACAAGTAAAAAACCACGACCTCATATGGAAGATTTTTACAATAGTATTTTTATTGCTTGGAGGGGATATCTTTATTACAAGTGATCTCTAGAATATATAAATGCTTTTGATCTCGTAAATAAGAAGTTTGAGTAATTTTTCTATCCTAGTCTTTTCTGGAACTTTTCTTTTATATAGGCTTCTCCCACAACTCTTTATCGTGCTGGAGCACGTCTACCGAATAATGTGGCTAATGACGGTTGACTGAATAGCTGACGAGTTAATGGGAGGCAGGTGTCTTTGAGTAAATAACGTTTTTCGAGTTTAGCTCGACCCACGTTCTTGAGTAGTTCGTGTGGGTGGTTGTAATGTTTGACTGCAGTGTTAAGTGCTAAAATTAGGTAAGCCTGAGATAAATATAAATTGAACTGTGTGAGCTTGTTTATGAGTGAGGTCGATGGATAAGTCCCAACAGTCGCCCCCTCGCAACCAAAGTTACGAATGGCTTTGGTTGAGAAAGAATAGGTTAAAAGTTATAAATTTAAAACAAAGTAATGATGGCGCATGACTGGGTAGAAGTTATGTGATATTTGGAAGTGATGGGTATTAAATGATGATACGGATGTATGTGACGGTTGCGTTTGAATAGTCACGTCTGTAATAAATGATGACGCTTGGGAAAATGTACCTTTACAATAAAGTTAGGGTTATATAAAGAGTACCTTGATCAACTCTTTGGAATAATTCTTGCATGTGTAACTTTCTCTGAGATGGTGAAAACTCGGAGTATGGCTCTTAAAGAGAGGATTGCGTCTGAAGTGCAGAGGTTGAATTTGAAGTACTTTGGTGATCATTCATTGGAGATGGTGTTGCCAGCCCCTCTTCCTTCGATATACCAAGGCTTGTCGGGATAGGAAGCGGTTGAAGCTGAGGAAGATTTCTACTATAAGTGAAGATCTCATGCCTTCATTTTGCGGGCGAGGAACGTTGGGCTTGTCTTCGCACCCTTGCGGAAGACAGGGTTAGGGGTTCATATGCAGGGAAAGGTGTATCAGCAGGGCTGATATGCTGATTTCTCGTGCTGTCGTCTATTCTAATGTTGGGCTCTCTCCATCTCTACCAACTCTTCGGTGGTGGTGGTTATAGAAGAGGCGGTGGTGGCAGTGGAAGAGAAGAATGGGAAGGGGATCTTGCTGAAGCATTTCTATCGTGGTTTTGCACTCATAAGACCTTTCATCTTGTTTTGTGGGTGCCAACACTGAGTCTACTGCTTGCATAATTTTTGCTTGGAGTCCGACTGGGCCTCAACCGAGCCATGTGAGGAAAAATCATTGTTGGTTCCAATGTCTTTTTTGCATCATGGTAAAAAATTTCTGGAAGGGGGCTAACTCCATTTGGACGAGGAGTAGATCCTTACAAAGTAAACTCGATCCACAATTAAAGGGAATAAGTAATCGGCCAATGATAAGATAAAACTAAAGGCAAATACTTGCGTAGAGGCCCGAATGTGACTATCTACGACCTCTGATGAGGATTTTTAAGACAGATTATATTACTGAAGAGTAAATTAGAGAGTTCGAGTAAAGATTTTCTGGGTGGTCGAAGGTAAAGATGCAAAGACCGGAGGAGATCTTTCTAACCCCTTTCTGGGTTCCCCTATCCTCTATTTATAGAAGCATAGGGAGCTGAGTCTCCAGGTGTAGGTCCGGTTTACATAATTATGTTGTCAGAAAATCCTGGCTAGTGACGGACGTCGGTCTTGTCGGTACTATTACTGCTGCATTTATTGGTGATGGTTCTGAACGACGCGGTGGTTGGGCTTGTCACTGTAGTTGCACATGCCAATCAATGTGATGTCCTATCTGATGAAGTAGTTGTCTGTCTTATCATGCATCAACCGCGTGATAGTGAGGTCGAAGGATACCTGCTGCTGGGACGTTAATTCATTCTCAAAGTTCTGTCCGGTGAGATGGCTGTCTGTCTTTTCGTACTTTGACCGTATGTAGATATGGTTGAAGGATGTCTGTTGTAATGGGTTGAGCCATTCTCGAAGTTCTGTCCGGTAAGATGGTTGTCGGTCTTTTTCGTACTTTGACCTATGTAGATATGGTGGAAGGATGTTTGCTGCAATGGGTTGAGCTGTTCTCGAAGTTCTGTTCGGTGTCAAAGGTTTGTCTCTAGGGGATTTCTGAGGACCATTGTTTCGGGGTTGAGAGGGCTTCGATGTAATCGTGTGGGTTATGAAGTGGGCTTCGGCTGTCTGTTTGAAGGCTACGAGTAGGCTACTACATTAGGGGTGTGATGCAAGCGGCGCCAGTGGCCGAAGGGGGTGGAGAGGCTTCGATGATGAAAGCAAAACAGCTTCCTTCTCAGGCCAAGAAAGGGAAGGGTCGAGTAGTGTCCAAATCCCCTGAGGTGCAGCAATCAAAAGTTATTCAACGTAAGAGACGTAAGGTACTTGGGGAGGATGATACAATGGAGGAAGATGAAGAAATGATGGAAGCTGAGCGATAAGAGCAGGCTATGGCAAAGCAGGCGTCGATGATCAAGCTCTGGGAGGATGGCCCTGACGAAGCTTCGAAGGAGATAAAGATGCACATGTCTCAGGTAACTATATATAACTTGTGTGTCGATATTTCAAAGTTTTTAGCTAATTGCTCGAGTTTCGAGGTTCACTGATATCTTGAGTATTTTTAGGAGACAGAAGTTTGGGTAGAGACTTGTAACAAGGCGATAAAGTCAGTAAATGCGAAGTTGCGACAATCAAAGGAAAATTTAGATTTGTCTCGTGGGATGGAGGCATCATGGGTATCTCAAGTCTGGAAGCTGAAGCAAGATATAGATGTGCTTACTGACTCTTATGACCAGAGGCCCGAGCAACAACGGTCAAGGTTGAAGCGAGAGTGGTCAGCCAAACTAAAGGCGTGTGAGAAGGCAAAAGCGGAACAGAAGGTGGGTTTCTAGTGGCAGTATGATAAGAAGTGCATGGAGAATGTGAGGTTGAAAAATTTTATTGATGGTATGGGGTATGATGTCGATACGTTGCAGCCTTATCCTGTTTCTCCGAAACTTTTGGAGGGGGGTGAATTGCAAGTGAAGGGAGGGGAGGTGAACACTACTGAGGAAGCACTTGGGGATATTTGGGGTGATGTTGAGAGTGTTCTTCTTGTAGTACCCATTGGTAGAATTTTGATGGTCTGATCGAAGGGTTACGTGAGGCTGCTGAGGTTGGTGGTGTTGGGACGACTGTGGAGCAAGGGGGTGCAACCGCGCCCACGTGAGGTATTTTGAGGTAGGATTCGCATGTCTTCTTCTGCTAGTTGTGATGTTAAGTTGTAATATTGAAAGTGATGCTTGTGGTTTTCTGTAGGTATTGGAACTCAGTAGGGGGGATTTATTTTATGTTTTTGTTATCTGTTGAACTTCTGCAGTTGATGCTGAACATATTGATGCCTGTTTCCTTGAATATCTGTAATTTGAATGCACATGTTGTTGATTTTTCTTGTTTTTGGACTCTTGCTGATTAATTTTTGAATTATACTACAGCTGTTTCTTCTGACGGGTAATATGCTGAGTGTTCTCTGCATTTGATGGCATAAGCAAGTGTTTTTGTATTTCTAAAGTAAATATTTGATCTGTTCAAAATAGGAAGTTGATCTATTTGATTGACTGTAGCATAATCAAAGTTTGAAGAGTATATAAGATATATAGATCGAACTCTGAATGTTCTGCTGGACATCGAAGGCCGAAGCCACAGCGGTGTTTGAAATTTTGAACAACTTCCAGATTGCCTCTGAGTATCAGTCGGGCCGAGGGGACGTAATACCTATAGGAAACCCAAAAATTAATTGATCGCCTCCAACGCATTCTTGAGGGTCCGGTGATTCGACCATCCTTGCCCCTCGAGTTTTCTCGAATGTTGGAAACTTGAGCAATTCAAGGTCGCCCCCAAGTATCAGTCGGGGCGAGGGTGGACGTGATACCCAGGGTAAATCGAGAAAAGGACTGGACTTTAACGGTTTCAGAGCCTGGACAAAGTGTATTTGATCGCCTCCAATGCATCCCCGAGGGTCTGGTCTTTTGACCTTCCTTGCCCCTCGGGTTTGCTCGAAATTAGAGACTTGAGCAATTCAAGGTCGCCCCCAAGTATCAGTCGGGGCGAGGGTGGAGATGATACCTAGGTTCAACCAGGAAAAGGACTGGACTTTGAAGGCTTAAGCCACAACAAAGTAATATCTGATCGCCCCCGATGCATCCCCAAAAGTCTGATTTTTCAACCTTCCTTGCCCCTCAAGTTTGCTCGAAATTGGAGACTTAAGAACAATTCAGGGTCGTCCCCAAGTATCAGTCGGGGCGAGGGTGGACAGGATACCAAGCTTAAACCAAAAATTAAAAAATGAAGCAGTAGACGAAGTCAGAATGGAACAACTTGTTTATTGAATATTTTGGGTTATATCAGTTGTACAGGATTGTAGATATGGCCTGTTGTAGGAGGCCAATTGCATTGTATTCCAGGGGTGCGGTAGGGGCTCTTTGTTTTCTGTCATTAGGTAATAGAAACCCTTGTTATTTTATCGTAGACAATGTAGGGTCCTTCCCAAGATTCGGCTAGCTTGCCAGCATTCTGGGGTTTCGAAGATTGATTGACGTGTTAAAACACTAAATCTCCTATGTTGAAATTTCCTGGTCGAACTCTATTGTTATAGGATTTTTGAAGTAAAATGTGGTAGCGGCCAAGGTTGGCGATAGCTCGGTCTCTAGTCTCGTCAATACATAACATGTTGCATGCAAGTTCAAACTCGTTACCTTCGTCTGAGAGGTTAGGGTCTCGGGTGGGTACATCGAATTAAGTTGGTAGCACAGCTTCGGTCCCATATGTCTGGAGGAAAATGGTGCATCTTGTAGATTTTCCTGGTGTTGTGCGATAATCCCAGTGGAGTTGTTGTAACTCTTGGACCCATCTTCCTTTTTTTGCATCGACTCTCTTCTCAAGACTGTCGACAATTTTTTTGTTGATTGCTTCGACTTGACTGTTGCCCTGAGAATAGTAAGGTGTTGATGGTGAGAGAATGATGTTGTATTTTTTGTGGAAGTTTCTAACTTTGCTTCCAACAAACTGGGGACGGTTGTCACATTGGATCATATGGGGGCAACCGAAGCGAGTGATGATATTTTCCCAAAAGAATTTGATAACTTCTTCCTCTCTGGTTCGGCATAGGGGGACAGCTTCGACCCATTTAGTAAAGTAGTCGGTTGCGAAAAGGATGTTTTCTCTGCTACCTGAGGCTTTTGGGAAGGGTCTAATAAGATTGATGGCCCATCTTTTGAATGGCTAGGAAACTTGACTTACATGGAGGTCTATAGAGGGGCAATGGATGTCGTGGGCGTGACGCTGGCATTTGTCACATTGTTTGGCATAGTTTGAAGCTTGTTTCTTCATATCGGGCCAAAATAATTCTTGGATAGCAGCTCAAATCGCCATAGAGTGGCCAGCAGTATGAGCACCGCAGGTTCCTTCGTGAAGTTTGGCTAAGATCTGAGAGGCTTCGGTTTGGGATACGCATCGAAGGAGGACGTCATTTAGGGATTTGTGATATAATTGGTTTTTGTGGATGATATATCTGCGGCAATTTTCCAGGATAGAGCGTTTGGCTTTAGGATCATCTGGGAGAGTAGCATTGTTGAAGTAGTAAAGGAACGGTTTTTGCAAATCATCGGGATCGTGACTCTCGCCCCCAATATTAATGGTGTTAATTTCCATCTGATCGATACTTGGGCGTTTGAGTACTTCGATATGGAGTGTCTGCGACTCTGAGTGGCCGAGCATAGCTGCTATGTAGGCGAGGGTGTCTGCATGTCGATTTTTCCCCTGAGGGTAATGTGTGATTGTGGATTTTTTAGGGAACCGGTCCATTTGTTGTCGTACGAAGAGGGTGTAATCAGCCATGCGACCATTATCTTGGTTTTCTCTTGTGTAGTGTCTCTAAATAAGTTGGGAATATGTGAAGACTACAAGTTTGGGGATGCCGAGGTCGAGTGCGAGGTCGAGGCCGTGGATCAAGGCTTCATACTCTGCTTCATTATTGGAACATTCGAAGGCAAGTTTAACAACTTTCTCTATGCGATCATTAGTGGGTGCTACTAGAACAATACCAATTCTTGAGCCATTTGGTCCTGCTGATCCGTCTATAAATAAACGCCAACCAGTGAGAGGGTCTCACAGATCTATTTCTTCAGGTTGATAGTCTGTGAGATCATCTTCGTGTTCTTCCCAACCTATATCTTTGACCGAGAAGTCGGCTAGACAATCTGTTATTGCTTGACCTTTCTGGGATATTTATTTCTCGAAGGTAATGTCGTGTTCGCCAAGGTATACGGACCACTGTTGCACTCGTTAGGATTTTTATTTTTTACTCAGTACTTCTTGAAGGGGGTAACTTGTAATGACACGAATGGGATGAGCCTGAAAATATGGTTTGAGTTTGTGGGCTGAATAGACAAGTGTGAGGAGTAAAAGTTCGAGTTTTGAATACCAGGTCTCTGCAGGGGTAATGGTTTTGCTTATGAAATATACAGGTTTTTAGATATGGGAATCAAGTCGAATAAGCACTGAACTGTTGGAAGTTTCTGTGGCAGTGAGGTATAAAGAGAGTGCCTCGCCTTCGATAGGGGTACTGATAATAGGTGGACAACCGAGATAAGTTTTTCGATATGGGAATCAAGTCGAATAAACACTGAACTGATAGAAGTTTCTGTGGCAGCGAGGTATAAAGAGTGTGCCTCGCCTTTGATAGGGGTACTGATAATAGATGGACAACCGAGATAAGTTTTAAGTTCAAGGAAAGCTTGTTCACAATCAGGGGTTCAATTGATCTCGGGGTTGTTTTTCTTTTTTATTTTGTGGGCACCCTATTCGCGTAAGTGGGAAAAAAGCCAAGCACAGCGGTCAGATGATTTTGAAATGAAATGGTTAAGGGCTGCTATCCTGCCAGCTATTTTTTGAACGTCTTTCTTTGTTCGGGGCGAAGGCATGTCTATGAGGGCTCGAATGTGTGTGGGATCGATCTCTATCCCGCGTTATTGATAAGGTGACCCAAAAATTTGTCGGATGACAAGCCAAATTGACACTTATCTGGGCTGAGTTTCATATTGTACGTGGGAAGTATCGAAAAGATTTCTGTTTGGTCATGAATATGAGTATTCCTATGGAGGCTTTTGCATAACTTGTCATCGATATAGATTTTGACTGACTTGCCAAGCAAGGGTTTGAACATAGTTGTGACGAGGCATTGGTAGGTGGTACCGGTATTTTTAAGGCCGAATGGCATAACATTGAAACAGTAAAGGCCTTGTTCGGTTAAAAAGGTAGTTTTATGTTGATCTTCAGGGAGGAGGGGTACCTGATTGTAACCCCAAGCCGCGTCGATCATAGATAGGCGTTCGTGTCTAGCGATGGCGTCGAGGAGTGCTGAGATAGTTGGGAGGGGGAAACTGTCCTTTGGTATATGCTTGTTGAGGTCAGTAAAGTCGATATCCAGTCCGTTGATATAGTTGGGAGGGGGAAACTGATTTATCCATTCTTCTTTGGTACTATCACGATGTTCGATATCCAGTCTGCATACTTCACTTCTCTGATAAACCCAGCGGCTATGAGTTTGTCAACTTCAAGGTTCATAGCTTCTCGAAGTCGTGGTGCCAATGTTCATTTTTTTTTCTTTACTACTGAGGAATAGGGGATGAGATCAAGGCGATGGCATGCCAGGTGGGGGTTCACGCTGGGCATCTCCTAAAATGTCCAGGCGAAGATATTTTTATTTCCTTGAAGGAACTCGGAAAGTTTGAGGTGTTCTGACTCATCAAGGAGGGTTCCAATAAATGTACCTCGACCAGCACCATATAGTTCGATATTAACAGTGGGTTTAATGGGTTGTCTGGTATCTGTCGAAGTTGAAGGTATGGGAAGATGTTGTGATTTCTATGAGCGGTTGACAAGTTTTCGTGTTTGGTCGATCTTTGGGTGCTTGCATGAGCGGGTAAGGCATTAAGAACCTTTCAAGTTCCAAGTACCCTCGTGATTGCTGAATCGAAGGGTCTGATGATAGGTCAAAGGTATAGAGCGCATGGCATGAAGCCAATCTCGTCCGAGTATACCAAGGTATTCAAACTTCCAGTCAATGACTATGAAGTTGGTTTGAAGGGTAATGGGCCCTATAGTGACAGGTAGACTGATGCGGCCAACAACGACTTTTGTTGATTCATTGAAACCTTTTAGCTCGACGTTTACTGAGCTTAAAAGGTCTATTTTCTTCATGGTTTGAACTGTTTGGAGAAATAGGATGGCGGCTGCACTCCCAGTATCTATGAACATTGTATAGAGATCGAGGTTCTCGATCTTAATCATGATGACTAATGGATCAGAATGGGGAAAATAATGAAAGAGATACCTTCGAGTCGAGGGTAACGGCTGGTTTTTGGCAAGAGGGTGGGGAATTTCTCCTGATAGGTGAGCTTATAACATTCTTCTACGCCCTTTCGTTTACTCTTGGAGAGTCTACTGTCTATATTGTTGACTTCGATGAACTTGACTCTGTAGATGTGTACCTCGGTTGGGTTAGTAGTCGGGGTTGATAGGGATTTGAGGTAGGGCCCATCAAGGTAGCTTGGTAGGTCGGCAATATATTGGTGCAAACGTCCTGCTTTGAAGATAAGTTTAAGGGAGCGCTGAAGGGAAAAACATTTATTGGTATGATGAAAATTGTATTTGTGGTTGGCGCAGAAAGATTCGCCTGGTCTGACTTCGATGGGGAAAGGAATGCGCCAAATGGGGTCTGCCTATATGTGTGGTAGAAGGGTGCTGAGGGGAGCAGTGAGTGTATGTAAAATAGGCTTTAGTCACTTCTTGCGCGCTTCGGTGCTATTATCAATCATGAGGCATTTGTAGCTCTCAGTCTCCAGTGAGACAAGAGCGATCAGGGGTATGGGGGCAGAGTGGGTATGTTGCCGAGGTTTATTGAAAGTTGTTGTTTGCGGAGGCTGGCTCTGTTTGCGGGACTCTTGAAGGCGCTCGAGGTCAATATAGCCGTTGACTTTCTAGAGCATTTCTTTGAGTGTTTTGGGTTTGTGGAGAACGAGATGTTCTTTTACTCGGCTGTGATCGGGCAGAGCATTCGAGTAGGCTAAAATGGCATTCGAGCAGTCGAGGTTTTCAATTTTACGAGATTCGTCGAGGAATCTTCGGGTGAAGGCTTCGAGGGTCTCATTGCCAGACTTTCTGAAATTGAAAAAAACGTCAACTCTGACCTCTCTATCTTTGTTGAAGGCGAACTGGGTGATGTAAAGTTGTGAAAGTTGCTCAAAGTTACGAATCACGCCATTTGGGAGGTTGTGGTACCATATTAGGGGGTTATCGGTAAGACTCGTTGGAAAAAGGCGACATAAAAGATAGTCAGACGTGGAGTATAGGCTCAGGGCATTTCAAAATTCGAGGATGTGGGATTTAGGGTCTGTATTACGATATTTGCAGAGTTTGGGAGCGCAAAAGCTAGAGGGTATTTCGATGGCCAAAAGTTTAGGGCAAATCGGGTTATTGAGGTGGCTCCATGAGTCTATAGCTGGACTCGCTGTAACACGGATGACTAGTTGTATTTTGTGGTAAAATTCCTGTTGTGTAACGTATGGAGGATGAGGGGGAGATTTGTGGAGTCGAAGGTTGTGAGGTCGAGTATGTAGTACAAAGTTAGCACTGTGTTCCCCAAATCGTTCTCGGGCAGGACGGCGTGTAGGTTGTCTGGAGGAGCGAAGGGTTGAGTCAGAAGAGTCTTCGGTGGGATAAATCCTGAGGTGGATAGAGCCGGTTGGGGGAATAATACGGGGAATACCTTCGTCCCTAGCGTTAACTGGGGGTAACTCGAAGTGTGGAGGAGGGCCAAGGCAGGTGCGGGCAGAAATGCGCGACGGGTCGGGTGCTTGGGACGGACGAGCAGGTTCCAAGGGCTGTAATCTTTGCAGCTCTCGAACGGTGTTATGCAGCTCATCGATTGTATTGCTTTTTTGGTTTTCTTCATCCAAACGGCGATTCCACTCTGTTTCCAATTCCAAGCGATGGTTTTCAGGTTCCTGATTTAGTTGGTTCTGGTGGCGCTCCTCTGCCTGAGCGACTTACTGAGATAGTAATGCTATTTGAGCAGCGACTCTATCGATGGAATTTCTAGCCTCGGTGGAGTTAGAACGGCGTGTGGGTGCCATTGAGGATGAGTTATTGGTGTGGAAAACAAAGTTATGGGAATAAGAGAGGGAGAGTGGTAGGGTAAGAAGCACAGACGGAGCCAATTGTAGGGGGCTAACTCCGTTTGGACGAGGAGTCGATCCTTACAAAGTAAACTCGATCCACAATCAAAGGGAACAAGTAATCGGCAAATGATAAGATAAAACTAAAGGCAAATACTTGCGTAGAGGCCCAAATGAGACTCTCAATGACCTCTAATGAGGATTTTCAAGACAGATTATATTACTGAAGAGTAAATTAGAGGGTTCGAGTACAGATTTTCTGGGTGGTCGAAGGTAAAGATACAAAGACCGGAGGAGATCTTTCTAACCCCTTTCTGGGTTCTCCTCTCCTCTATTTATAGAAGCATAGGGAGCTGAGTCGCTTGGTGTGGGTCCGGTTTACCTGATTATGTTGTCAAAAAATCTTGGCGAGTGACGATCGCCGGTCTTGTCAGTACTATTACTGCTGCATTAATTGGTGATGGTTCTGAAGGGCGCGGTGGTTGGTCTTGTTACTGTAGATGTACAGGCTAATCAATGCGATGTCTTATCTGATGAGGTAGTTGTCTGTCTTATCTTGCTTCGACCGTGTGATAGTGAGGTCGAAGGATACCTGTTGCTGGGACCTTAATACATTCTCGAAGTTCTGTCCGGTGAGATGGTTGTCTATCTTTTCGTACTTTGACCGTATGTAGATATGGTTGAACGATGTCTGCTGCAATGGGTTGAGCCGTTCTCGAAGTTCTGTCCGGTGAGATGGTTGTCAGTCTTTTTGTACTTTAACCGTATGTAGATATGGTCGAAGGATGTCTGCTGCAATGGGCTGAGCCGTTCTCGAAGTTTTATCCGGTATCGAAGGTTCGTCTCTGGGGGATTTCTGAGGAGCCCTGTTTAGGGGTTGAGAGGGCTTCAATATAATTGAGTAGGCTATGAAATGGGCTTCGGCTATATGTTCGAAGGCTACGAGTAGGCTACTACATTACTGAAAGAAGATGAACTGGAAAACATGACACCTCGCCGTGCCTGAATAACCTGTAGCTTTTATAAAATAGGGACAACTTTTTATCTATAAAGTACCTAGAATCTGGTGTTGGACGGATAACATTCTGCTGCATTCCTATGTGAAAACTTATTATCTGTAAATCGTATGGAACATCTTTTGACCTGAATAAAAGTTAATATTTATTAAACTGTGCATAGAAAAACTTCTTTATATCGAACTGACTTGTGTGGTATGTTGGTAGAAGAATTTTTGATAAATGATGAAACAATGCTGCAATACTATTCGAACTTATGTGAATACGAGCTGAGAACTTTGTGCTTTTATAAATGATTTGTAATAGAAATTGTAGGAAAGATATAAATTTGAGCTGTCTCAGGTCGATAGGCTATTGCGTGTATTAGGGAGGGAATAAGTAATAATGAGTGGGTCCAAAATTTTGGGTTTCTGTTACGTAATACTAGGTAAAAACTGAGTGAAAGGAGGAAGTGATTGAAAAATCTTATAAATACTGATAATATGGCTTGCAAAAATTCAGGGAAAGGTTAGGATGGTGCGGACTCGAACTCAGAGGATTCGTCATGCAGCAGAAGTCGATTGGCTATAAAAACTACTGAAATGCGGGAAAAAAATTTGGCTCACTTGGTTACGATGCTATGTTACCAATGAGGGCATATTAGCTCAATGGGTTAGATTCTAGGAGTAGAGAACTTGAGTATGCCCGTTACTTTTATGAGTCATTCTTTCGTGTATTCATGAGGGATTCGGCAGAACGAGAAAGGCTGGTGGGTTTGATCGCTGAAGTGGAGATCGATTTTGAAGATATGAGGATCGACGAATGATGTGATTCGATGTTGGTTGCTTAAGTTTACCAAGGCTGTGATGGATATTGTGTAGAGTGCGTTCTTATGATTAAAATAAATGCTGGAATGTAACAAAAATAATATAAGTCAATTGGATCCTCAATAGGGGCGAATATGTTTTGAGACTGTTCAACAAACATTTTGAATAAATTTAAATATTAGTATTATTTTTTAAATGACGTCAATCACTATAAGTATGATAAACAAGGACTGTGAAACAAAAATACGTAAATGCAGAAGCTTTTAGTTTTGTTTTATAGAAAAAAGGAAATAGAGCTCTGAAATCTCATAGTGCGAGTCATCATGAGTGAGGGGAGGTCAAGAAAAGATATGGAAAGGGGGGAAAAATATGTTAAAAAATGAGGGGTGTTGTAATGATGGAAAGGTGGCTTTATCGAAAAGGTACAAGGCGTCTGACATGGAGAGTGGAAAAGATGCCTTAGTTCTGGACTCGAGGATGGCTCGTGCGAGTAGCCATAAATGCCAGCCGCATGAGAGAGAAAGGATAAATAGTTCTTCTTCATTTCCAAACAATCATTTTATCACAAAAAACTTTGAGAGCACTCAGAGAGAAAGGCTAAAAATCAGGAGAATCGATCAAAAGTTATCTGAAGGCGATAAATGGTTAAAGAGGGCAAAAGGTTCGCGATCTCGTAGGTAGGAATACAGTAGCGTTGACTGCCGATTCTCATCCGGATACTGAAGGTTAGCAAAGATATATGCAATATACTTTGATTTTCTATAGTTTAAAGATATGTGTTATACATGAATGATTGATCAGAGATATATGTTGAATATATGTATATATATATATACGTATGCATAGATGGAAGAATGATAAATACCTTAACCTGTATGTAGATCGAGCGTGAGAGGCATCTGTGTAGGTCAAAATAGTCCTGTTGAATCTGTTTTTAAGATTGGTAGGTCGTCTGTTAATGAGGTTTCGACCTCTGGTAGGACGAATGAGTTTGATAGCGAAGAGGAAGGAGGATTGGTTCAATTTCCGGGTTTCCCTAGTCAGTTGGTGTCTTATCCTCCGGGTTCTGATACCTTCAGATAATTTTGTAAAGCCAAGGGGACTATAGGAGGAAAGTGGGGTAAATATGTAGAGTTTGCCGGTAGGCAGTTTAGGGGTTGTACGATAGCGGAGGGGGAAGAGTATTTTTATCTTTTGGCAGATTTGGAAACATAAAAATGAGATAGAGGTATAGATTAATCGATCTCGTTAGAGTATTTCAATAGGGATGTCTGGAGTGACCTCTCGGAGGGTTTTCTGTGTTACCTATCTCAATTAGAGTATGGGTTGAGCTTCCACCTTACCAATTTGGCGAACGGGGTAATGAATGCAATTGGGGCATGTCCTGTTCAAATGAATGGGAACATGTGGAAGGTCATAACTGTATGTGACCATCTGAATGATAAGTTGGAAAGGAAGAAAAAAGTGAGGAGGATAACCCCAGAAGGCGTTCTGCAGTTTTATGGGGTAAAGAATTTTAAGGCCAGCGGGGGGTCGTATTTCTGTGCGAGCGTTACTCGGCGCCGTTTTTTTTGATCTGAATTCAGCAGGTCGAACTTGGAATGACAACATCATATGGGTGAAGTGTAATTATCTTCAAAGAGATGACGAAGAACTTTTGGACCTTCGATTTAGATCTGTAAAGCAAAGTAAGTATAGACATGGATAGATAAAATTATTGTTATGTTTCTTTGACAAGTGTAGTTTAAAGTAAAATGTGTTATTGCAAGTGTGAAGTCTACAGTGGATGTAGGGGCTTCACGTCTTTTAGAGGGGAAGTCGGCTCTTACAACACTGAATCAATCTTCGATCAAAGGAATGCAAGTAAAAAATCTAAAACATGAAGTAACTATAGACAAATACTTGTGTAAAGGCCCGAATGTGATGCTCTATGACCTCTGATGAGGATTTTTAAGAAGTATTTTATTACTGATGAGTAATCGAAGGTTCGAATATTGGTTTTAACGGGGTGGTCAAAGGTAAACTGCAAGAGGGCTAGAGAGAATTTTGCTAACCTCACCTTGGCTTCCCGTCTCTTCTATCTATAGAATCATAGGAAGCTGAGTCACCAAGTATGGGTCAGATTACATAAATACTGTCAGGATATCCCGGAAGGGTATGGGCGTCGGACATGTCTGTACTGTCACTGCAACTGTTGTGGGGGGTGTTTCTGTACTTTCACACTGTGGCACAGTGGTTGGGCCTGTCATTATAGCTGCAAGAACCAATCATTGCGCTGGCTTGTCTGGTGAGCTGGCTACCTGTCCCATCATATTTCGACCATGTACAGATATGGTCGAAGGGTTTCTGCTGCGATGTGTTAGTCCGTCCTCGAGGCTTGTTTGGAGTCGAAGCTTTATCTTTACGGAATCTCTGGAAGGCTTGTTTCTAAGATTGAATAGTCTTCGATATATTCGGGTAAGCTGCGAAGTAGACTTCGAGTGTCTGAGGGGAGCCTAAGGCTGCGAGTAGGATACTGCATTCGCCCCCTCTCAATGAGGGTCTCGAAGCCAGGTGGAGAGGCATTCACTGAGAAAACTGCTTAGCCTTGGAATCTGAGCGGTTTGACTGTTGGTTTTCGGGTAAGTAATAAAAGAGGGTAATTAAGAGGTATAGGTGTTTATAGGGTAATAAATAAAGTAAGACTATAAGTATGGGTTATTATGTAGGGATATTGAGTAACCTTCTTCTTTTCATTCTTCTCTTTTTCCTCTACAAATTTTGAAATTTTCATGGATACTACACCCAACACACGATATCAGAAGAGGATGGGGTTTGCCCGGGACCATCGCGTAGGGCGGAAGACTGGTGAACTTCATATAAAGTTCTTTGGGCATCGTGATCTGGACTGGGGCATGCCCGAACTGGTAGAGGTAGAAGTTGGTGAGATCATCAATGGGGAGCCTTACGCCTATCTTTGGGACCGACTGAAGTATGATTTAACTACTGCGGAGAAGCGCTATCTCTTTCTGCCGGCTTTGGCCAAATCTCATGTTTGTGCAGAAGAGGAGATGGAGGATCAGAGTGCTATTAGTGGAGCTGGACCTTCTGGAAGTAGGGCTACTGGTTGATGTGGTGAATATTTGTATCTTTCTATTTTTGGGGGTTTTTTTGGGGTCGTTGTAGCAATGTATTCTATTTTGTCAATCGGATAATAGAATGAAAGTAATATTCTCTGAAAACTTGTGTGACTGATATTGTAGATGAATACTCTTATATGCGCGCTTAGCACATGCATGTCATCGATTTGTTAATAGTGGATAAAAAATGGTATTGAAGTATAATGATATGATCGAAGGTTATAATATGATCAAAGTATAATGATATGATCGAAGGTTATGATATGATAGAAGTATAAAGATGGTTGAACGTTCGCTGTTGGAGGTTTGATCAACTATAAGTTCTCGGGAATGAGGTTTGAATGCAGGTACTGACAAATCGGTTACGTCTAGAAAGTTGGAATGGTTGGTTATTGAGTTTTTGAGGCGGGGAATTGAAGATCACAATTAATGCGACTAGGGAAGAGGGAAAGTTGAAATTGGTTCTCAAGTATAAAAGGAACTATACTGCCAATTCTCATAAGTAGGAATACAGCAGCGTTGTAAGGGGAAAGCTTGACTCTACCGCCGATTCTCATTCGGATACGGAAGGTTAGTAGAGATACTTGCGATATATATTGATTTTCATAGTTTAAAGATATGTGTTATACGTGAATGATTGATCAAAGATATACGTTGAATATATATATACGTATACATAGATGGAAGAATGATAAATACCTTAACCTGTATGTAGGTCGAGCGTAAGAGGCATCTTTATAGGCCAAAAATGTGCCTGTAGAATTTGTTTTTAAGATGGGTAGTTCATATATTAATGAGGTTTCGACCTCTGGTCGGACGAATGAGTCTGATAACAAAGGGGAAGGAGGATTGGAACAATTCCAGGGTTTCCCTGATCAGCTGGTGTCGTATCCTCCGAGTTCTGATGCCTTTAGAGAATTTTGTAAAGCCAAGGCGACAGTAGGAGGGAAGTGGGGTAAATGTGTAGAGTTTGCCGGTAGGCAATTTAGGGGTTGTACCGTAGCAGAGGGGGAAGAGTATTTTTATCTGTTGGCAGATTTGGAGGTAGAAAAATGAGATAGGGGTATAGATGAATCAATCTCGTTAGAGTATTTCAATGGGAATGTCCAGAGTGACCTCTCGGTGGGTTTTCTGTGTTACCTATCTCAATTAGAGTATGGGTCGAGCCTTCCCCTTACCAATTTGGCGAAGGGGATTATGAATGCAATTAGAGCATACCATGTTCAAATGAACAGGAACATGTGGGAGGTAATAACTGTGTATGACCATCTGAATGAAAGGTGGGAAAAGAAGGAAAAATTGAATAGGATAACCCCTAAGGATGTTTTACAGTTTTATGGTGTAAAGAATTTTAAGGCCAGTGGGGGGTCGTATTTCTGTGCGAGTATAACTCGGCGTCACTTTTTCGATCTGAATTCAGCAGGTCGAACCTAAAATGGCAACATCATATGGGTGAAGGGTAATTGCCTTCAACGAGATGTTGAAGAGCCTTTGGACTTTCGATTTAGATCTATAAAGCAAAGTAAGTATAGACATGCATAGATAGAATTATTGTTATGTTTTGTTGATAACTGTAGTTGATAGTTAAATGTGTTATTGCAGGTGTGAAGTCCACACTATAAAAGAAAGAATCCCTGTTGGACGAAGTTGCGGAGGAGACTGAACTCGAACTCGCCTTGCGGGAACTCGGCCTGAGTAGAAAGAAGAGAGTTAACGGTAGGTCAAAAAAGGTTCGAAAGGCTCAGTCTGCTAGGTCGATAACAGGGGTCGATGAAGGCAAAAAGTAAACAAGTGGTGAGGATGCCCGACCAAATCCTTTCAAGACTCCTGGAACTGGCAGTTCGGCTTAGCCGAAACCTGTTAAGCCGAGAAAAGTAGCTCAACTCTTTCTGAAGAAATAGATGCTAAAGACTGTGTTGGCCCCGGACGCCACGGAAAGTGGTAAGGTCGCTAAAGAGTAAAGGATGAGGGTCGAATCCACTGGGGAGAAGGTCACTGAGGTATGACCCGCTGTGGTGGATAACCTTAGAGTGGTCGAGGAAAGGGCCAGGTTGGCGACTCTCCAAGGGGTGGAAGACGCGAGAAAGATGGTAAGTGTTATGTTATCAGATGGAAATGTTTAATATACTTCGAGCTAATAACTGAGATCAATATAATTTTTGCAGGTTGCTCGTTTTTTCAAGGGGATTTGGCTCGGTATTGAAGAAGAAAAATTTGAGTTGAAGAAGGCGAAGAGCGATTTGGAGAAAGACCTAGCTCGAGCAAAGATTGAAGCCATGAAGCAAGTCAGGCAGATGAAGGCTACTCACGCCGTGGCGATCGGTCAGCTACAAGTCGAGGCCAAGGCCAACCTAGATACGATTGTTGAGGAGCATGACAGACTGGGTTGTCACTTGATGCTGAAGGGCTATTCTCAGGAGGAGGTAGATGCCATTAAGGCTGACACCTATGTTGAGGTAGAATATGCGGAAGCGGAAGTAGTGGGAGTCGTGGATGGTTTGGATGGTGTTTCCTGCCAGACAGTACTTGACAACCAAGGGGATGATATCGAGCTTCCAAAAGGTGGGAGTGAGAAGGCAGGGTAGTTACGTTGTATAAATATCTGTAAGTTGTATGACTTCTGCGTGAGGAAGAAAACTTATGTATGTTGACTCTATTTATAAATCTTTTGTAGGTAGTTAGAGAAATGAGTCTCAGGATAAATGAGTTAGAGTCTGGACTTAATGGGGAAAGAGAAACCTCTAATGCTTGGCTGTCTGTGCAAGCTAAGCTGCAGGTTAGATCGGTATAAGTTATTCGACTTTCAGGTTACACCAACATTAAGTTATCAAGTAAATAGGATAGGAATGCATAGCAAAAATCCAACGCTATTATAACAGAGTAAGATATCAGAAGTGTGTACCTTATACACCGAAAGAAGATTCATGAAATGTTCTTCTGAGAATGAACTCCAAGCTTTTAATCTTAAAGAACTTGGAAACAGATGTTTAGAAACCACGTAGTCTCGCAGAAATGTAGTATGTATATGCATGAATTATACTTTCTGTATCGAACCGCACTAAATCGTGCTATATGTCCCAGGTCGAATTGGATGCATCTCACGCACGTGAGGATCACGCACTCATATGCAATCAGGAATTTGTGGAACAGTTCGATAGGATGAAGGAATCGAACAAGAACAAAGAGGATCAATACGTAAAAGTGAACTTCAGACTCGAGAAGTTGAATCAGGTTATTTTCGACATGACTTTCCAGGTTGAGGAGAAAGATTCTGAAATTATGAAGGGATTAGAAAATATATCTGAGGCCACAACACGTGTCAAGAAACTCCAACGTCAGGTCGACGCGTTGGCTGTGAAGGGTAAGCAGGCCGACACGGCTCAATACTGTATTCAGGCCCTGGAATGATCTGAGGAACAATGTCGATCTGATCTCCAAAGATGTAAGAATGACCTGGAGCGAATGAGACAAAAATTCATCGAAAACGATGACGAGTTGAGGCCAGCTCGAGAAAATCTATCGGCTTCAGAGGCCATAGCTGAACATTTGCAAACAACTCTCCCTGCCAAGGATATAGAATTCCAAGAAATGCAGCACAGGTGCAATGACTTTAACGAGAGAGTTGCTCGACTTAAAGCCAATAAGGATCAAGCCATTGCTCGTGCCAAGAAAGCCGACGCTAGAGATCGCTCTGGGGGAAGTAGAACTGAGGTTGAGGCTCCTTTAGTTTGAGGGGATGTAGTTAGTCTCTCAAGTCGCATTAGAGAGCTAGAAAGTGACGTATCTCAAATTCAGGGGCATGTTCAGAAAGGAAATCTGAATTTGAGGGAATGCCAGGATAAGCTGGATGTTGCTCTTATTAGGGAAAAAGTTTTGGAGGGGAAGATCGAAGCGAAGGACTTGCTGGTGAAGAGGATGGAAGAATTGTTTAATGATCTACCGGCTAGGGAAGTGTTGAACGCAGAAATTGTTAGACTTGTGCTCGGGTAGTAGACTTAGAAGCCATAAACCTAGTTGAGTTGGCACAGTATATTGCCAAATTGGAAAAAGATACCATTTATCATGATAGGGTTGATGTGGAAATAATTGCATGGAAGGATATTTTCGTTAGGCTAAAGGTACGCCTTGTGAGGTTAAAGGCGAGATTAGCAACAACGATAGTACCTGGTGTGTCTCGATCTGACCTGTTAAGGGTAATCGTTGCATATTTTGTAGAGGAAGTTAAGAGACTTGAGTCCGAATGAGATACCTTGCTCAAAACTCTGACAGATTAGGGATGCACCTATGGAGCTACGATAGATTGAGGTAATTGTCTAGGTGCCATAGAGACCCAACTGGGCCCTCGAACTGCTGAATTAGTAGAACAAGGTAGGGCTGCTGTGGCCCGCGAACTTAAAGATAGACCTCTTGATGATGTGGGGGAAAGCATTGCTGACACTCCATCAGCAGAAAATAATCTTTTGTAGTATAATTTTGTCCTAAAAATAAATAGAATTGTCGCAGATACATTGTTATAGATGAAAGCTAGTATGACCATTGCCTTATCTTGCGTTTGGCGGGGTCTTTTATATAAAATGAAGTTTTTACATTCGTTTTAATCGTAGAAGCGGGTTGAGTTAAACCAAGTTGATACTTGATTTAAACTATAGAAATGTCACAGGCATATTGAAAGTGATGAAAGCTAGTATGACCTTTGCCTTATCTTATGCTTGGCTGAGTCTTTGATGTGGAATAAGTTTTTATACTTGCCACATTCACAGAGATGTAAAGATTCAGCTGAACCAAGTGTTATCCGCGATCCAGCCTACTAAAGTGAACCAAACAAGTTGTAAAAGATGATGACTAGTATTACCTTTGTCATATCTCTTATTTGGCTGAGTCTTTGATGTGGAACAAGTTTTTACCCTTACCACCTTCGTAGAGATGTAAAGATTCAGCTGAACCAAGTGTTATCCTCAATCCAGCCTACTAAAGTAAACCAAACAAGTTGTAAAAGATGAAGACTAGTATTACCTTTGTCTTATCTCTTGTTTGGCTGAGTCTTTGATGTATAACAAGTTTTTATACTTGCCACCTTCATAAAGATGTAAAGATTCAGCTGAACCAAGTGTTATCCTCGATCCAGCCTACTGAAGTGAACCAAACAAGTTGTAAAAGATGAAGAATAGTATTACCTTTCTCTTATCTCTATTTTGGCAGAGTCTTGGATGTGGAACAATTTTTTATACTTACTACCTTTGCAGAGATGTAAAGATTCAGCTAAACCAAGTGTTATCCTCGATCCAGCCTACTGAAGTGAGCCAAACAAGTTGTAAAAGATGAAGACTTGTATTAACTTTGCCTTATCTCTTGTTTGGCTGAGTCTTTGATATGGAACAAGTTTTTAGACATGCCACCTTCGTAGAGATGTAGTAATAGAAGCCAATCAAGTGATATCTTTGACCGAACTTAGAAAATATTGATTGTAAACTAGTATTATCTATGCTTGAATCTGTAGAATGTGGAAGACTGTTTCGTGAAGAGAACGAAGTTGTAAAAAAACTTTTATTGATAAGTTAGTTTCAGAATTTACATTGGATGGAGATAAGAATCTTACTTTTGGAATTGTAAAACAAACAGTGAAACAAAAGAATAGAGAAGTAAGACGCCTAACGATAGTATCGTTTCAGTTGTCTAGTATTCTAAGGATTTGAAATGGGGATTCTATCTTCTGTCATGGGATAGTATGATCCCAGGCCTGAGAGACCTGTGATAATGAATGGGCCCTCCTAATTGTCGACTAATTATCCAGCGTGAGGCTCTTTGCGATGTTGATGAATTTCTCGGAGGACAAGATCTATGATTTGAAAAGTACGACTCTTGACTTGATTATTGTACGAACTGGAAAGCATATGATGATATCAACTTAGGTTAGCGATGGCGCATTCCCTGGTCTCATCTATCATATTATGGTTGCAAGTCAATTCGAACTCATTTTCCTCGTCAGTTAGCTCGTGATCACGAACTGGATGATAATATTCATAAGGAATGACTGCCTCAGTGCCATAAGAAAAGAGGAATGGGGTTATACCCTATGGACTATCGGGGAGTGGTTATATATGCCCACAGGACGTGAGGTATTTCGCAAACCCAATTTCCTTTTTTCTATGAGGAAGCCTTTTATTGAGTCCATCTACGATGGTTTTGTTGGTGATTTCGGCTTGGCCATTTCCTTGAGTACAGTATGTATTGGATGGTGAATGGATGATATTGTGGTGATTTTAGAGGGTTACGACCTTATCTCCTACAAATTGGGGCCCGTTATCGATATAAATTAGGTGGGGGTACCCGAATCGGGTGATTATGTGGTTCCAGATAAAAGAGATGACCTCTTCTTTTCTGGTTTGACATAGTAGAATTACATCTACCCATTTTGTAAAGAAATCGGTAGCTACGAGTAGGCGGCGGCGATTACCTAGAGAGTTAGGGAATTTTTCAATGAGGTCAAGTGCCCAACTTTTGAATGGCCAGAAGACCTTGCTTTCTTGGAGCTCGAGTTCAAGGACGCATATCATATTTCTATTTCTCTGGCAGGTATCGCACCGACGGTAATACTCTTCTGATTACCTGTGCATACCGAGCCAGAATGTTCCTTGAGTTATTACTCGGTTCACTAATAATCTACCTGCAGCATGGGAGCCACAAGTTCCATTGTATAATTCACAGAGCAGTTTTGTCTACTTTTGACTTTGAGAGGCAGTTGAGGTAAGGCCCTCTAATGGATAGGAGGTTAAGCATACTATTTTGAGTAATGTAACACTTCGAGTTGCTGATCAGCTGTCCGCGTTCTTTCTGATCTATTGGAAGTGGTCTGTTGCACTTATTTTCGACACCGAGGTAATCTAAGAAAGGCTTTGGCCAATCGTCGTTTCCCCCTTTATTGCCCCCAGTGCTGATCGTGCATACAGATATGCGATCAATGCTTGGGGTTGAAATGATTTCGATCTAGAGATATCAAGCTTCTGTACCCAAGACCCCAGCTAGATATGCCAAGGAATCAGCGTGTCTGTTCTCCACTTGAGGAAGATATTCGAGAGTTGCTTTCGCGAACTTACTCATCCTATCTTTAATGAGAGCTGCGTATTTGATCATCTTCCCATTCTTCTTGTACTGCTTGGAATAATGATGAACAATGAGTAATGAATCTGCGTTCACTGAAATTTCAGGGACGTCGAGCTCAAGAGCGAGGTTGAGTCCATCAATAAGAGCTTCATACTCGGTGACATTGTTCGAGGCCTCAAAATCTAAGTAGATGATTTCTCAACTCTGTTATTTAAAGGGGTAATCAAAACAATCTCGATTCCTGACCCTAAGGGTCCTGTTGATCCATCTGTGAGAAGCCTCCACCCTGATATAGTGATCCAGTCAGCTCGTTCGTTGAATGGTTTGGAGGTCATATTCTCTAGCATGTTTTTGGTAAGGTCCGGGTCGTGTTTCTCCCACTCGGGATCCTCCACTGGAAAATCCGTGAAAAAATTGATAACGGCCTAATCATTTTTGGAATGACGCTGTTCGAACTTGTTATCATGTTTGCCCAAACTGACTGACCATTATTGTACTATTTGTAATTTCTCTTTTTTAGAAAAAACTTCCCAAAGTGGGTAGTTCGTCTTCACTTTGATGGAATGCACTTGGAAGTAGTGCTTGAGTTTCTGTGAAGTATAAATAAGGGTGAGAAGAAGTTTTTCAATTTTAGAGTACCCTTTTTCTATTGGTGTGAGTGCTTTGCTGATGAAGAAGATCGGTTTCTCTATTTTCCCTTCTAGGTAAATGAGAACCAAACTAAGAGAAGTATCTATGACTACTAGGTAGATTATCAGTTCCTCATTACCTAATAGGGTGCTCATTATGGGAGACCTCCCCAAATAGATTTTGAGATCCTGAAAAACTACTTCGCATTCTGATGTCCATGTGACTTCTATAGTTGGCTAAACCTTTCCTCGTTTGGTACATCCGTGGAGTAATAGGAATAGCCATCGGCAGTGGTCTAAAGATTTATAGACGAAATGGTTGATAGCGGCAATCTTTTCGGTGAGTTTTTGAACGTCTTTCGTTGTCTTTTGAGAAGGCATGTCGATGAGAGCTCGAATTTGATTTGAATCTGCCTTGATCCCTTTCTTGCTGATTAGGTAGCCTAGAAAGCGGCCAGAATGTACCCTGAATTGATACTTATCAGGGTTGAGATGCATTTTGTAAGATCGAAGGATGTTGAATATTATGTTAAGATCTGAGATGTGATTAACTGACTATACGCTTTTGCACAGGGGATCATCGATGTAAACTTTAGCGATTTTTCCCAGGTATGTTTTGAACATAGCAGTCATCAATCGCTGATATGTGGCCCATGCGTTCTTTAGCCCGAAGAGCATGAATTTCAAATAGTAAAGGACATTTTTGGCGATGAATGTTGTCTTCTCTTGATCGTCTTTCAGAAGTGGGATTTGATTATATCCTGAAGCAGCTTCCATCATAGATAAAAGATCATGACCTGCAGTGGAGTCGAGGATATGATGAATGTTGGAAGGAGGAAAACTATCCTTTGGAGTATGTTTGTTCAGATCTGTGAAATTTACACAAACACAGACTTTTTCATTCTTCTTTGGGACAACAATAATGTTAGATATCCAGTCCAGATACTTGGCTTCTTGAATGAATCCCACTTTGATCAATTTCTCGATCTCGGTGTTAACTTCATCTCGAAGACGAGGTAATAGTCGTCGCTATTTCTATTTGACCGCTAGGGCATTGACGTTGATGGCAAGCTTGTGACAAGCCATAGATTGATCGACTCCGGGAATTTCTTCGAAAGACCAGGCTGAAACATCTCGATTGAGTTGCAGGAACTGGATGTGAACGTCTTTCTCATACTGAACCAGCTTAGTTCCGATGAATGTGCCTCTGCTAGGTCCATCAATGTCAAGATATTCCGTGGGCTCCTCTGTAGGTGATTGATCATCGAGGTGATCAATTTTCTGCAATTGCTATATGGCCAATATGTCTGAAGTATCTAGAATGGCAGAGATAGTATTTTCACAAGCTCGAGAAAGTTTCTGACTGCCTCTTATCTTGCAAATACCGTTGTCGTGCTTAAACCGGAGTGCTTGATGATAGGTGGAGGCAATTACTTCTATATTATGTATCCAGCAACACCCCATGATCCCAAGATAGCGAGACTTGTCATTGATGAAGTAGAAAACGGCATCGATAGTGGCTGGTCCAACGCTATTAGGTAAGATAATCTTACCCACTCGTTCTTCCCTGGAGCCGTTGAACCCGTTAATGTCGGCGTCGCTCTGAATGACTTGGTCAGCCAAACCCATCTGGTCGATCGTACTTTGAAAAAGAATTTCAATACCGCTTCCAGTATCGATCATCATTGTGTGCATGACAAACTACTTTATCTTGAGCATTATCACTAATGCATCGTGATGTAGAAATTTGACATGGATAGTATCGCAATCCTGAAAAGAGATTCCAAGTCGGCGATTGCTCGACTCGGGAAGAAGTTTGGCTTCCTTGTCTTGCGGTGTAAGATCACAGCATTCGGAGAGCCTTTGGCGCTTTGATTGGTGAGAATTGTTGATCTGGTTGATTTCAATCATGTTGCTGAGGTGCATGTAGTAGAGATGCTTCTCCTTAGCTCTGTCGTTGACCTAAACAACTTTGAGTTGTTTCTTATGGTTGCCATCTTGGTATGACTTCAGGTCAACAATGTATTCGAGCATCCGTCCTTCCTTAAAAATGAGCTCGAGCATCCACTGTATAGCATAACAATAGTCAGTAGAATGATGATTTACCTTATGGTGTAGGCAAAATGTTCGACTCTCGATGGGCTTCAGTGGCCGAGAGGTGCGGTAGAGCGGGTCTTTTAACAGTAGTGGAAAAAGCATAGAGATTCAGACGTTCTACTTTGGGAGGACGGGTTTGTTTTTTAGACCGCTTCTCCAAGGGTACTCAGTGTTTCCCTTGGTGTGTTTATGATATCCATTTTCCTCCTTAGGCTCACTTGTCTGCTCTACAGGTGGGGATTTGGTGGAGAGGATAGACTTAGTAGACTTTTATCGCTCAAACATCATCCTTTTTAAGTCGACATAACCGTTGACCTTGGTGATCATCTCCTCTAACTTAGTAGGTTTGTTAAAGAAGAGGTATTCCTTGGCTTTATAATCGAGCCGGAGAGCATTGGTAAAAGTGGTCACAGCAATCTTTTGGTCGAGGTTATCCACCTTTCTTACAAGCTCTAGGAATTTCTTTGAAAAGTCTTCAAGCTTTTCTCCATGTGATTGCTTAAGACCGATAAGATAATACAAGTTCTCCTCCTAATCTCTGTTATAGGCATATGTTTTGATGAACTACTTCTACAGCTGATCAATTGTGTAGATAGATTCCTCAGGAAGAGAGTAGAACCATCGGAGTGGCTCTTCCTGTAAACTTATGGTGAACAGACGGCAGAGAATGTGGTTGAGATTGGAGTACAGCCCCAATGAATCGCAGTATTGCTGGATATGCTCCTTCGGGTTTGTACCTTTGTACTTATGAATTTGGGGAGCATGGAAACCTTTCGGTATTTCCATATCGAATAGTTCTTTGGCAATCGGACTTTCTTGTAATGTCGTGGTGTCGCCGGTAGTACCCAAAACTTGTGCCCCAATCAGCTCCTAAATTCGTTGATCCATATGTTCTTTTGTGACGTAATGACGTGTTGGTTAAATTGCTTGACGTGTTGGAAGGGGATGATGAGTTCCCGTACCCTCACTCAAGCGATCCCGTACTGGAATCTGATGGGGAGGTCGCTGGTCTTCCTTCTGATGGACGGGAATCTGGTGACCCCGACTAACTTCTGATTGGACTTCTCCCCCCAAATGGATGGAGGGTTGCGGTCCATGTGGTAGATTTCTGGAGGTTTCTTTACTAGTGACTTCCCGAGGTCCCAACCTTTCCCTTGCCGAAATGCGGGAGGTCTCTGGAAATTGATCGTGGCCCCTGGCTAGAGGAGCCTGCTGAGTATTTTGTAGAGCCTCGAGTGCAATTTGCATCATCTTCATCTGATCTTCATGTCATTTGAGCGTTGTCAAACGAACTTGTCGTTCTTCATCGAGCTCTTTTTCTCAGAGCTCGCAAAATTTTGTCAACTGAAGTTCGAGCTCGGCGCGTTTCTCTGCCTCTGCGTGGAGATTCTTTTTTTAGCGAAAGGTAAGAGTATATTGAAGAAAAAAGATATACAACTGAGGAGAGGCAATGCCAGGCCCAATTAACTAAGTAAGTCTAAAGTAGCATACATGTGGGTCTTCCACTTTAGTTAGAAAACTAGGCCTATCAGGAATCTTTCTGGACAACCTGGAGGGAGATATTTGCACCTCTTTGCAACTTGGATCGCTGAAAAGTTTGCATATTTCCAACAGTGAGAGAACCTAAGAGTTAGGAATGACTTCTCAATCTTATTCCATCGAGCTCTATGATGCCAGGGGACTTGGTTTCTTGAAAAACTTTGAATCGTTGATTGAAAATCTGCTTCTATCCAAATGTAATTCCAGCTTCTTTGAACTGCCCAAAAAAGAGCTCCAATCACGACTTCACATTCCGTATAGAAGAGGGTTTTGATGCCTACCCAATGGAAGAGAACACCAATGACTTCCGTATTATGATTTCTCGCAATAGCACCGGTACCTGTTGTTCCTGGTGATCCCATTGCAACACCTGTCTCCCATCACAATAGTATCGGTTCTGCGTGGAGATTCGCCCGTAACTCGGTGAGTTATCCCGGATCCACAGAAATTTTGAGCTGAGTTCCTGCGGCCTGTCGTCTGGAAGAAACCATAGTTGAAAATTGTAATGAAGACTTCCTTAGGATATCGTGGAAATGCAATCTTTCCCACAGACAGCACCAAATGAAATGGCCAAATTCTATAGCTCGATACGATTAAGAATTAGCTATCACACCAATGATCCTGTAACAATACGCTAGTATAAAGCAAGAATTAGATACATGTGTTTTTAGCGTGGAAAGCCTCTAAATAGGTAAAAATCCACAACCTCGTATGGAGGATTTTTGTAATAGTATCTTTATTGCTTGGAGTGAATATCTTTATTACAAGTGATCTCTAGAATATAAAAATGCTTTTGATCTTGTAAATAAGAAGTTTGAGTAATTTTTATATCCCTGTCTCTTCTAGATCTTTTCCTTTATATAGGCTTCTCCCACAGCTCTTCGTCATGCTGGAGCACGTCTTTCGAATAATGTGGTTAATGGCAGTTGATTGGATAACTGATGAGTTTGTGGGAGACAGGTATCTTTGACTAAATAACATTTTCCGGGTTTAGCTCAGCCCACGTTCTTGAGTAGTTCGTGGGGGTGGATGGAATGTTTGACTGGAGTGTTAAGTGTTAAAATTACGTGAGTCTGAGATGGATGTAAATCTAACTGCGTGACCTCGATTATGAGTGAGGTCGAGGGATAAGTCCCTACATGTAGGGAAGAGTTATGGTTGAAGAAAGGAACCTGAAGATCATAAAATTTAATGGTTTAAATTTTGGAGTATGGAAGTTGCAGATAGAAGATTATCTGAATAAGAAGGATCTTGACATACTACTAGCTAGGATTGAGATGAAGCCGATAGATTATGATGCAGCAAAGTAGGCGCGCTTGGATTACATGGTACTTGGAATCATTAGGTTGGTGCTATTATCTTAAATTCTATATATGATCTCCAAAGTTAGGGCAACAAAGGAATTAATGGGGACTTTGTTCTCTATGTACTCGGAATTTTCCTGGGCAAATAAGGTGCATTTATTACATTGTTTGTTTACTTTAAAGATAAAAGAGAATGGTAATGTACAAGCTCATATTAGTGACTTTAATGCGATTCAAGCTTAGCTTGAATCCGTGAAAATCACTTTCACTGAGGAAGTGAGAAAGTAGGCTCTTTTAGAGCAGATGCCTGAGAGTTGGGAAGGGTTTATTATAGTTGCGAGCAATTCATCGAGGAAAGAAGTTATAAAATTTGACACTATAGTCTCGTTGATTATGAGTAAAGTAAACAGGCGTAAATAAGAACCCTCTCCGAGTTTGAATGGTTGTGCATTGAACATCGAGGAAAGAGAGAGGTCCTTTAGAAAAGGGTCAAAGAATGGAATGGGTCGTTCACAGTCAAGGGGAAAGTTCAAGCCTCCCAATACGTGTCGGACCTATGGAAAGAAAGCTCACTTCTGGCCTGATTGTAATTCTTCTAAGAAAGTTAATGGATACGAAAAATGATGCAATGATTCTCACTAAGGAGGTTAGTTCTAATAAGGCTTTGGTTCTTTCATTTGATGATGTTAACGAATCATGGATAGTTAATTTGAGTGCATCATTCCATGCTACTGCAAACACAGGTTTCCTAGCCAATATTATTAAAGACGACTTCGGTACGATCTTCTTTGTAGACAAGAGTACACATAATATTTCTAGAAAGGGAAACGCTGGGCTAAAGTTACCTTCAAGGGTAACACTAGTTTTAAAGAACGCGTAACTTGTACCCTAATTGGGGCATAACCTTATATCGGCTAGCCAATTGGCATATGATGGTGGATATATATAGGCACCTTTGGTAATAATTTCAAAAAGGTCATAAAGAGAGCTATGGTAGTAGCTCGGGGATTTAGACAAGGAATATTGTATACAATGCAGCGCACAATTTCTACTATTTGTGCGATCACTCTGGGGATTGATGCAAGTACTTGGCATAAATGGCTTGGTCACATGAGGAAGAAGGGGATAAAGATGATGGCTACTAAATAAAAGCTAGGGGGGTCATGATGAGGTTAATCTTAAGTTTTGTGAAGAGTGTGTTCTTGCTAAACTGAAGAAGGTTAGTTTCAAAATAACTGGAAGATCATGGGAACCTAAAAATATGGATCTTGTTCAAATAGATGTTTGGGGGCCAACCAAGGTACTTCTCCTGGTGGTTCTTATTATTATGTTACTTTCATCGATGATGCTACTCCAAAACTGTAGGTCTACTTTGTGAAGAAGAAATCAGACGTATTTGATAATTTCAAGAAGTGGAGGGCTTTAGTTGAATATAAAATCGGCTTAAAATTGAAGTGTCTTAGGTCGGATAATGGGGGCGAGTGCTATAGTGACAAGTTTGAAGACTATTGTGAATTAAATGTGATTTGGCGATAGAAGACTATTCCCAGAATACTAAAGAAAAAGGGCGCTGCAGAATGCATGAACCAAACCATAAATGAAAGAACGAGGTGTATGAGACTCAATGTAGGATTGCCAAAATGTTTTTAGGCAGATGCGGCAAGTACGGTGGTGTACTTGATAAACAGAGGGCTTTAGACTGCTTTGGACTTTGGATTGCCTAAAGAAGCATAGACTGGTAAAGAGGTAAATCTTTCTAACTTGCGTATTTTCAGTTGTGCCTCATATATACTTTATAATTTAGATACAAGGACAAAGTTGGATGAAAAGTTAATAAAGTGCATATTTATTGGATATGGTGGTGATGAGTTTGGGTGCCAATTTTGGGATGCAAAGAATCGAAAAGTCTTTCAGAATCGAAATGCTACATTCAATGAGGAAGTCTTGTATAAAGACTTCAAAGTACCTGTAGAAAGGAATCAAAGTGAAGTAGCGGAAAGTATTTACATTGAATTTGAACCCTCCTGAGAGATTGATAAATAAGTCACGATTGAGTCCAATGCACCGGATTAATGCGAGGAACCTAATGATCTAGATATTTCAATAGCACTTTGAAAGGATTTGAGAAATGTAAAAGCTTTGGCTAGGTACGTTAACTCCCTACATAACATGCTACATACATATGGTGGTGAACTGGAAAGTTACGCAAAGGCTTTAGATGTGGAAGCCAAGAGCAAGTGGGAGCTTGCAAAGGATGATGAGATGTAGCCATTATCAGCAAATCAAACTTAAGATTTAGTTCAGTTACCGAAAGGGAAGAGAGCATTGCACAACAAGTGAGTATACAAACTAAAGTTGAAATCTGACGGTTCAAGGATATTTAAGGCTAGACTTGTGGTAAAGTGTTTTTAGCATAAATAAGGCATTAATTTTTGTGAGATTTTTACTCTTGTTATGAAGATGTCTACTATTTGGGTTGTGATGAATATAGTTACAGTTGAAGATTTACATTTTGAGCGCCTTAATATCAAGACAGCATTTCTTCACGACAACCTTGATGAAGAAATCCATATGAAGCAGCTAGAAAGGTATTCGGTTAAACGAAAGGAAGATCTTGTGTGCAGGCTCACGAAGAGCTTATATGGTTTGAAATAATCGTCGAGGCAGTGGTATTTGAAGTTTAATTAGTTCATGTCCAAAAATGGTAATTCGAAATACAATGCGGATCACTGTTATTTTATCTAGAATACGAGAAACTCATATATTATTCTACTTATGTATGTGGATGATATATTGGTAGCAAGTGCCCACATGGGATGATATATTGGTGCTGCAAAATATGTTCTTAGTATGCGTGGTACTTGAGACAAAAAGTTGCAAGAATTGAAGTTATCTCAAGCTGAGTACATCGGCAAAATACTTAAGGAGTTTAATATAGATAGTTTTAAGGTAGTTAGTATGTCATTAGGAGCTCACTTTAAATTCTCAAAGCAGTGTTGTCCAAAGATGTAGAAGGATCGCGTTGAGATGCGGAAGCAGGTTCTTTATCAATTAGCAGTTGGTAGACTTATGTGAAAGGTTTTATTTGTCTCATTTCGAGTTTATGGAGCTTCTAGTTGTTTCAGTCGAAGGCACAGATCACTGGACAGAAGGTAAGTATTACTCTCTAATAGAAGGAAAGAGCATTTCTCTATTTTGTCGTTCAAACTAATTTTCTTGTCGTTTGAACGAAGTGTCAAGTCCCCTGGAATTTGGCTCATATGCAATTGTCGTTCGAACGAGTTTTCTTTTCGTTTGAACAAAGTGTCAAGTCACCTACAATTTGGCCCACATACAATTGTCGTTCGAACGAGACTTCTTTTCATTTGAATGAGATGTAAACTTTCTAGGGTTTTTGACCAAATTAGATGTGATTCGTTTTAACGACTTTTGGTCTTGTTCGAACGAATATCGAGAGAAATAGAACTACTATTTAAAGAAACACTAGTTTCTTTTTCTTTCTTGTTCTTTTCTTGGCCAAAAGGTTTTTCTTTCTAAAGGCTCCAAAAAGACTTTATCAGAGAGTGAGAAGAACTCAAGATCAATAAATCATCTTTTGATCTTTAGATTGATGTTGAGTTAGGGTTTCAAAGACTTCTCAATTATTTGTTCAAGAGCGATTCTGGAAGAAGTTTCTTGGTGAGACATCAAGATGGGCTGTTGCGAGAATAGAAGAAGTTTCTTGGTGAGAGATCAAGAAGAGTTATTGTGAGAACAAGAAGAAGATGGAGTACAAAGCTTTAGTCAGAAGAGTGATAATCATGAGACTAGGTTATTAAAGCTGTAAGTGTAATTCAGTATAACTCTTTTTGATTAGTGAAACTTTTGGTTGTCGTGATCCTCGACAATGACCTGTGGTGTTTCTCCTGAGTAAGGAGTTTCCACAGGGTGAACATTTGTTTGTGTCCTTTTATTTCGTGTCTTTACTTTTTACTGTTTCTGTTTAACCTTAGACTATTGATTAATAGGAATTGTTCTGACCTATTTTCTCGAAATACATTAATTACGAGCACATAGAATTTTAATTGGTATCAGAGCATAATCACTTGTAGGCTTTATATCCTGAGCGGCGATCCTGTTTTTGTACGTACTTGATTTAATGGATTCCAAAAATTTTGGAGGTCCTATAAACTGTCCACCACTCTTTGATGACACGAATTTTCCTTACTAGAAGGTTTGAATGGTTGCCTTCTTGCAATCCATGGGAGATGATGTCTAGATTGCCATTGAAGATAGATGGGCACCCCCTACTGTTATGCAGGGTAAACCAGCAACTGCTCTAAAAATTCTTAAACCTAAAAATCAATGGACCAAGGAAGAAAAATAACATCTGGGTATAATTCTAAAGGTCTTAATGTTATCTTTAATGCGCTGAGCCATAGTGAGTATAGGCATATATCCGCATGTTCCACTTCAAAAGAAGCTTGGGACATCTTAATACGTACTCACGAAGGTGATGACACTGTTAAAGAAAGCAAACTGCATAATGCTCACATCTTAATTTGTGAACATCCAGATGAGTGAGGATGAGTCATTTAGTGAGTCTTATGCCAAACTTAGTGACATTGTCAACAACAGTTCCTCTTTAGGAGTTGGATACACCGATGTTCAAATAGTATGTAAAAATTTAAGATCTCTTCCTAGGAGTTTTAGATCCAGACGTGATGCTATAGAGGAAGCACAAAATCTTAAAACTATGAAACCTGACACACTTGCTGGAAAATTACGTACTTTTAAAATCGAAATGGAAATGGAAAATCTTAAGAAGAGTAAGAGTGTGGCATTTAAGTCTTCCTCCAACTTTTCATCTTCTCAGGGAATCGGATATGTTGAAAACTACTATGTTTCTGACAATGATGAGGAACTTGACTCTGACTCTCAGATTGCTCTTATAAGTCAATAATTTAGAAAAATTTTAAAAATAAGGCAATTTGAGAAACAAGGACAAAATGTGAGTTACAAGTCTCGTCCTCATGATCGTGTTAAGTCTAATGGCAAACAAACTAACTCCAGTACTCATTCTCATAATGACTCAGACCAAGACCTCAATAAAGTTTAATGATATAGGTGCCACAAGTATGATCACTATGCTTACAGTTGTCCCACTAAGAGCTCTAATAGGAATCATAAAGCTATGAACATTACCGCTGCGTGGGATAATAGTGATGATGACTCTAATGACCATGTTGATCCCTTCTAAGAAGGAGGAAATGGTTTGAGAGCTCATATTGCTGTTATTTCCTCCGGTAGTGATCACTTTGATATGTTTGCATTTGAAACTGACGGAGATGATCATAAGGACTATGAAAGTAATAACTGTGAAGAGCAGAGTCTTGAAGAGTTGTACTCTCAACTTGTTTCTCAGCTTGAGAAACTTAATAATGAGAAACAATCTCTTAGTGGTCAACTTAAGACATGTGAACAAAACAGACTCATTGTTGTAGAAAAGGTAAAATTGGGGGAAATAGAAATTGAGAAACTTAGACTCGAGTTGACCTCTACTCAACAGAAACTCGAAGTGTTTTATCATGGAGCTAAAAATATTGACAAAATACTAAGTATGAGCAAAAATGGATCTGACAAAAGAAGATTAGGATTTGATGAGCAAAACGTCAAATCTACCTCATCTCAAGTCACTAAGTTTGTCAAAGCTACTTCAACTTCATTTTTGCCTAAACCTAGTATTATTGATGCTTCTCATAGGCAGACTGAGCAGTCTTTTGTCTTTCATGTATTTTATTGTGAGGCTTGTGGTCGAAAGGGTCATCTTTCTCCCTAGTGTAGATATGCTCCTCAACTTTGTGGTAGGAATAATCCATGTTTGGAAAGAGAGAAACCTCATCGATCATATGCCAAATCGTTTGCTAACTCCTTTTTTGTCCAAAAGTCCTTTAATGGTTTCAGGAATGTGACTCAAGCAACAGACGAAAGAAAGAAAGTGAGATCTATTTGGGTTCAGAAGAAGGACCTTTTACCATAATTAAGGTCCAATGTTACAGTAATGGCTCTAAATGCATTTAACTCTACACAGTGGTACGTAGATAGTGGATGTTCTCGACGCATGATAGGAGATGCTACACGTCTGAATAATGTCACAGATATTCAAGGAGGTGATATTACTTTTGAAGAAGGAATGAGTGGAAAGATTGGGGGAAAGGGGAGTGTAAAAGGAATTGGATGCCTGGCAGTCGATAATGTACTTTATGTCAAGGGACTCACTGCAAACCTTCTGAGTGTGAGTCACCTATATGATGCGGGCAACACAGTAACATTTGATAAGAAAATGTGTCGTGTTTTTGATAATACCGGGAAATGCATTGTAACTGCGGATAGAACTTCGGACAACTGCTATGTTGTATCGCAAAAGGAGATATCATGTAAAGTTCCTAAGATAAGCGATGTGGAACTTTGGCACCAACGGTTAGGACATGTGAACTTCAGTGATCTGGCAAAGATTATGAGTAAGGAAATAGTTTGAGGGGTTCCGAAACTAAGCAAGCTAACCGATGCAGTGTGTGGACCATGTCAAATTGGAAAGCAAACCATGAGTCCGCACAAAAAATCTACCAATATTGCTGCTATATAAGTTCTGGAGTTGAGTCATATGGACTTGATGGGTCCTATGAGAGTAAGTACTTTGGGAGGAAAGAAGTACATTTTGGTTATGATTGATGATTTTTCACGATTCACGTGGATCGCTCAGTTAAGGCAAAAGTCAGACACATTTGAAGAATTTCATGCCATAGCTCTGCGAATACAGAATGAGAAGGATTGTTCTATTAAAAAAATTTGTAGCGATCGTGGAGTTGAGTTCAAGGACAGTGATGTGATAGAGTACTGTAAGGCGAATGGAATCAAACATGAATTTTCAGCACCAACTATACCATAACAGAACGGAGTAGCTGAACGAAAGAACCGAGTCCTACAGGAAATGAGGCGAGTTTTACTTCATGGAAAGAATGTCCCTAGTCACTTTTGGGGAGAAGCTATTCATACCCCTTGTCACATAATCAACAGGGTTTATCTGCGTCCTTTTACTCTTAATACGCCTTATGAACTCTGGTTTGGAAAAAAGCTGAACTTGAAATACTTTCGTGTGTTTGGAAGTAAGTGTTATATTACTTGTGATCGGGAGAACATTGGGAAATTTGATGCTCGAAGCGATGAAGGTATTTTACTGGGATATGCCATAAACAGTAGAGCTTAACGTGTGTACAACTTGGTGCACAAAATGGTCATGGAATCGATTAATGTGGTAGTTGATGACTCGACGGTTCTTAGACAAACAGATGATGGAGATAGCAATGTTCAAGAAGATTCTCTACCAACCTCATCTAGTGTGACACAAGATGTTCAAGAAGAACCTCCTGATGAAACTATTCTAACATTTTCTAGGGAGATTTTAGAACCAAATAATATTGTTCATACTAATCCTCCTCGGAATTGTGGTACTCCTAGATACCTTGATGATTATGAGCGTTCTACACTTCATGAGTCCGCTAGATGTGTGGGATATTATTGTTCTATGTTATATGAGACAGTGGAGAGTGTGTGTTACGTATCCATCACTGAACAAGCCAATGTCAAAGATGTTTTAACTGATGAATATTAGATTAACGCTATGCAAGATGAACTTAATGAATTCAAACGACAAGACGTGTGGGACTTAGTATCATGACCGGCAAATACTAAAATTATTGGCACTAAGTGGATTTAGAGGAACAAGTTCGATGAGAACGGTGATGTTGTCCGGAACAAAACAAGGTTAGTAGCTCAGGGATACAGCCAAATAAAAGGGGTGGATGTAGAAGAAACTTTTGCTCCCACCGCTAGACTTGAATCTATTCGAATGCTTTTGGCGTTTGCGTGTCACAAAAAATTCAAACTTTATCAGATGGATGTGAAAAGTGCATTCTTAAATGGGCTACTTGAGGAAGAGGTATATGTAGCTCAACCAAAGGGATTTTAAGATCCCCATCATCAGGAGCATGTTTACCATTTGAAGAAGGCACTTTATGGCCTAAAACAAGCTCCTCGAGCTTGGTATGATAGACTCACAAACTTTTTACTTAAAAAGGGGTTTATTCGAGGGGGAGTTGATAAAGCATTGTTTATTCAGTGGGAAGGTGATGAAATTCTTATTGCACAAGTGTATGTGGATGATATTTTTTTTGGCTCAATGTCGAACTCTCGTGTCAAAGCATTCGGTGAGTTAATGGGAAGGGAATTCGAGATGAGCATGATTGGAGAATTGACCTACTTCTTAGGTCTTCAAATCAAGCAACGGGAAGATGGAATTTTTGTTTCTCAATCTAAATATGCTAAAGATATTGTCAAAAAGTTTTGGACCTACTTTCTGATCATGTGGGAGATGTTATTTGACTTAGATATCTCTTGATTATGTGGGAGAGGTTAATCCGACTCCTTGTTTTGAACCTTTGCCACGCCCCTGCAAGCGAAACCATCCATTTGAGACAGTAAGCTTGCTACGTAGCAACTGAAATTTGGGGTGACTGAGAGGCTTGGTCAAGATATTAGCATGCTGGTCCACGATTATTCTTGACACGCATTGGTTCTTGTCTACTTAGTCACGAACAAAGTGGCGTTCTTTACGCGAGCATGGAAGATTAGATTTACTGTGATATATGTTTCTCCAAGATTGTCACACTATATAGTTGGGGTGTACGTGAGAGAGAGACAAGTTCAATGAGTAGGGACTTTAGCCACATCAGTTTAACTGTAATATTGGCAATACCTTTGTATTCTGATTCCATACTCGAGTATGTAACAGCTTCTTACTTCTTAGAGCTCTAGGAAATGGGATTATTGCTAAGGAAAACACAGTACCCACTTGTTGACTTGTGATCATTGGGGAATCCATCCCAATCAACATCTATGAATGCATTAATATTCATTGCTGAACGTGTTAAAAAGAAGATGCGAAGCGAGATTGTTTTCATTAGATAGCGGATGATCTGTTTTACTACAGACCAGTGATCGTCGGTGGGTGATTGAATGAATTGGGCTACTTTGTTTACATTGAAACTTATGCCTAAGCGAGAGTAAGTGTTGTTGGGGCCTAAACCCCCGCATTGTAACGATATTTTCCCCACCTTGGCCACCTAGTACGGGCTAGATGTGAGGTTTTATCTGAAAAGACCTTAGTACAATTTAAAACATCATATCTTCTTATTTCCTTGTATTGGACCACCTCTTTAACGAATGTGGGACTAATTTTGATCCATAAATTTTAACAAGTGTTGCGAATTGAGGTGTACCAACGGTGCCTCCACCTAATTTTTATCGATAACGGGCCCTAGTTTACTGGAGAAAAAGTCATCGCTTTCCTCAATCAACACAATATCATCTACTCACCATCCAGTCCTTACTACCTTCAAAGCAATGGCCAAGCCAAAATCGCCAACAAAATAATCGTGGATGGGGTCAAGGAAATATTATACACACACAAAAAATGGAATTGGGTTCGTGAACTTCTTCATGTCTTATAGGCATATTGTACCACCCCACGCCAATCAATAGACTGCACTCCATTCCCCCTTGCCTATAGCGCCGAGACCATCATTCCCTTCAAATACCATCATCCAGTCAAAGATTGCGAGCTAAATGACGAGGAAAATAAGTTTGAATTGTCTTACAATCTCAATTGGATCGATGAAACCAGGGAACGCGTCATCGCTAACCTAGGTCGATATCTCCATATACTGGCCAGTTTGTACAACAAACGAGTCAGAAGCCGTACCTTCCAAATTAATGATCTCGTCCACAAAGAAATACTTTAACACCACAAAGAGCCTTATGTAGGGAAACTAACAGATAATTGGGAGGGTCCATTCCTTATCACAGGTCTCTAAGGCCTGAGAACATATTACTACATGACAGAAGATGGAATTCACATTTCAAGTCCTTGGAAACCTAGGCGACTGAAACGATACTATCGTTAAGACCCTCACTACTTCATTTAACTTTCTCATTTTTTCCATTCCAAAAGTAAAAATTTTATCTCCATCCAATGTACATCATTTTCTATTCAATGAAACTTACCAATTTTTCTCCCATACATCTCTCTACTTTGTGGACAATGCATAGATTAAAGCATAGATAATACTAGCTTTTAATCGACCTTTATACCAGTTAAATCAAGGATAATACTTGGTTTTGCTTACTCTAATAAATCTCTGTGATTAAAACTAAGGTAATACTTGTTTTTCATCAAAGACTCTACCTGACATAAGATAAAACAAAGGTAATACTAACTTTCATCTACCTCAATATGGCTGCGATATCATGCCAGTTAAATCAAGGATAATACTTGGTTTGGTTGACTCTACTAAATCTCTACGATTAAAACTAAAATAATACTTATTTTACATCAAAGACTCTTCCAGACATAAGATAAAACAAAGGTAAAACTAGCTTTCATCTACCTCAATATGGTTGTGACATCATACTAATTAAATCAAGGATAACACTTGGTTTGGCTGACTCTACTAAATCTTTGCGCTTAAAACTAAGGTAACACTTGTTTTACATCAAAAACTCTACCAGACATAAGATAAAACAAAGGTAAAACTAGTTTTCATCTATCTCAATATGGCTGCGACATCATACCAGTTAAATCAAGGATAACATTTGGTTTTGCTGACTCTACTAAATCTCTGCGATTAAAACTAAGGTAACACCTTCTTTACATCAAAGACTCTAACAGACATAAGATAAAGCAAAAGTAATACTAGCTTTCATCTCTCAACTTGTCTGCAACAACTACTTTTTATTTCAGGTTACATATATAACTTCTACAATGGATCCTTTTTTACTTTTGGGATGTCAACTATGCTTTCCCCTACAACAGGAGGTCGATCAGCTATAAGTTCTCGCAACCTGAGATTTTGGAGCTTCCATTCACCAAACATTATCATCAGTAGAGTATCATACAAATTTCAACTATCAATCTCATATATTATACATTGTTATACTTACTTTATTTTATAGTCCTAAGCAGAAGTTACATGTGTTCATCGTCATCTCTCTGAAGGCAATCACCCTTCACCCATATCACATTATCATTCCATGGTTGACCTGCTGAGTTTAGATTGAAGAAGCGAGGCCGAGTCGAGCTCACAAAGAAATATGCCCCTTCACTTGCAGAATAGTCTTTTACCCTATAAAACTGCAAAACATCTTCAGAGGATATCCTCCTCCATTTCCCATCACCTTCCCACCATGTATTCAGAGATTCACAAACATTTATCACCTCCCACATGTTTTCGTTCATCTGAACGGGACATGCCCTGATGAGATTCATAATCCTTTTTACCCGATTGCTATGGGGAAGACTCAACCCATACTTCAACTGAGATAGGTAAAATAAAAACTCTCTGAATTTTTACTCTGATCATTCCCATTGAAATACTCCAAAGAGATCGATTCATCTATACCCATATCGCCTTTCTTCTTTGCCAGAGTAGCCAACAAATGAAAATATTCATCTCCCGCTGCTACAGTACAACCCCTAAATTACCTACCGGCGTATTCTAGATAGTTACCCCTTCTACCTCATAAAGAAGCCATGGCATTGCAAAACTCTATGAATACATCCGAGCGAGAAGGATAAGATACCAATCTTCCAGGCAAATTTGGAAATTGATCAACACAAATTTCTTCCTCACTTTCAGACATTTCAGTCTCAGACTCAGCTGTTCGACCTGAGGTCGATGCCTCCTTTATTGGGGGAACTCACCATATCGATTGCCAAAAAGGATTTTTATCCTATACAAACTCTCCTCACGATCAACCTGCATACAGGTCCAGGTATCTATCATTATATTTTGCATATACATCATTCGCATACAAATATCTTTTATACATCATATACTACATGGGTTTTCATAGATTACTATAAATAGTGATTTTTAGATTTGCCTAAATACAAAATATTATCTTCAAAAAACACCTACGTATAACACAAATCCTCTACTAACCGTCTATGTCAAAATGCAAATTTGAGGCAGCGCCAAATCTTTCCCTCACAACGCCGTTGTATAACCACCTTTGTGACTCAGTTTTAGCAACACTCTCACACTTTGACTATTGATCACGTTCTATTAACTCCTCACGGGTTCTCTAGTATTTTTGCCTTTCTTCTTCCTTCCTCTCTCATTGCTCTTCAAGTTTTCAGAAGTTGAGAAACGTTCGAATGACAAAGATGAAGCAGTATTTGTATTTTCTCTCTTTAACTGCTGGTAGTTATTGAGCCTCGCGTGAGCCATCCTCAGTTTTGGAACCGAGGAATCCCTTCTACTATCCATGTCAAACGCCTTACACCTTTTCAATGAAAATGTTTTCCCATCATTGCCTTTTGACTTATATATTAATCTATTTTTATCTTTCTTTTCCTAATTTTCCTCTGACCTAACCACATTCATGATAACTCACACTTACACGCAATCGGGTTTTCACATGTTTTGCACAAGGGACAAAATTAGAAGCTCCCTGTTTTTTCTATGATTGCTTCTTTTACTTATAGATGCAATGACGTCATTTCTGAAGCTCTCATAACAAATTTTCAATAAACAAATTTCAAATATTTTCAAATTTATTTTTTACAACAGTCACAAACAGCATTCGCAACAATAGAGGATCTATTTAACTTATATTCCTATTCTACTTCTTTAACGTTATTCTAACTTACATGGTTACATACATGCATTCTACTCCTATTTAAATTCTTTTCTTTTCTTTCACATATAATTACATCTAAAGCAACCTTGATGACCTAGGGAACCACATCTGAAAATATATCCTCCAGGAATCCTCACATCTTCCAATTCGATCTCTTCTTTATAGCAAGCTCTCTCATATAAACTTTTTAAGCTGTTGGATCCACCAAAATTTCTCGGAACATCTCTTCATAAAAATGACGTTCATACACGCGTTCCCTCCCAATCCCATATAAACGTTCTAATTGCACCTCTCTTGCTGGTAACTCAGCATCATAATCCAGCAATCCAAAAATTCACTCCCACACTTCAGCTATTTTTATCTCCAAAAGCCCCTCAGCGGCATAACGAATTCTCTCAGATTGTTTAAACCATTCTTATTTCCTTCCCTTTAGTTATAATTTATTCCCCACTTCTTTATAGATTTATACAATCAATCCCCCACAAATCGTGATATAATCCTATTATTTCGTAACAGAAAACCTAATATCTTGAGAAAAGTTATTTGAACGTATTTCTCCCTATTGACCTCAATCATTTCCTCCTCTACCAAATCGAGCTTAATCTTTTCAAATCTAATATTCAAGAACTACCTCTCCAAGGTCAATTCTTTATTCTGAAACTTTTACACTTTTCTTTCCCCAACAATTTTAATACAAAAGTCAAATCATATTTGATACTTACACAAATTTTTTCACGGTACAAACAAATTTCTACAGTTCGATTATAACAAAAAATAAAAATATACTTTCTGATCTCATGCATTTCATTTTATACAATATTTGAAAGTCTTCGGATCATACTACTCTATTTCTAGAGTTATTCAATTTTATATCTACACAGAGTTTGGATAACAAAATTTTATTCATATCAAAAGAAATTACAAGTGCTTTTACAGATAACAAGTCTTTCATGTACTCAACATTAGGAACTTTATTGATAATAAGTTTTCTAAGTGCTTTTACAGTTAACAAGTCTTTTAGGTACTCTAAAACATCAAATCCTTCAGTTCGTTCTACTTCAGTAATTTTTTACCCTGAAGTAAAGCAGATATTGGAAACATCAAGTATCCTCCCTCCCATGAGTTTGGTCAAAGTTCAGATAAACTTCAAATAGAAACTATGAAAGCAGGAGAATCAGTGCTTGAACCAACTCTTCAAACTGAAGGTTTAGTCACCGCAAAGTAGCGATAGTAGTACAGAAGCAGACTTCCATTCTCCGTCTTTCACCTCCACAACCATCGCCACCTCTCCTATAACCACCACCCTTGCAGAGTTAGTAGAGATGAAGAGGGCCTGACCTTAGAATCTATTCAAACGCAAGAAGTCAGCACAATTACCCCGCAGTCACGCCTATCCTTGTATCTGTCTCCCCAACTTTGTCTTCCGCAAGAATGCGGAGACAAATCTTACATTGCTCGCATGTTAAGACAATGTGGTGAAACCTCCATCTGTAGTAAAACTCCTCATCAGCTTCATCAACTTCATTTTCCGACATTCCATGATACGTCAGAGGAATAGGAACAGGAGTGGGATTCTCCAAAGACTGATCCTCAAAATACTTCAACTTTCACTTCTACGTTTTAGAAGTAATTTTCTCCTTAATAAGCATTCTACAGGTCTTCACCATCTTCAACAATTTCAAAGAATATTACAGCAGAATAAACGTACTTTGCCATAAACTTCGGTTCTGATACTATTCATATAACCGTACATTTATTGTCCAAGACATTTTTCAAAGCGTCATCATTCAATACAAATAAAACTCTTCAAACCCTAAGCATCACGTACATCAATAGTCCCATCAAACAATCAATGCATGTGCGTCCTCACATAATACGTACAGTTTCCATGCAGTCAAACACCATCATTACTTCCTTCATTATTTAAATTTCCACCGAAATACCCATATACCCAAAAATTATTTCTCAACCAAAGCCACTCAAAAATTCGGTTGCGAGGGGGCGATTGCAAGGGCCTTCCCCTCGATCTTACCTAAATCGAACTATCTCCAGCTTGAACTACCTCCATGACAGATCCACACATTCTCCACATGACTCTGCCAATCAATATTGCCACCTACTCCACCAATTGATGAAAGACATGGGTCAAGCACAAATAAAAAATCCTGAACAAGTCAAAGTTACCTGTCTCTCACGAACTCAATAGTTACTCAGTCAACCGCCACTAACCCCATTGTTCAAAGAACGTACTTCAGCACAATGAAGAACTGCAGAGAAGGCCTATATAATGAAGAACTTCTAGAAGAGACAAAGACCAAAAAAATTTACGAGAAACCACCAGGAAAACTATATTTTCAAGATTCTCAAAACTTCTAACTTCTTATTCATAAGATCAAGCATTTCTAAGTCAAGAGATCACTTGTAATAATATATCAACCTCAATCAATAAAATGTCACTATTATAAAAATCATCAGCTCGAGGTCGTGATTTTTTACCTATTTATAGGTTTTCCACACTAAACACTTATATCATTTCTTGATTTCTATTTAGATTTTTTTCACAGGTACATTGGTGTAAGAGCTAATTCCAAGCCACTTCGAGCTTATGGAATTAGGCCATTACATGCCATGCTACTGTATATAACCAAAAAGGAATTTGATTTTATGCTCGATTATAAACATGTATCCAAGATTTGACTCAATAAAAAGTTATATAACATATCCACTTGTTACAAAAACCACCCGTTACTATGTTTTTTGATCTTGTCACTCTTGCAAAGTAGGACTTATTAGATTATCTATATACCCTTTTCTTTTTATTGAAGTATTTTAGCCATATATTTCAAAAAATTTAAGAGCCTGTGCTATCGACGATTAAAAAACTTGGATTTAACCTACATCTGTATGTATTATTTTATTTTTTCTATATTTTATGGTAGATATTTTTGTAAATGACCTTTCTAATAGGCAACTGTTATCTCTGGTTAAGTGATGGATTTACCAATTATCTTTGAAAATGTAGAAAAACCTTATTCATTTGACTATTTTTCATCTATCTTACGATGTTACATTGATTCATCTAAGTAAGTGATTTTTACAAAGGCCACTTTATCTAATATGCATCATGCATTAGAATATTACGACTTGATCATCATCTTTGTGAACCCCCTAAAAGCGTTGGAAATTGTAACTGCTAAAGTATACTACAGAGAGTAGTTTAAATTAGTATATAGGTTTTGACTGTCTGTATTGCTTTAAGTTCAGCGCTATGGGTTCTCTTTAGAATTGTGCAGGAGGAAAAAATTTTGTTGAACTGTTAGTGCTTAGTGCCATTGCCTTAGTTAAGTTTGGGCTTTTTATCAGGTTTAGAGATTATTAGTATGGTCAACTATGAAGAAGGGAAGCAGGTGTTGAGGTTTAGAGATCTATTTTTTTTAGAGAATGAAAGGGTAGTATTAGGCTTTTAGAGGGTCTAAAAGGATATAATAGAGTAGTATAGTTAAAGGTTTTTTCAGTTATTGTGTAGTGTTTCAATTTTAGTTTGAAACTTGGCTTTTATTGAGCTGTTAAGCTATTCTGGGCAGTGGGGGCACTGTATAGTGGGTGCCCTTCCTTGGTTATCAATTATGTGGTAGTAGTGTTTGTTTCTTTTTGGGGGCTGTGGTTTTGATGTGTACAACCTTGTTTTTTTTGGGTTTTTTTTTTTGCAAATTGAAGAAGATTAACATTCTATCTTACTAAATTAATTTCACATATAAAAGTTGGATATTGCTACAGAAAGAGAAACAACTAGAATCCCACATCTCTGTGACACACTAAACATAAAGCAAAATGTTAACGCCAAGGAATCATAAAATAAGAATTTTTGACATTCTTCCAGGATTAGAGGACTCCCAAAGCAAAATGTTTACTAATCCAGCACATCGGATCTTATCTTGATATGTCTTCACTACTTGAGAGAAACTTCTTATACTTCATCACAAACTTCTCCAATGAACTCTTTTTACTTGCTAAAAATATATCAGCTACATTCGCTTTCCTTGGCATAAACCCTTTGCAGTTCAAAATTTCCAACACTGCTAGTCTACTATAAGTTTAATCGCATGAATGAACATCCAACTCAAAGGGTCGAATCCCTGTGGTTTAATCTCTACCATAGTGCAAGTAAATTGTTCGGCTTTCAATGATGGATGTTTAAAGTTTAGTATGGTATAATGATAAGCACATTTTTGCCAAATAGTTTTTCAAATTCCACATCTATAACATCTCTCTTAGATTGCATAATCTTTCTACTCTAGATTACCTCCCAAGTTCATGCAACAACCATAAACAATGATCAATTCCTAAAAAGAGATTTGTTTAAATTCTTCCAGAATCTTAAACTATTCTTTGCGTCTTTCTGAACAATGGATTCGCCAAAACCCAAATAACAAAATCTGTCTTCAATTGTGTGTTGTTACTTGTATCCAATTTGATCCCAAAAAGACATCAAATCAAAATATTAGGCATTTTTAGCCTTTATAGGTGTTTGAGCATATCTATCAAAACCCGTATCTTCTCATTCAAGTTTCTTGATGAAGAACTCGAGATATCATCCGTATTGACGGCCTTTGCAAAAATGGTTTTGTGGCTTGGGATTTGGTGAATCCATGATTCTTGGATAGACTAAGGACTGAGTCTCTGTAATAAATACTGATCTTAAGAACTCAGATTGCTCTTCTTGATTAGTTCACTTCGAAAAAACCCCAAAAAGAGAAATTAGGGCTTATGAATTGATTTAAAGCCCAAATCTTTTTTTATATATTGAGCATTGCAGACCGACCCACTTGATAAGTTTACAAGAATTCACAGAGTAAATTAAGAACCCCCTACACCTTTTTACTCCAAACTCTAAAACATTGTTCATTGAGGAGTTGAGTTGTATAGCCTTGTTGGTTGTCTTTGTTTGCATTAACTGATCTTAGACATTTTTTCTTTGTCATGGAGGAAGGATTGACTTGCTCAAGCTATTAAGCTAATCTCTTTTAGAACATCCTTGATTGTAGGATTTCCTTGTAGAAATAGTCTTTCATGAATAAGTTCTCTTAATTTTAAATCTTTGAAGCTTGGATCCTGTGAGTCTCTTTAACATAGTACTCCAGAAGTATAATTAAGATTTTATTGCGAACATAACTAATAGGCTAAACCTTATATTCAGGATTCATCCCCTATTAGGCTTAGATTGTTGAGGAGCTTTTTAGCAGCTACATAACTTCCCGAATAGCCATGTTAAAATACTCCATATCCACAAAGATATTTTCCTTTGCGAATCAGTTAGTTGCATGCACTACCAATATTAAAAAAATAAGGCAATCCAAGTCGAGTAGAAGAAACAGTTAAAAGGATAAGAATGCATATGTACATGTCTTAATATCACCATGATGTTAGTGTGCACATATACTTTAGAAGATACCTATCTTTCTACCATGTCTCTAAATTTCCTTATAGTTTTGATGTACTTCTGTGGAGGTTCCTGCATATAGTTACACATTTTTTGCTATACATGTTCTTCAAATTTAGTTAGTTTCGCATTTAATTAAGTAGAGGATATGTTATAGCACCAGCTTGCCTTATAAGAATGACGAAAAAGGAATCCCAAGACTATCTGTTGCAAATATAAGAAGCCGATCTTTAGGGCATATGAAGTAGTATCGATGGCCATGAATTTAAGTTTTTAAAACACATCATGATGGCCAAGTTTACCTAGTAGAAGTTACATGTTGCAGTTGCCCTTTATGAATTAGATTGTGCTACTGTTTGTTCCTTTATTGATTTAAAGTCTGTAGCTTATAATCTTAGACATATTCTTGTCTGCTAGTTTGTATGATTTACTTTTTATTTAGTGAAGTTTAAGTAACTTAATCTGGAAGGCTCTAATCCACTTGCTTGACGAGACACAACACAAACTTGGCATATTGTTAATTTATTATGATAAATATTTTTCTTCTATCCAAATTGAATATTAATTCATATAAACTATGGATAAGTTACATGGTAAAAGCAACATCAAAGATTAATTGATTATCTAAATATAACTTGTGAAAATCTTATTGATTTATTTAACAATGATCTTAATAAGATTTTCACAAGTTTAATTTAGATAATCAATTAATCTTTGATATTAATCTTAAGAATATTTTTTGAAATGGCTTGATGTGACGGCCAGGGTAGTTCTAGAGAGTGACTCCACCCTTTTAGGCTTTTTCCTCTTGCAGGAGACAAGATTCCTAAGTACATACCAAACTATAAACCCATATAATCTAGAAATCAATTTTATCACAATAACTACTATCTGGGGCATTAAATAATCTTTCATCGCTTGCTATGTCTAAGCTTGAACCTTAATGACCTATTGGGTTACTCAACTATTTTATATAGCCTTATATTCTTCTCTTTCTTGATCATTTTCCATCCAATATTGCCTTATCTAATATATCACATGATTAGGTATCGAACTAGAGGTTCATATATGATGGATAGGGACTGGATTTCTCTTATCTTCCCTGATCAACGATATACAGTCCGTGTTGACTTTTTCTTAAACTTTGCACAAAAGCATCTTCCTGGTAGACTTTCTATTTTTTGTCCATGCAATCTGTGTGGAAATTAACGCACTCCCCTTCCTTATGATGAAGTGAAGTGCCATCTTCTTAGATATAGCTTTCTAATGACGTATCGAGTTTGCAACTTTCATGGTGAGCATCCAATACATAATGACACTATAATAGCATTACCAAGTTCCAATCTTCCCCAAGATGTGGTGGTGGTGGCTAAATCCCCCAAAGTTTCAAACTCGGCATACCACATCTTTAGTGCTAAGATGAGTCTATTTAAGATGAGCTAGATGCAGTAAAAAATCGTATTGAGGATAATGATGACAACACCATGAAGTTTGATTCAAAAATGCAAGAGGCTATGACTGATTTGTACCCAGGCTGTAAGGATTTTACTGTGCTTAGCTTTGTCTTAAAACTATACAACATAAGGTGGAAAATGGATAGAGTGAGAAAAGTTTCACAAGAATACTTCAAACTCTCAAGCAGGCTTTTCCAGTGGGGAAACAAAATACTGGATAACTGCTATCACACGAAGAAGATTTTATCCAGCTTGTCCCTTGATTACGAAAAAATTTACTCATGTCCCAATGATTGAGCATTGTATTAGAGAAAGAATGCATCTTGGACCGTTGTCCAATATGTGATCTTTCAAAGTACAAGACCATGACTGAAAGTGGTTCAAATCTAAGAAGAAAAAAGTTGATATGAGAAAAAGTTGTTGCGAAGATGTTGAGATATCTAATAGCACCTCGGCTGTATAGAATGTATAGGTATGGTTATTTAAAATGTTCAAAGATGTTTTACTTTAACATGTATTGCTCCTTTACTAAGGTGCATATACTAAATAATTTCTACAATTTATGCACCTAAAATGGTACTTATTGTGCAGTGTGCCATGGGTCCTAAAAGAGATGTTCTGGTACTTAACCAGGCGTATACCGGCAGGAAAGATGAGATATCCTATTAACTCACCTATGTGGAAGCATTTGGATGATAAATTAAAAGAGTTTTCAGATGAATCTCATAATTTTCTACTGGGACTAGCCACAGATGATTTTTACCCCTTTGGTACGTTTACCACATCAACTAGTTGTTGCCTGTGATGTGTGTGCCTTATAATCTTCCACTAAACCTTTGTATGAAACCACAATTCACGACGGTTACTTTACTCATTGAAGGACCCAAACAGCCAGGGTAGGATATCGATGTGTTTTTACAGCCGTTGATTGCAAAACTACAAGAACTGTGGCATAAAGAGGCCAAAACATTTTATGCTTACCATAAAACAACTTTTAACATGCTTGTCACCTTATTGTGGACAATCCATGATTTTCTGGCTTATGGTAACATATCTGATTATCAAACAAAAGGTAAATTTGGATGCGCCCCTTGTGGCCCGAATACTACTTCATTGAGACTTACTCATGGGCATAAAGATGTATATATAAACCACAAACATTTTTTACCATTGCAGGATGAGGCTCGAAAAGATACAAGTGCTGGTACTTTCAATAAGAAAGAAGAGCTTCGACCACTACCAGTACCATTGACAGGGATTGAGGTTGGAAATGAGGTTGCCAACTTAAAAATGCATTGGGGGAAGAGAAAAAAGAAGAAACAAAAGGTTGGTGAAAATGGTGAAGAAAATGATGAAGAAGATGACAACACGAAGTCTGTGTATTTCTCAAAGTGATCAATATTTTTTTATCATGAGTATTAGAAACATCAATTGGTATGTCATAACTTGACGTCATGCATATTGAAAGAAATATATGTCAAAATCTCATGGCCTTGATGTTAAATACAAAGGGGTAAACAAAGGATGATTCAAATGCTCGCAAAGACTTGAAAAAATGAAAATTAAATAAGCGAATGTTACTAACTAACCAAAATGGCAAGGAGGTTATGAAGCTGGGTCCATATTGTTTACGAAAAGAGGAGAAACGTTTCTTTTTCATGACATTACATGATTTACATGTTCCATTTGGGTTCAGTAGTAATTGAACGAATATTGTTAAAGAAGATGGAATGAATTGGAAGGGGGGCATGAAGTCTCAGGATCACCATATCTTAATGCAACATTTGTTTCCCATATTAATTCAACATGCATATAAGGATTGGAAAGAAATTCGCACGGTAATTACAAGTATGTGTACTTTCTTCAATGGATTGTGCTCTAGTGTAATTGATGTTAACTTTTTTTTTTGCAAAAGGTAAGATTAAATTAATCAAAAGTTACAATCGGGGGGAGGCAAGGCCAAGCCCAATGAACCCAAGAAGCATATAAGAGAGTCAAGAAACTTTAGAGAATCTTAAATAGCATACAAAGGGTTCTTCCACTTTTTTTAAGAAGTTTGGTATGCCTTAAAAGCTTTCCATGTTGCCATCATGGAGTAATAGCCCCCTCATAGAGACTTGAGAGGCTGAGAAGTTAGCCACTTTCCAACGGTGAAAAAATATGAGTTTCTCAAATGAAGTCTTCATTTTATTCCATCTTGCTCTTTGTGGCCAGGAAACTTGATCATTTGCATAATCAGTGATAGTTGTTTAAGAATCAGATTAAATCCAAATATTGTTCCAGTTACTTCGGATAGCCCAATACAAAGCGCCGATAATTGCTTCACATTCCGAGAAAAAGTGAGTTTTAGTGCCTATCCCTTTTGTGAAGACTCCAAGAACCTCCCCTTTATGATTTCATGCCACCGCGCCAATTCCAACTTTACCCGGTGAGTCAATCGCTGTAGCCCCATAGTTTATTTTCACTTCCTTAAACCAGGGAAGAGCCTAAGTACAACTCTAAATTCTGGGCAGGTCTGGCTTTCGTAAGAACTCCCAAAGCTACGACAATTTGAAGTTCAAAATAGTTATTCCCTATACTATTTCCAAAAAAACCTGCAACATCTTTAACAGCAACAAAGATTTTCCTTTTAATATCATTGAGGCTGAATCTAATCCCCTCGAATAAAGAGTCATTTCGAGCTTGCCAAAGAAAGTAAATGAGGTTAGGAACAGTTGCCTTCCAGATATCTGCAAGATAAGAACTCAGCTGATGAAAAAATTCAAATGAGCTTTTAAGATTAAAAAGACTTGCTTGAGTGCAAAATAGGGAGGCCATCCATTCCCAGGTCTAGATGGACATTGGACAGTACCAAAACAGATGGCCCATCGTTTCTAGATTGTACCTGCATAAAGAACATCTTGAAGCCATATTCAAACTCCTTTTACTAAGAATATCCTTTGTTGCAAGAGTGATATTGCAAAATTTCTAGGTGAAAGAAGCAATTCTGGGCAGAATAGCTTCGCTTTTGATGTAGTTATACCACCAAACTTTGAATCTGTTGGAGTTGATTTGGTAATAGGCACTTTGCATTGAGAATTTTCCGTGAGGACAATGTTTCCAGACTCTGATATCCTTGTTTTGAGTTGTTAAGTGCAATACTTTAGAGATTGATGCCGAGTGTAGCCAAGAATTCAAATATTTTACGAGGGGCAACCCACGAATTCTAATGAATAATTTGGCTAAGCTTTTCTTTACAATTCTTCCAGATATCAAAAGGAATGTTAAGAATTTCAGTGATAGCAATATCTGATCCCCAACAGTCTCTCCAAAAATCAATGTCCTTACCTGAGACAATGATCCACTTTGAGTTAGCTTTTACTGAGACAATTGTTTCCATCAGACCAGTCCAGATAGAAGATTTTTTGTTGTATTGAGTAAGAAATCCTTCTTTGTTTAAGAACTTTGTTCTAAGAAATTTGCCCAAGGATCTTGATCATTGAGGACGGCCCAGCCCAGCTTCATAAGCATTTCCTAATTTGTTTCTCACAGTCCTTGAATGCCAATGCCCCCTTCACTAGGATGGCTGCAGACTTTATCCCATTTGGCTGTAAGAAACTTCTTCTTGGCGGGGCCTCCAGACCACAAGAAATTTCTTATAATTCTCTCGCCTTCTTTAACAGCTGCAATAGGCTACTTGTAGATAGCTATATTGAAGATTGGAAGACTTGTAAGTATGGATTGTATAAGAACAACTCTGTTCTGGAAGGAGAAAATCTTCCTACTCCAACCAGTTTCCCTAGCTCTTATTTTATCAATAAGAGGAGCCACCGCTGCTTTTGAAACTCTTCCTTGCACTTGGGGATCCCTAGATACCTCTCTGGAAGCGTACCCATTCTAAAACCAAATAGAGAAGCAATAGTTTTAGGTCGATAAGGGAAGATAGAACCAGCAAATATTTTACATTTCTGCTTGTTAACCCATTGGCTAGAGGAAGATTGGTAAACTTCCATGAGGAGTTTAAGAGCCATAAGACCCTTAAGATCTACTTTAGAAAAAATGAGTATGTCATCCGGAAAAGGGAGATGAGAAGGGCTAGGTATGTTCTTGTAGGATACCATAGGTATATTGACTTAGTTACGACATTGGAAAGAAATATAGTGAAAACCCTTTACGAGCTAGAAAAGGTTCGTTCTCCATCCGTATTTGTTGTTATGAGGCATTTGCCAATCCACTTAGCATACGAGGCTTGTTTATGTGGTCCATTTTCTAAAGATGGATATATCGATTTGAAAGGTGTGTTTGTGGTATTATTATTTAAACTTATACATTCTTAAGTTCATAACATTTATTTTCCATCGTTAACTTCATAAGGTTTATGAAGACTTTCAAGGGGTATGTTGGCAATAAAGCTCGATCTGAAGGTTGCATTGCATAAAAGTACAAACACGAGGAGACTTTGATATATTGCAATAATTACAAAGGCAGGGGTGAGGATAGCCTCTTATAAGGATTGGATGTCGTATTAGATGATTCGTCTCCACTTCCACCGATAATAATTGATGATAGTGACACTTCAGGCCCAGTTGGCCCTGGTTATCAGTTCATATTGTCTGGTCTTCAATATGTGCAAGCTCGGAAATGGGTATTGAGCAACCATCCTAATTATGACAAGTGGAAAAGGTATGAAAACTAGCATATATTTTAAATCTAATAATCTAAAAGTTGTATTTAACAATGCCTTAACTTTCATTTGAAGACGAGATAGCAATTTCACTGAAAGGTGTAAGGCAGCTGCTAAAAAGAGGAAATCTGTGAATTATAAAATACCAAAAGAAGAAGAATTTATAACTTGGATGAAAAGCCAGATATTCTGACAAATATATTGCATTAAGTTATTAATTTCATGAAGATTTTTTTATGATTATATTTTATTTTGATTTGCTTTCAGCGAGAGTCGAAAGAAATGAATGATAATGATTTTAGTAACATTGTGAGATGGCCATTAGAATTGGCTAAGCATCACAATAAATAATGTGGAAATGACTTCCGATTTGTCACTAAGGATCACGAGGCAACTAAGACAAATTAGAATAGCGGGGTTAGCACAGATTTCTTGACTACTTTTCGATAGAGTGCTAATGATCAGAATGCAATGAATGAGTCTGTAACATATTATAAAGTGTTAAGGGATATCATTGAACTAGAGTATCGACAAGGCTATAAAACTGTATTATTCAAGTACGACTGGATCAAGATGACACAACGTGTTAAACTGGACAAGGAAGCGAAACTAAAGCTGGTGAAATTAAATAATTTAGTAAGTTCAGATAAGGTGGAAGATGGGACCTTTATTCTAGCCGAGAACGTTAAACAAGGATTCTACTTGAAGGATCCAAAAGATTATGATTGGCATATAGTTTTGGATGTTCCAACTAAGATTTACGTCAAAGATGAACTACCAATTTTATTATAGCCTCCAAATATCAATGATGCAGACATAGGGCTTAGCAATATCGAAACCACTAATAAAGATAATCCAATATTTGACAACCTGGAGGAAGTTATCGTGGTTATTGAGAAAGCCAAGAAGTGAAAAGAAAAATTAAAAATTACTAAACACTTAAATGGTTATTTACTGTTACTATGGTTATTCAAAGTTTTGAATTAGTTTGGTAGGATTTGTTATTGAATTGTCATTTTATTTGGTCATTAGAATAAAGTAATGTTTACCTATTGGTTGCTCACTAAGTACTTAAGATGGTTCTTTATATTTTCGTAGGTTAAATTAGTCTTTCTACTTTTGATGACATGGATTTTTACTTTGAAACAACTATCTTTACTTTCTTTGATATACTCATCAGTTTATGCATGATATTATTTGTTAAATATGACCCTAGATTGGTCTTAGCTTCATGGCTTCCCAAAACACGCATGCGACTGGTACTAGCGTCAATGAAGAACGAGGTAATTCATTTCTAATATATAATATACTATTAATGCTTAGTATATGCAATTCATTGAATAAATAAGTTTTAATTTGTAAGCCCGACTTTACCTTTCAATGATATTAAAGCAAAAAGCTCAAGTTTATCATCAACCACTGTGTACAAGAAGAGGGGCCATACTTGCAATAGCTTATTTCGTATCTCAGACTCAAGCTTTATCCTCGACCTCATCAGCATGCAGGAAACACTACTAAAGATATATTCAATATTTCTCAGTTCAAATCATCGCTTTCGACCTCCACATAAACAGTTCAATTTATGCAAGTGTACAGTCATCAATAGAGCCAATGTACAGCAACAGAGGTCAGGATGTTACATTATCTGGTCAAAGAATGTCTTGCATATACTTTGTAACGTCCACCATTAAGAATCTTAATTGTCATCAAATGGTCATATTATAAGACCTATAAATAGGACCAGAAAACTACATATTACGGATAGGCAATTCGACACAGAAGAATCCTTACTCTGAAATTCTAAGTACTCAGTGCACTAATTATAATAAGTTAGCAACCTCAATAAGATCATCTTTTCTTTCTCAAAATCTTCAAGAGAGGTCATGATTTTTAACCTAATCCAAGGTTTTCCATGCTAAATTATCTTGTTGATTATTGTTTACTGTTCTCGAGCGCTCTAAACACATTTGGTGTAAAGGCTAAATTCGAATCCCAAAATTAGGCTATTGCATTTGGCATCGTCTGTGGGAACCAAAGTTCTCAAACTCATTGTCTCAGAAACCACTGATCATCTTCTTTCAGAATATCACCTCCAGGTTAGAGTACGTCGATAGTTTAAGAAAAAGAAAATACCGCACTAGCAGATCTGTGTGCCACTTAAATTCTAAATCAGAAAGACGTGCTGCTTTGGACAAACAGCTAGTGAGTGTATAGGACGCACAAAAGGTTCTACAGGGTCAACAGGTCACCACCCAGAAGAATAAAGCCATTCTACCTAAAGGCTCGCGAATCTTCATTCATGATAGAATAGGACCTCCTCTGAAAGGCAATCACGTTCGAGGTGCGCTTTGATCAAACCATCATAAATAGGAAATATAGCCCATCCCGATCCAGGAGGCCCACCAGGAAGTAGATGGCGGCCCAGTGGGAATCAGACAGGCTGAAAATCTACCTTGAAGAGTTCGAGTCCCAGCAAAAGAATGTCTCAGTGAAGGGAGTGTCGACTATAATTCAGGAGAATGATGCGTCACACGCCCGACCACTGTAGCTCGACAATATGTGACTCAGGAACATGTTGACAGGTGAATAAAAGAATTACTTGAAGCTCAGACTCCATCTAAAGGAATCCACAACATATTATAAAAGAGTTTGAACGCAGAGGAGTTGTTGGATGGTGAGGTCCCCACCGGGTTCCATACTCCAAAGATTCAATTATACAAAGGAACTGATCCAGTAGAACACTTCCAAGAGTTCCAAGACGCTTTAGGCCTATATTCCACGTCTAACCATATTTGATGTCGGCTCCTTCCAACCAGCTTATCAGGCATCCCCTACGATGGTTCCACATACTATTTAAAGGATCCATCATAACTTATGAACAGTTACGAGAACTCTTTGTCAAAAATTATTTGCACAACTGAGACAAAGAGGAGAATCTATACTCTCTTTTCAGCCTTAAGCAGATGCCAAGAGAGAAGCTTGAGACATTCACTAAGAAGTTTTTAGAGTTAGCTCGAAAAGTAGATCGGCTCGACCAGAAGATCACTATTTCAGCTTTCACCAATGCTTTGCTTGTTGATGGAAAGGCAAAGGCGTACCTCATCCAAAACAAGCCAACAGCTCTGGAAGACATGATCGAAAAAGTCAACGGGCATATTGACCTGGAAAGAATGGTGTCTGGCCGGCAGAAACCTTAGAAGTTAACATTAACAGATAAGATCAGTCAGCCAGCCAAGATTTTAATCGTGCTGTCGATTAGGGAGGAGACATGAAATGGACAAAACCTAACGACGAGCGACCTCGAAAGGGGAGTAACTTGCCAAAACCCAATCTCCCCAAGATGAATATGACCATAGATAGTATTTATCCTATACTTCAGAAGGATAAATTTTTTCGTAATGCACAGTATCTCCAACCCATTGAGAACAAACCATATTGCATTTACCACAAGGTTCGCCATCATGAGACCGAACATTGTTTTGCCTTGGAGTAACTATTAGAGTACATCTTTGCAGATGGACGAATACATGAATACATTGTGGAATTGAAAGTTGCAAGAATGGGAGTTGCAAACTTCCTACAGAACCCATACAAACTGAAGAACTGGTAGGAGAGAAACATTTATACCATGTATCCTTCAACCACTTCATTGAGACTCAGATCGTCAACCAATCAAAATGAACTAAAAGATGATGGATCAACCAATTTCACGACCTATTCATGAAAGACAAAGAAGCTCATTTACATCCCGTGTCTAGCTTTCAGCGAACAAGAATTTCTTTCGACGACTGAGATGTTCGTCGAATTAACTATCCTCACCATGATTCTTTGGTGATCATGTTAAAAATGAGAAATATGGTAATTCACACGATGATCATAGATACTAGTAATACTATCAAACTACTTTTTTAAAGTACGATTTATCAGATGGGACTGGCCGACCAGGTACAGCCCCGTGACATTGATATTTATAGATTCAACGGATCTAGAGAAGAATGTGTAAGAAAGATTATACTTCCTATCATAGCAGGACCCGTGAGACTTGACATTGTAATTTATGTTATCAATACAAAATCCTGTTATTTGGGGATAATGGGACGTTGTTGGTTACGCAATATGCAAGCTATTCCATCCACCTATCATTTATCGCTGTGATTTGAATGGAATGGCGACATATATGAAATCAAAGGAAGTCAAAAGCTAGCTCGAGCATGAGAAAATTCTATCATCATTGTTCCAAAATCTTCAGAGCCGCAGCTCGCATAGCAATTACAAAAAACTTTAGGACACACTACAGAAAGTTATGCAGTAAACTCTACAAAAAACCATCTGCCAAGCTCAAAAATAGCTGAATACGCTGAAATCAGTGGAGAAAAATGAGGAGCATACATTGGCACTCTTCTGCCAATGGTAGAATGAGATGCCCTCATCCAATTCCTTAAAGGCTATAGTGATCTCTTCGCTTGGACCTATCACGAGATGTCGGGCATTGATCTAAATCTGGTCTGCCATAAACTCAATTTGATAGATAAGGCCGAAGTTGTCAAACAAAAGTAAAGGACCTTAGCACTAAGACTCCGAGAAGAACTCAATAAAGAGATCGACAAACTCATCGAAGTTGGCTTTATCAGAAAGGCCAATTACCCATAATAGATCTTGAACATTGTAGCAGTCCCAAAGAAGAATGGCAAGATCAGGGTGTGCGTAGATTTTATGGACCTCAAAAAACATACTCCAAAGGATAGTTTTCCACTTCCTATCACAAACCATCTGCTCGATTCTACTGTGGGACATGAACTCCTATCCATGATGGATGCCACATTAGGATACAATCAGATACCTATGCTAACTGATGACCAAAAGAAGACAGCTTTCATTACAGAGTATGGTACAAGGTTATGCTTTTTGGTCTCAAGAATACTAGAGCCACTTATCTGCGTTTGATAGTACACCACCTTGGAAAAACGATGGAAGTCTATATTAGTGATATGTTGTGTAAAAGTCTTAAAAAAGAGAACCATATTGCAGACTTACACACTACTTTTGAAATCTACGGTTTCTACAAGATGAGGCTCAACCCAGAAAAATGACAGTTCAGGGTCCTGTCAGGAAAATTCTTAGAACATTTAATCAGTAAGAGAGGTATAGAAGCTGATCCAGATTGTATTCGCGCACTATTGTCTATGCCTTCTCGAAAAACAAGAAGGACTTACAGAAGTTAGCATGCAAGATTACTGTAAAAAATTATTTTATTTTGAAGTGATCGATGTCGATGGTTGTTTAACCTATTGCATGAAAGAACAAAAAAATAGAAGTCTAAAAGGGATCCTAAGATTGAGTGGGCAACAGAGTGTGAAGCAGCATTTTAAGAACTTAAACTTTACTTGGGTTCACCACCAGTGATAAGTACACCTAATGAAGGGTAAGAACTCATAATATATCTTGCAGTCACCAATAAATCATTAAGTTATGTTCTTATTCGACTTGATGGGAAGACGGAAAAACTTTACTACTTCATCAGCAAAACTCTCACTCTAGCAGAGTCCCGATATACCAAGATTGATAAATTACTCTTAGCTCTCGTATACACATCGCAAAAATTGAGACAGTATCTTTAAGCACACTCAGTTCGAGTGGTGATAAATTACTCTTTGCAAGAGATCTATCCAAACAGGAGAAATCCAGATGAATACAATAATGGTCGGTTGTTCTTGATGAACATGACATCTGTTTTAAACTACGACATTCTGAAAAAGGTCGAGCAGTAGCAGATTTCCTTGCAGACTTTAAGTAGAAGATCATGACTGGTAGAAGACAGCACAAATACCAATGAGGAACAATTCAAAAAAAGGCTCAAAGAGAAGTTAGACTGGATAACTCGAAAGGGGTGGCATATTTTAACTGATGGATCTTCTGGACCAGTAGGATCAGGTATCAGAATCGTGCTTATCACACCTTCCAATGATAGGATCGAGAAAATAGTCAGGCTCAATTTTGAAGCTACCGACAATGCCGCCGAGTATGAAGCAATGATTCACGGTCAAGTAAGGCTCTTGAGATTGGAGTATCCGAGTTGTCTGTGTACACGGAATCTTTACTCATTGTGAACCATTACACACAAAAATTCTAGATGAATGGAAAGATGATTGATTACGCAGCAGCATTAGCCAACAGAATGAGCAGATTCAAAAGAATTACTATCAGACACTTACCGCACGGAGAAAATAGATATTTTGACTCTCTCGCTTATCTGGCAGGAATCCTTGGTACAGAAGCTTGTTATCTGAAGATTGAAGTATTATCCACCCCTAGAATTAACATCATAAGCTTAAATTTTATCAATATTGGGGGCGCTGAAGAGGACAAGAACGATTGGAGATGACCTTTCCTCTAGTATATTGGGGCTAAAATTATGTTTGACGGCTAACTCCTAATGGATCCCACTGAAAGGTGATGCGTGCTTGATAATGCTAAATGGTACATCATGGAAAACGGTCTTATATATAAAATTATGGTCACAGGGCCATATCTTAAATACTTATCTAGCAAAGAAGCTTAAAAATTCCTACACGAACTCCATAAAGGCACTTAAGGTTCCCACGCAGCAAGACGATCTTTAGCCAATCGAGCTCTTACTAAAGGGTTCTTTTGGCCTAAAATAAAAGCTCAAGCCAATGAGCTCGCAAGCAAGTGCAATGCCTGTCAACGACATGGCCCTCAAATTCGAGCTCTAGCCTAGGAACTCCATTCAAGCAACGTTGTCTAGCCATTTAAAAGATGGGCACTCGATCTCATTGAAAAATTCCCCACCGCACCAGGCAAAAGGAAGTACCTCTAAGTAGTAATGGATTACTTTACTAAATGGGTGGAAGCAGTCCCTCTGTGTCGCACACGAGAAGACGAAGTCATCAAGCTTATATGGGAAACCATCATCATCCATTTTAGATGCCCCCATATCATCAAGATCGACAATGGACCTCAGTTCGTTGGCTCCAGAGTTGTTGAATTCCTCAATCAGCACAACATCATACACTCTCCTTCCAATCCATATTACCCATAAGGAAATGGTCAGGCCAAAATCACTAATCATACTATCGTAGATGGAATCAAAAAGCGCTTGACAGAGAAAAAGGGAAATTGGGTCCAAGAACTACCACATGTGTTATGGGCATATGAAACAACACCTCGAGTATCAACAAGATGTACGCCATTTCTCCAGGCTTAAGGTACAGAGGCAATCATCCCCACTCAGTATCAGCACCCAATACATGACCATACCATGACAGATGAAGAAAATAAATTTCAGGTAGCATGTAACATGAATTGAATCGAGGAGGTTAGAGATAGAGAAATTATGAATTTGGGAAGATACCACCAAGCTCTAGCCCGATCTTACAACAAGCGTGTTCATCATAAAGAGTTCGAAATCAAAGATCTCGTCCTAAGAGAAATTTCAAAACATAGAAAAGAAATAAATACTGGGAAACTATCCAAAAATTGGGAAGGTCCTTTTGTCATTGTTGGAAAAAGTGGCCTTGGTTCTTAAGATCTCGCCACTAAACACGGAGATCGAATCCCTAATCCTTGGAACACAAGGAGATTGAAGTTGTATCACAGATAGCAATCTATCACAGTGTACTTTTCTATAAATCAATCTATTATCTTGTATGACGGTCTTACATAACTTAAAGATTTATGTTTGATTCCCATACGTATGAGTACTTTCTACTATTTCATTCAGTACTCTATCTAACACATTTATCGTACATTAATCTTATACCAATGAAAAACTTATATTTGATTGGCCTACATTATAGTACTTTTCTACTATATCTAACTAGTACTTCTATATACAGATTACAAATTATTTGTTGCTTCAGCCAAACTAATCATCTATACATTGCAGATCGTTTGTTGCTTCAGCCAAACCGATCACCTATTACATTACAGATCGATTATTGCTTCGGCCAAACTGTTAACATATCACATTACGAATCATTTATGGCTTCAGCCAAACCGATCTTCTATGCTTCTCTACGCTCGTTGCCTCAGCAACCATCTAGTATACGATAGCCTTTGGGATCATCCAATAGAATAGATATTCAACTCATACAGTATAGTTGGTTTATCAAAAGATCAGTATAAATCACTATTCTAGACAGCCCTATTTTTGTACACTTTATCTACTATATGCGTTTGTATAAATAGTGCCTCCTCCCAATCATTACTCCTCGCTAGAACTATCACTCGAATCATTACCTATATTAGAAGGTCCCACAACGTCATGTGCACAACCCTTGTACGGCCATTTATGCATAAACTCTGGCATTCTACCCATAATTATTTTATTTCCATCTCTAACCATACTCTATTTCAGAACTCCAATTTTGGCTACCATGGGATTTAAAAACTCATACCGTATTACCTACATGTCACATTGCGTACCTTTGCCCACTAAACCATCATACACCAGTTTACTTTCTACCTCCAATCTCTTAAACTCTTATGCAAAGAATAAAATCACTACTGTTATATCTATCTCGTACACATCACCTGCCTCAGTCTTCACCTGTTTAGACAGAATAAGCTCGCTAAGTTTACTTTGAGCTTCCTTCAACGAAGCTTTTAATGCTTCTCTACTCATAGTTTCTCATCCAACACATTAGAATTCCGAGATTCCAACACTATCACGAACTCATCCATATGATAAATCAAAGATATTGACCCATCAATTCCTGCTTCACGATTCTCTCATTCTACTCTCCTCTCATCAAGACGTATCTCTGGCCATAATAGGTCAGTATCTAACTTCATATTTGCGTCGCGCAATTTTGCATTCACTTCCAGGTGCTCTATGATATTTAACTTCAACGCTTGTATGGTATTCTCTAGAGTCGCTACTTTGTTCCATGCCTTATTCGTGTTTTTGTTATATTTATTACGGGCCTCTTCCATCTTTTTTATCACTAAATCAGCAACTAGCCATAACATTTCATACTTGGAAGCTCAAGCTCACGTATCAGCTATCTCCTCTTTAAGCATATTTACTTGGAATTGTAAGTCTTTCACATTTTTACCTTCCTCCTCTAATTCTACAAAAAGTTCAGTAATTCAAACTTGAGCAAATGTCAACTCTGTCCCCTGCAGGCTCGCTTGCCTCGAGCCACCTATAAATCCAGCCTCTTTCTTACTTATAATTTCTTTGAACTTCTCTATTTTTCTCAGTCCACTGGCTAGATCCGCATTTTTCTTTTGCAGCTCCTCGGATAATAGAGCTCCTATATTTCGTTCTCGTACTATTTCTGTCTTCATGCTTTCTTCCAATCCAATAGTACTTTTTAATTCCCCCTTACAGGAACTTAGCTTAGCATTCAATTGTCTATTTTCGACGTGTTAACATGTCACACTAACTACGAATAGCTATCAGTTCTACCTGTCATAACAGTTGACATTTATAATAGTTTGATTATACTAACAGATTACATATTACAGTTAACAAGTTTAAATAAAGAACATGGTATCTGAGTAATATTGATACATCGTTCTATTCATCATCACAGAGAATAGATTTCATTTATCATCAACAACAGTATACAAAGATCTAACACATATGCAGGGCTGGTAAATAAAAAATAAGAATACCTTATTTTCGATTCTTCAAGAAATGAGAAGACTGCCCTTTATCCCTTGAACGCTTTTTATTCGTTACTTGCACATCTATCGGAGTAGTAAAGGTCACCACCTCCTGCTGACGTTATTTACGCCGCGATCGGGGTGTCAGACTTTTGACCTCCTCCTCATCCTCTTCTGATGACAGTTTCCTCAGCCTAGGAGTAGGTTTTTTACCAATAATTTCTTCATCACCTTTGGTAAACCACATATTCTCAGCCTTGGCATTCTCTACATCAAAATCCTTCCCACATTCCATCACAAACTTCCAAAATTTGTTCTCTACCCTAGCTAGTTCTCCTCCATAAAAATCAATAACACTGTCTATATGATGCTCATGTTCTGTTTGAGCAGCGACTTGTGCTCACGATGGATATAGATGTTCCTTCAATATCATATGCACTTTGTGCAGCCGCTGGCACATTTCTTTCGGTAATACACCTAAAGCTCTCAAATCAGCTTCTACTATCATTAGAATAGTCACTTCTTTTGACAATCGCGTTGCTAAAGAGATTTTTTTCTCTACGTATTGTAAAAACTCATCCGGTAACCCCTTCAATTTACCCTTTAATCGTTTTTGAACCTCTATTTGCTCTTTTCTTATTCTGAACAATACAATTTTAATGGCCCCCCGATCCTACATAAAGCAAAACACTTCAAATAATGGTTCTATATCACCCCATACAATAGACACACCAGTTCGAGCATCACACTTTCTCACCTCTAAACTACGACGATTACGTGCTTCTTGAGCTAAAAACATAACTCGAGCTGGATCCGGAATTATACCTCTCTCCTTAAAAAGCTCTACATAAGCTTCTTTTAACCCTCGTACACTATCTACTTTTTGACCTCAAAATATAATGTCAGAACTATTAACATACTTTGACACCTAGCCTTATCACTCGGGTCATTAAAACAAGTCAACTTTTTTGGTTTTCGCACTAATACCTCCCTTTCCTCTTCCTTTCTTAACACCTCATCCCTTTTTATTTTTATCTTAGCATATCTATACTGGAGATAATATATAACTCTTTAACAGTTTTCTCTGAGTTCAACTTAAAGTGCCTTCTCTCATATTCAATTTTATTAAATACCTGCTGAGTATGAGCCACGGAATCCCTTGCTCTACTCAATGACCTCTCCAGTTCGAAATTAGTTTTTCTCAATCGCTCTATCTCCTAAACAAAGTACAAATATTTTGTCATAATACAGACATCCAAAATGTACATGTTCCAAATTATCACTCCAACTTTAACAATATAGAGTATAATCGCATTGATATTACACAAACTACATCAAATCAAAAACATAATACCACAGAAGGTTTAGAGATTCTTGCTGATTTTTACCTCAGATGGAGGATCCAATATTTGCCCAATAGGATGACCTGGATCAATATGTTAGAAGGAGGATCCAATGTTTTTTCAGCTACTCAGAATGGCTCAGCACTTTTTGGTGGAAGCTCCAACATTTTCTCAGGAGAAACACCAAAATTAGTCATCACTTCCTCCTCTACCTCAGAAGGAAAGGCTATTTCCCTATATCTACCGATTTGGCGAAACTCAACATCAGCTATACTCAATCCAAAATCATAATATGATAAGAAAAAGTGGTATCTTTCTACTAAAAGTGCCGCAACCAATTTTGACATAACAACGGCATGCTTCACCAAATCGTTATACTTTTTGGTGACCTCGGCAGCCGCTGTAACATATTCAGCTTTATTTTCCTTCTCTAGCTTGAGCTTAACTTCAAGCTCCTTTATATGAGCAGATTGAGTTTCAAACTTTGCCCCGAACTCCTGACTCTTCTTTTCTAGACACATTTTTACTCCCTTCAGCAGCATCGATAGCTGCCAGTACAAACATACTCAAAGACAGATTCAGTACAACAGTTTTTAGTCAGAATACAAAGACAATTTATGATTTTCAACACATACCGCGAAAGTATGTTCGTGATACTCATCGTCGAGCTACTTTGGAGCCGTCCCAACCATCAGACAGTATTTTAGCTTCATTTCTTTCATCTTAGCTGCGGCATGAGGATTAGTTTGGGAACTACCCTCTTCATCATGCCTTTTTCTTTTCAGCGAGCTCTTCTTGACCTCAGCAAAAATAATTGCACTCTCCTCCATACCTATAGAAATAGTCTTGGCGACCTCTTGTCCCATGGCTACCACCCCAGTGACAGGGTACTCTGCTGAGTTGACTTCCCAGACCTCCGAGTATTCCGTTTGGTGGTCTGAGGTACTAGAGGTGGAAGACTAAGAACATCATCCACAGTCAGGTAAGCTTTCCCTTCAACCATAGCTCGATTCTTGTGAGCTCGTTGAACTTTGTGTACTACGGAATCTACCCTTTTATCCCAACAGATACCGAGCACACCAAGTACCTGCTTTAACTCATCCTGATCTCGACTAACGCAATTGAATAGACTCACCTTATCAGGCATCGATAAAGGCTTAGGTTCTGCCAAAACAAGGTAGACAGCATTAAGTAGCAGATCAAAGACAAGTTATTGGTTATTTGAAGATTGGTCAACATTACTTACTCGAACTATAATATCCATGGTTCAGTTGGAGCGCTGGTTCATCTAGAACCTGCATACAATTACCCTCTACCCACACAAGTTGGTCGTTCCAAGATCTACATGCAGATTCAAAATCAATGAATTTTGGCCTAGCTGAATCACTATATAAGTAACCACTACTTCGACCATCAACATATTTCCATTTAAAAAACTTCATCACATCTTCAGCTTCAAACTACTTCGCAGTCCCTGCCTTCCTCCATTTTTCATTTAGTGCCTCACATACCCTCAACATTTCATAAATATTCCTATTTAACTGGGCAAGGCAACACAGTAACACATTTATAACCCCTTTTTGAAAGTAGGTCAGAGGAATTTTAAGGCCATATACGACCTGATTCAAGAAACACATAAACCTATCATTCAAGTTTGATAGCCCGAGGCCATTATAATATGAGAGTTTAACCTCCTCACTAATCCCTCTATCATTCTTTCACTTCTCCAAGCATGGGACTTGGTAGTATACCGCCTCCTCCCCTTTAACGGGGATATAAGCCATGAACCAGAGACCTTGGTCCCCCACATAGCTCCCCCATTCTCCTTATAATTTCTTTTTATATTTCAAATTTTTTTTTCCTATATCCACTCCCTCTGGGTAAATGACAAAAACTTTATCTTTCACTTTTATATCCTCCTTCTCTATTACAGCCACAATATTACTGGGCCCTCTAACCTTTACAATCATCTTTATATTATTCACAATTTCTTCTATGTTACTACAATCGTCGTCCCTCCCCGAAGACGATGTTTCACCCGAACTCGAAGATACTAGAAATTTATTAGTATGAATGCTAGGCTTCGAACGCATACTGGACCTACAAATACAAAACATATTTTATCATTATCTCTACACTATCTACAGTAACCACGGCCCCATCATCTACCCAGTCAACACGTCTACCTACAATTTCCCAAAATAAAAAGCAACAATCAATCATTTTAATTTTCCCTCTCCTTCTTCAAGCAAGCATTTTCTCTCTTTACAGTTTGTTCATATACACAAATTCTCCAACTCTAAAACTTTATCATATTTATTCAAAAAAAACCCAAAACCCCTACATTATCAGATATACATATGAAACAAATTACTACACATATTAAACAAATTACTATAAATATTATCCAGATTACTAAATAAATCAAATGGACAGAGCTTTATATTACCAACCTGCACTTGAATAATAACAATCTTCTACTTTGTCCGGACGTCTTGCCGAGATTGAACGCTCCTGTCGCTTCCCCGGCAATTTTCTATCACCTGACAAAGATTTCCTTCCCAAATCACACTTAGATCTTAAATGTTTCCTCTCCTTAGAAAATGATTTACACTACTTTTTTCTCTCTCTAAAACTATTGATAATTTATGAGGGAGAGAGATGCGCATTTTTATACTCTTCCTGAGTTTATGAAATGACGGCTCCTTTAGACACGTGTCAGTCACCTCTACAGTCTCTGCAGGAATGTCTTTTTGGTTAAAGGCATCATCATGACTTATGTGATAACGTCTATCGTCATCACGTCTATCCCTATTGTCTGCTATTAAACAATTTTGCACATCTTCCTCAAACACAAAACAAACGACCAATCACCTTACTTTTATACCCTACTAAGATCGTACAACTTTCCTAAAATAAATCAATATTCAAAATTTGGAAATATCTATACAGTTGTAAAAATCTTATAGCTGTCTTCCACAATATCCGTACACAAAGAGTAAAATAGAATACTTTATTCTTATTCAAACAGATCGAGATATCACATTACTTTATTCTCTCAAAATTTCTCACCTTACATTTATTTGGGTTCCAACACAGAATACTAAAAATAGTATACTTTGTACGAGCTCTCATACTTTGAGCTTACCGAGCTCACTAGTTACATCTAAAGCAACCTCGATGGTATGCCTCCCCATACAGAATTATCTTTATATTTGCTGTCATTGCATCCTCTTCAATGATCTTATCACACGTGAGCAGTTGAACAGTCAGTTCCCACACCGTGACACTCAGCAATGACCTCTGAAACACAATACACCAGAAAAGGTGACCATACTCTACATGCTTACCTTCATCATCTAATCCGACCAGATTCAATGGTCATTCTGGAAGTACAGCATCATAAGGCAATCAACGAAAATATCCATCACAAAGTTCAGTAACCTTAATATGGAAATGACCGTCTGATGCCTGCAGAGTACGCTAAGAATGAGTAATCACCATGCTTGATCACACTACCTTCAGAGCAAAATTATTCCTATAAATGATGCAAATCATAACAGTATGAAATCACTACTTATAGTCACGAGGAAGATCTCCGCAAATCCAGATCACCCCACAGATTTTGCTAAGAGAAATATTCTTAAGAATACTTTCAGGACAGCAGAATATCAACATCAAATGCAGAATATTGTGACAAGTCATTCTTTCCATAGTATGAAATATCCCCTCAGATTTTATACGAGCAAATATAAAGATGGCAACTTACAAGATCAAGCAAATTCAGCAGTAGTACCTACAGATCAATATCAACCCTTTCTCATAGTTTGAAAAACTCTGTCATGCAGTTCGAGTACAAAGATCGCAGAAAACAATATATAATTGCTTCCACCAAGTCACGTTTTCAAACTCCTTTAAATTTTCAAAACTCGCCTATCATTACCATTTTCCATCATGCACACGAAACCCTTTACAGCTCATTTTTCCCCATCATACCCTATGATAACTAATTCATATTGATAGACTCCTATTTTATACCAGAAAACTACACAAACAAGTTCGATACAAGGAAACAAAATACTATAACATCGATATTTCATTAGCTCAAAGATTTCTCTTACATAATACTTTACAAATAACAAAATGTTCCCAATAAATTATAACAAATTACTTCACAAAGTTACATTTCGAATTACTTTCCGGAAGCCCACAAAGAAGATGATGAAAACTAAAGCAACTTCCAAACCCTGACCCCATGCTGTAAGATCTGGGAAACTCTTAGAACTAGAAATTACAGATGAAAGATCTTCTTCATAGCCAAAATCTATGGTACATAGAAGAAAATGATCCCCTCCATCATCGCCACATCTTCCACCATAACCCTCACCCCGCATACTAGAGACGGACGAATGGCTAAATTTCTTCAATAAGAGCCACTCATTAGAAGGGTACCGATGAGACTCCCTCGGACGAACACCTACCGCTTCATCTTCAATTATCACAGCCTCCTCTGCTAGTAACTGAAGACTATTTCGGTGCTCTGCCTCTAATGTAAGTAGATAGTGGAAACGTACCATCTGGTAATGATCATCCCCCGCCTCCATCACTTCTTCATATGACATATGATGGTAGATGGAAGATACATGAATTGCCATTGGAAGATACAACGGTTGGTATCCAAAATACCTGATACATAGTTCTTCCATCTTCCTACAAATCTTAGGCTCCCAAGCCTAAGTCCTTGTCGTCACTATGTTCACCAACACTCAAAATTTTCCAAATTAACGTAAGATAATTTTACCATAGTAGAATACAGAAGAAAATCCAAGAAGAAGACTTGGTTCATCATGCACAAATCAAGTTCCTCTTTATACTACGGTCAGCATTAAAGGTGACTCTCCAAGTTCCCAACGTCGACAAGATTCTCTATGAAATAACATTGACTAGAACCATTGGTTCTAGGAAGCCCAAAAGGCACAAACAAGATACTTATGAATATACATTAGAAATGAGTCTCAGATATTAACTACAATAATTAATGCCACTTCTCATCCAACACCACTCGCCTACAATGTTTCTCGTCCTATTGGTTGAGATGGGGCGGTTGTAGTGGCTTATTCTGCATCTCGGACTCATGCCTCATCTTCGACCAACATTTGAACTTTTGACCTCACCAACAAAGTACATGGCACAGACAGAAACAAGATACCAATATCAAGAAGCACATACATCACGAGTTTCTCAACCAACACCACTTATCATTGATGATAGTCATGTTATTAGTTAAGAACCATCTTGTAATAGCTTATTTTATATCTCAGACTCAAGTTTCATCCTTGACCTCATCAGCATATAGGAAATACTACTAAAAACAAATTCAATATTCTTCAGTTCAACTCATCGCTTTCGAGCTCCACATCAACAGTTTAATTTATGCAAGTGTACAGTCATCAATAGAGCCATTGTACAGCAACAGAGGTCAAGACGTTACATTATTTGGTCAAAGAATATCTTACATATACTTTGTAATGTTCAACATTAAGAATCTTAATGGTCATTAAACGGTCATATTATAAGACCTATATATAGGATCATAAAACTACAGATTACGGACAGGCAATTCCATACATAAGAATCCTTACTCCAAAATTTCACATACTTAGAGCACTCATTACAATAAGTTAACAACCTCAATAAGATCATCTTCTCTTTCACAAAATCCTCAAGAGAGGTCGTGATTTTTAACCACGCTAAATTATCTTGTTGATTATTGTTTACTATTCTAGAGCGCTTTAAACATATCTGGTGTAAATACCAAATTCGAATCCCAGAATTAGGTTAATACAGTACTCGCAGTCCAATTCTACTTTTACCCGATGGTCAAAGATTAGTAAGCATAAATCATCTTGGGCAACCGAATAAAGGGGATGTTAATCATGTTGACTTAGTAATAAGAGCTTTTTAGGAGTCTTCTTGTAAAATACTCGCTCAAAGTACGGTTGTCAAATGGTAGCTCGAATTAGTGGGATTGAATCCATAGGGAGGTTTGGGAAAACAAATATTTTCTAGACCGAATTACAATTTTATAAGAGATAAATCTAAAAGGAAGAAATAAAAGCTAATTATAAAACTTAATGAAAGAGAGAGCTAAGGTTCAAACTTGGCCTCTACCTTTCAAAGTACTAATCGATATACAACTAGATCCTAATATCTCTACCCATCATATGTTTGTGTTAAGACACATATGATGTTGTAAAATAAATCACTAAATCTATGATCAAGCATTTACTCGTTATGCTTTTAAGTGATGGTAAAGAGTATCTTAGAAAATTATCAACTCAACCATGGCCCGGCTTGAGTGAGTTCTCTAGTGTTTCCTTTTTTTAGATCTCTAAATCAAGTCTACGGTTAGTGACACTTGTTTGTATCTGAAGTTAACGTACACCAAACCAAAGTTATGCTCAAGCCTTCAATATGATGCACTAACTTATTAATTATAAAGTACTAAGAGAAAACTAATTATAACCTAATTAATACCAACTATTGCTCATCCAAGAAGAGGCCTTATCCTATCCTCTACTAGGAGATTAGCCACTCAACTCAAACTTTATCGCATTAACAACTAATGAAGACATTAAATAAAAATAAACTAAAGAAAAGAATAATCTTTTCTCTCTCTCTTTCTCAATATTTGATTTTCAACAAACCCTTAGTTCTAGATTCTGATTCAAAGTGCCATGGTTCATGTTCGATCAATTAACCTATCTTCGGGTATTTTAACTTAGATTTGCAATTTATTTTAGATTTTTAACTTTTTTGCAAAGATTATAAATTCTTAATTGTTGTTTGATCTTTAAACCAAATCCATTGTTTGATTTTAGAAGCTATAATGTTGGTATTTAATTTTAATATGACTTTTGAATGAGCCCTAATTAGAGATAATATTACAATTTACCTGATTCAGACCTAAATTAAGGGTAATTGTAAATTTTGAATTAATGCTTAAAGTTTTGTAAATCGAATTAAGATATTGTTGGTCAGTACTCTTGAAAATTGTTGCTTCATTAGCTTAAAGATTTATCTATCTCTAGTTCAAATGACAATCTTGTTTCAGCAAACTAGAATTTCTTCACTTCACTCTCCTTTAAGGTATCCTAGCTCTTATTAATTTCACTAATAAATAATAATGCTAAAGAAATGTTTCAAAAGAAAAGTAGTGGTGAACCATGAAATTCAGCAGCTCAAATTAAAGATGCGTGAGTCTGAGGTACAGTAATTTATTTTGTATTTGAATGCTTTATTTAGTCAACTTTCAATACCAGTGCGTGCTTATTTTTTTCGTCGATGGGATTTAACATTTATATAATCATTTTCAACAGTTTCCCAAAATAAAATAAAGCAAAGGAGAATTATTGCAAACCATGTTAGCGTATGTTGGTTTCGACTTGCTTGACTACTTGTACAGCTTCAATAGTTTTGCGACGAACTAAAAAGCCATTTACGGGTTCTGAAGAACATATTGACACTAATGGTGTAGTGCAACTAAAGGGGCAGGTGTAGTGCAACTAAAGGGGCAGGCTACTTGCTTGATAGACATAGGAGATGAACTTCTTATCATGGAACTAATGTTCAATGGTACATATATGAATACTATATTCAATAAACTTTTGGCCATTAACTTCTTTTTTTTATGTTTAATGGTTAATGTTTTTCACACTAATGGTTAATATCTTAACACTAACTTTTAGTTCTTGGCTGGTTAGGTACATTCAATTATCTTGATCACCATCAAGTTGCAGCTCTTGCTAGCTGCTTCATTCCTGAAGAAAAGTCAAACGATCAAATACATTTGAGAACTGAACTTGGAAAACCCTTGCAACAACTTCAAGAGAGTGTAAGAAGGATAGCGGAGGTCTATTAGCTTACTATGGAATAGACACAAATTGCATTTTTCCATATCAAACGATATTTAATCATTGATTAGATTATGCATTTCCAATGGGTATTCCTTTGGGAAAATTATAAAAATTAGAGAAGGCCTTCTGAATATAATTTTGGGTTGACTTACTATTCCTTTTATTATCTGGAGCGTGCTACAATTCTATGTTTTGTCAATTGTTACTGTTGCTTCTCTTATCAATCTTTACCTCTCTCTTTTTTTACTTTTTTTCTTTTAGGGTAATAAAGGGTGCAACATTTGCAGAGGTTAAAGAAATGATTGATATACTTGAGGGTAGTATTATACGACTCTCTAGAAGACTTGATGAGTTCATAAATTAGGTACAGTGATAACACTTTTTATGCTCTCTTTTTATATAGGTAATATAAGCAATAATTTGAATTTTGTAAAATGAACTTTGGCAATTGATAATATCTATTGTAATTTCTTGTCATATGTTACATTTTTAGTTGTGAGCTGCTGCTGGAGCTGTGGGTGAGGTTGATTTAGAGATAAAATTTACAGCTAGCAGTGAAAGCCTCAAGAGAGTTATCATGTTTGTGAACTCATTGTATCTATGAGTTAGATCATGCTAGCTATGTAGATGGGTAACGGCAGGTTCGCTACCTGGCTTCTTAATAGTGTAACTTAAAGTCAACTATCATAGTTTCTTTTTACCAAAGAAATTGGCAACTTCCCCCATTAGTTCGTGTGGTTGTATTTTTCCGGTTATGAAGCCACCGAGAAAAGGTACACCTTTGTAAACATGCAATCTAAGAGCTAATGATAAATTTTCTACTGAATATAATTTTGTATATATGTATCCTTTTTTATAGCCTTACGATTTAGCATCTTTAAGAATTTTTGTAAATTTGGCTTACTAAATTTGAGGGATTTTTGAAGTTTGCGAGGGCTTTATGAGTTTTAAGCTAATACAGTTGATAGAGTAATGTACCAATGATTTTGATCTTGTCCTTGGAGTCAAAAATTGCATGACAGAGGTATCTTCTTAGCTATGCATAGTTTTGATTCTTTGGGTTTTCAATGGATTCTTGAAAATGAACTTTGCACTAGACTTGTTTGAAATTGTGTATTATTTGTATTTTTTATGGTGATTAGCTTTTGTATTATTTGATTTTTGTATGGACTACGAGCTCAAAATGGATAGAGCGCTCAAAAACTGAGAGGTTGATGGTTGTAATCCATCTAGTCCAAAATTTTGACGGGGTAATTATTTTTCTCAAAAATAACATATATGCTTGTCGTGATTAATTTTTAATGACGCTTTCCCCGTGAAACGACAGAAATAATGACATATATATTTGTGGTTTATGTTAAAATTAAACGACTTTTTTCTCCTTGAAACGACAGAAAGCGCAACATTTATTTTTGTTTTTAGTTTCCAAGGCAAGCCAATTTTATATAGGGATCTGTAAGCCTGAGTTTCAACCCCATGAGGTTTCGAACCCGCATCCTCTATCTAGGTGGAGAGGTGCAACATTTATAAGCGTCGTATTTTTATAAAGAACAACATATTTGTACGTTGTAAAAGCATGACATTTATAATTATCGATAACAATAACGACTCCATTTTTTGCGGCAGCTGTTAGCGATATAATATAAGTCGTTAATCAGGTAATAACGATATTTATAACCGTCGTTAATAGCTATTTTTCACATAGTGAGCATAACAACTAAATGTTTGACAATAGATTTAGTGGTTTATTTTACAACATCGTATGTGTCTTAACACAAACATATAATGGGTAGAGATATTAGGATTTAGTTGTATATCGATTAGTACTTTGAAAGGTAGAGACCAAGTTCGAACCTTAGCTCTCTCTCTCATTAAGCTTTATAATTTGTTTTTATTTCTTCCTTTTAGTTTTATCTCTTCTAAAATCATAATTCGGCCAAGAAAGTATTTGCTTTCCCAAACCTCCATGTAGATTTGATCATACTCATCAGTGTAACAATTTCACAACCGTACTTTGAGCGGGTATTTTGCAAGAGGACCCCTAAAAAACTCATATCAAATGGCACTGTTGTCGGGGATCAAACCCAGGTCACTCACGTGACATGCGAGAATATTTACAATTTTTTTTAAAGCAGAAATTTAACTTTATTCACTATTACCTTCTAATATAAGATGCCCAATTACAATAGGGGGAGGGTTCCTTTTATAGGAGAAGGAACACAAATTTAGAAAATATACATTAAATTATAAAGAATATTTTCACACTAATTTATTTTAATAATACAACCAATCACCTAAGATTCTTGCATATAATTCCCTTAAGTGATGTAGAGATTTTTCTTCATGGAAACTCTTGCATATTTCTTCAATATAAAATATCTTTAAGGGTCTTTGATGCAATATCTTCTTTGATCTTATTCTCCAAGAATATTTGTGTATATATTTCTTCAATCTTGAGACCAAATATATTGTGTCTTTGACTTTTTTTTCTATGAACTGTTGGAGATACTTTTACTTGACTTTAAGGGCTTGGTTTCAAATATCCATCTCTAATAGCTGCAATCAAACAAACGTTCATAAGTATTCAAAATTAAATATAATGGACGACTAAAATACATCTTCGGATATATTAAAAATGTCATAATTTTGCTCTCATCACTTAGTTACGTCCATTGGTGTTATATCCCGTGCGCATATTCCAATCAATTGTAAGGCCGTTAAAGATGTATCATCTTCAGATATGAAAGATATAAGGAATAAGTTGAATGTAATACTAATTTAGTCATACATGTTAAATTGATACATCTTTTTTTAGTGTTATTAACGTACTTACCATTTTGTTTGCTCAATGATCTTACTATTTTTAGGAGAGTTTTGAAATACCACATATCTCCGAAGATTACTTGAGAGAGAGAATATTGTCATCTTGGGGGAACTTTAAGACTTATTTGTACAATGAACTTGTGAAAGACAAGAATCCTGACGTGGTAAAAACAAAATTAGATGATGAACCAGATTTTGTCACTCTAAAAGAGTAGAATAAGTTTGTAGACTATCGTAATACTCCAGAATTCCAGGTACGTTTAGTGGAAAATAAATTTATTTGCAATATCTTTTGTCAAGTTGGTAACTCAGTTATCTTTGTAAGTTTGTTTAAGCCATAAGTACGCATAATACGGCCAATCGAAATAAGTTGATAGCATTGGCGTGCATAGGGAGAACTTGTTTGGCCGTAATTCATTATAAAATGGTATGTTTTAAATACTTATGTGCCACTTTTTCTGGAAATCTTAGACTTTTTTTTTATTTTTTTTTAGGATCAAATAAAAGTTTTATTAACTAAAATAAGAAGGTTCCTTGCACCTTTTACAACTAGTTTTTCTACGACCGATAAAACATTTCTATATTCTTTCACAACATAGAGACCTTATATAACCCATATCTAACAAAAATATTGCTCAAGTACAACCTCATTAAAGGGAGGTAATATGAACGTGACATCTAATCTAACAAGCAGCTGTCAGTACTTCACTTGTCATTGATGCCTTTGCTAACTTTCCCTTTTGCTTGCAGTCTTTTTCCTTTCTTCTGATTGTGGTTTAGCTGAATAAGACCCGCAGCTGTAATCTTTACATTACCAATAAGTACGGCCATCAAATTTAGGTATGTACATGCTTTCATTCTTTCTCTCTGTCTGTTGCTTCTGTCATGTGGCTAAATAGGATCATAGCCATTTCGCAGCTTTTCCATTCTTTGTGGTTCCATGAACTATCTTTGTACGGTACTTGTACAACTGTACTGCATTGTAAGGACCACAAATAGGCACGGCATACAATAAAATATCACTAGGTAGTGGGTTTCCAGTCAAGTAATCTACATCGTTTAACTTTTCCTTTTCTTCTTACCTATTTTATGAATGTCATCTACTTCCATTATAATTTTATCCTTCTCATTAACAGTGTCCCCCACATCATAAAAAGGATTCATAGAACTCCCAACTTTTTTCTGGCTTTGAATACCTTCCTTTAAGAGCAGACGCAGCAGGGTGTGGGTTGAGTTGGGTTTGCAAACCCACACTCAAACGTCTCCCAGCAACAACAGTAACTTAGCCGAGTGGGAGGAGCTCACACTCAAAAAAATTAAGTTTGGCAATGTTTAGATTACCGCGCGGTGTTTTGATTACCGTCACAATTAAAAATTAATTAATTTTTTATTATTTTTTAAATATATAAGAGAGATGAATAGTGCATGAAGAGAAAGGAATACCGCACGGACTAACAATTACCGCGCGGACTAAATAAAAAAAAAAAAACAAACAAACTCAAACTCGCTGCTAGATGAGAATGGTTGAGTTAGGTTTTTTGTGGGCCCCTTGTCAGAGCCCACACCTAAGCTCCCACTTACTGCTAGAGATACTCTAAATGATCAGTTTCAACTGGATGTTCTTGGCAATCCCGAGATAGATGACCTGGTTTCTTATATTTATAGCATATCTTCATAACATCATCCAAGCCAATAGATGATTTTATTTCTTTGGCACTTGGAGTGTTTATATCTTGTGATTCTTGGTTGTTTTTGTTTGCCTTTCCAACCGAAGCTAGTATAGCCATACCAATTCTCCTTTCTTGCTCATCCTGTTCAGCATACTTCTCCTTGTTCTTCTTGAGTTTTTCCTTTTATCCGCGTACGGGTTTTCCATTAAGAGGCTTTTGGACATTTTTATCGGCTTCAAAACCTCTAAGATTGTTTTACTTATGTTCACCTTCATGCTCAGTAGTTGCATTAGCAGTAGTACCACGTATAGGGCCTTTCTTGAGCTTTCCTCTTTTGGCCTTTGACATGTAAGGTTTTTCTCTTACAAAAGCTTCCTTTTCTTCATGATGAATATTCTCTGAAAGTACATCGGGTGAAGAAGAGAAAATAGAGTTTACCTATTGACTCTTTATTTATATGTGCAGATTCAACAGCGGCAATTTCATCCTCGGATTTAGGATTTTCTTCAAGCATTATTTCTTTAATTTTAGTATCTTCCATCCCATCCTCTTAATCCCTGTGGAGAAAAGTTGTGATGTTGTTTATAATCTGTATTTAAGAACTTATACACTATTATTTGTAACTCTTTTGCTTCATGAATGAGACATGTTTTTTGTGGCAAAATATATATTTCTAGCGCGGGCAATATATTTTTATATTATTTTAAAATATTATATATTGTTTTTGAATAATTATTATTATTTGCGACGGATTACATCCGTCCCTAAATTAGCATTGCAAAAACTAGATGTTGGGATCCATCACTAAAACAGTATGCATTGGCGACAAAATTAGATATACACGACCAACCTTGCCTGACACCTTTAAGGGTGTCACTAAAAGTCTAAATGATGTCTGTCGCCAATGAGTATTCTACAGTGACGAAACACGTCTGTCACTAAAGCATACTATTTCAACAACGGATTTTGTCCGACTGAAAGCTTTTAGTGACACCCTCATTAGCGTCAACTATTTAACGGACTAAGACTGCCATTATATGTCTTCCGTGACGGACAAAATCCCTTGCTAAAAGTTATTTTTTTGGTGGTGGACATTTTTTTTTTTTTTCAAGTTTGGGGGTGGGAGAAACTTTTGAAAGCTTTTAAAGAAAACCATAACTTAGTAAATTTCAGTAATCTATGAACTTTATGTCATGACTGAATTGAACTTAATTTCTAGAATCTGGTAAAAAAATTTCTTTAGAAAATTAAACTTCAAAACTTAATTTGATTACCAGGTGGCAAGTTAAAATTTTCTGAATTTGATCTACAACTCTAGTGTTAAGAAAACAATCAAACATATTAGCATATGAAACATTTGCACTTCACGATAGCTAAGTATGGTACCTATTGAATTAATAAATGATAATTTAGCAAATTCGATAAGAATGTGATTACTTTCATTTCCTATAATGTAAAATAATGGATTACATATGTACATATATAGATGCAAAATAAGAGTAGATGTAGTAGTACTATCTTGATTAAAAGTATAATAAGAGATAAATAATAGCGTAAACTCGAAGTCTTGGTCATAAAGGGACATCACACCCTAGCACCCTTTAGCCAATTGGTGAGGATTGTAGACCAATAGATACGGGGGAATTATTATATACTTGAGTTACAAAATAAATAGAAAAAAAAGAAGAAAAAAGGGAATATGATTAGTTTAGAAACTATGTGAGTTCCTGTGTTTGTAAATTTATAATCCATACTTTTAGAAGGAAGTGAATTTCATAATTATTTTTGCCTCAATCATATGCTTCTGGTAACGACCTAAATTTTTACTTATTAAAATAATCAAGTTATTACTGGTACTACATTTTCATATACCCTCATATGTTTGCATGTTGCTCTATTTTTAATATTGAAGTAACATATTTATAGTAGATGTAATCTTAGCGGGGGATGACAATGAGTGATTAAGGGTTTTGGGCTTGACACGTCTCACGAGAGGAGGATACCACTCGACCCTCTTAGGGTCTCTTTCTTCTTTCCCTCTTCAATAGCTAGGGTTTCTTTAGGGAAGGAGAAGGATCTCCAAAAAAAGTACCTTATAAGATCACCTTCTCCCCCTATTTATAGGGGGAACCTTTAACCTAGAATTGCCCGAGCTCACGTGACGTGTATAACTCCAAAGATACCCCACTGGAAGCTCATGGTTAACGGGAGCATGCTCCTACAATCATCCCCCTCAATTCTTGCTCGTAGTGAGGGAGAGCTGAGGTGAAAGAATTGTTCTTATTGTGTTGATGATGCAGGGTCATTAATATTTCAAATTTTGCTTCATCCAAGCGTGGTATTAGGAGTAGTGCGTCATCATTAATGTTTGTATATTGGAAAAATTAAATACAGTAATTAATGCTTCTTTTTCTATTGTGTGGCATGTGGTTACTGCCACAACTGTGGGTGACGTGTCCCATAATTGTTGTGGGACCTACTAAAGACATTAATTACCACTGACTCTTCATGCGCTTTCTATATTAGATAGAGTTTTGTCTCTTGCAAAACCTTTGGTGGTTATGTTGTTGTTCATTTGGGTACTGTAATTTCTAAGCTTGATTTAGTTCGTTATTCGCCACTCATCGCTTTTCAATTGCTATTATTCATTCGTTGCTGCTCTCTTGCATTTTTGGTTAGTTTTTCATTCACGGTACAATGTTGTGTAATTCTTGTTATAATTGTACTGAGTATTTTAGGTGTCTCGCCCTTTGGAAATCTTTATCTGTGAATCCGTAGTGACTTCAACTATTCTGCAGTGGGATAACTCGACTGTTAATCCTAGTATAATCCTGTTAACTTTTCATGGGATCCTAGTTGGGAGGGCGGCCGCATGGGGTTGAGAGGGACCTTTGGGACAGTGGGTCCCTAAAGTGCCCCAGTTGGGTTTATTACAACTGTGCCCAATATTGTTTAGGTTGAGTCTAACATTTTTACCTAGATCGTGCAGGGATGTCCAAGACCGTGCACGAGTCAGTGTACTTTTACTTTAGAGTGCTCATAGCGAGGGATATATTCATCTGATAACGAGTCAACGACCGAAGGGTCATCAGCAAGACCTCCTTGTGTTGTACCCATGAAGTAGGGAGGTAGCCATGTCTATAAGGCGATCTCTTCGGTCCCTCATGACTTAGAGGCAGAGGCTTGCTTGGACTTTATGCCGCTTAGGAGGGTATTAGGGGATTTGGCCCATGAGGCCATCATTAGTGGTCATTCCAGGGGGGGGTCTAAAATTTTTTAGCCTTACCCAAGTGAATGGAGGATGTCTGCATCATTAGCTGAACATGAAAGAGAAGGGATAAGAATGGAATACTTGGATGACGTGAACGAGATGATGAAAGCTAGTGGTAGTGATGACTGGATCAGGCCAGATTGTCAGACGCTAGCCCCGAACTAGTACATGGCTCGCTATACTTTTTTGACGACTAGTACTTGTTCGTGTCAAAGTTCCCATCAAAAATATTCATTAGTACTTGACAGTCTTTGTTACGAAAGCCCAACCAATAAAAAGGGAATCACTCGTGGCCCACCAGAGTCCCGGGCTCAAGAGCCTCAGCATTCACTTAGAAAAGGATGCCCCGAGTGCCAAACGGCACAATCTTATGCATAAAGGACTTAGCGATGACGAGTTGGACAGCTTACAGGGAAGAGAAAGTGATCCCCTATCTCAGTCGTTCTGGAAGGAGGCGACCCATTCAGTGGATAGCAGTAAATTATTCGTTGGTGGTTTGCTAGAGCGGTGCAGAGCACTCCCTACAAGGAGAAAGAGAAGGCTCGTTTAGCTGAGGTACTCCAAGACCCCCGTACTCATCGTACGGTGGTCATTACGGCCATGCGGGTAAGGATTTGTGTATTGCTGTTTGCATTTACATCGTTTATGGTAACGGCCATATTGTCCTTTTTTCTAAATGATTGCTTGTTCATTGTGCGTAGTGCACTCTGACTCAGGAGGCTGCTCTGCAGTAAGGTAAGAGTCTTGCCAGTCATAACAGCGAGTTGGAGCTACGTCTCGAAGATATTCAAGCCCACCAGAAGGAGCCTCTCAACAAGGCAGTATAGTGTAAGCTAGCTGACTACATGGAAAACCAGACCTGGGCATTGGCGAACGAGACCAAAGTGCTCAAGGAGGAGAAGCTTATGCTCGAGGGAGATCTAGAGGCTTCCAATGGTCATATCAAGAGCTTAAGGCTAGAGAAGGAGGCGAATGAGCAGTCGTTCCACGATCAGCTCGCGAGGGAGAAGCTGGTATCCACAAATCTACAGGATCGCGTGGCAGAGCTGGTGGAGAGCGTGGTCAATATTAAGAAATAATTTCATTTGTCCACAGACTGGTAGGTCGCCACGGTAGTTCCCCCATTCCTTACACTGTAGCTATCCTAAGACGTGCCAGAGTTGCGTCACTAGACCATTCCACCCGACAAAGTCTGATACCTCTGGGGAATTAGATGGATATTACTCCTGAGGAAGAGGCAGAGATTGTCGCGGCTACTTCCGAGCCGAGCTCTGACCCATAGATGAAGAACATAGCAGAACTTATGGAACCTCTAGAGGCTATGTTGTATCTTATTTCAAAATAATGGCTTGTCGTGTTGTAACTATGCAACGTTGTCTTTCATTTTATGATGGCTTCCTTTTAGAGCTTATATTTCAGATTTGGACTGGTCATCTTAGTCGTTTGGACAGCCTATATTATAGACTTAGTTTTGTAAAACTTCCACAAGAGGTTTTGCTAGGCCTCGTTAGACTAGGTACATTGGTCATATGGACTATCTATATTGTAGACTTAGTTTTGTGAAACTCTAACAAAAAGTTTTACTAGTCCTCGGTGGACTAGGTAACTTGGTCGTATGGACGACCTATCCCTTAGACTTGGCTTTGTGAAACTCCCAAAAAAGTTTTGCTAGTTCTCATTAGACTAGGTACCTTAGTCGTAAGAACGACCTACATCTTAGACTTCATTTTATGAAACTCCCACAAAAAGTTTCCCTAGTCCTCCTTGGACTAGGTACCTTGGTCATAAGGTTGACCTACATTTTAAACTTAGTTTTGAGAAACTCTCACAAAAAAATTACTAGTTCTTGTTGGACTAGGTAATTTGGTCGTAATGATGACCTATATCTCTGATATTTATGTTATATTGGGAGTTCCTAAAAAAGCCATAAGAGCGTGTTGGGGGCTGCCTTGAAGGAAGTTGAAAAATATCTTTATTGGGCTATGAAAGGGAAGTTAGTTTTCCTTATGTGTATTAATAATGGGGGTTGTTGGTTTTCCCTATGTGTATTAATTGGTATCGGTAATCAACACAATAAATGCCAGTTTTAATACCCATGTGGACTATAAAAGGGAAGATGGCTTTCTCTTGAGGCTCATTTTATACTCTTAAGCCCTGTCTTCTCTTAACTTTGGTCATACAATACAGACCCGATCGTAATCTCGAATTGAAGCTCGCATGTCTGTTTGGGTAGACTTTTATTCTTCTATGTACTTTAGCCATCGTGGTCTGGTTGGGAAGCCACTGGAGCGTGCCTATATCGACCCTTCAGATCTTCCTGAAGGAGAACAAAGGATATACCAGAAGCGTTAATTCTGATACCCAATTCTTCATAATCAAGTGAAGAACTTTCTGGCCGTGCAGTCGTCCTAAGGGTCATAGCACAGGAGGACGTGAGGGAGTCCGAGGTGGAGGGTCCTAGTTATGGCATATGGGAGAGGCCATGTTCTTACTATTCGTGACTGCCATCTATGTACTTTATGTGCAGTTATCTGTTGTAATCATTTTTTCTCTAGAAAAAAATAATATTTTATAAGCACTTAAGTCCATATGCGCTGTGTTGGGGGTCATGCCCTTGTTGGATTATCTTGCGTGGTCGTTATTACAACCTAAAGCAGAGAAATGGGTGGGCAATATTTTCACCTCCATTTTTGCTAGTCCTCGTTGGGCCAGCTCATGTGGTCGTTATTACGACTTAAAACTGAGAAATGGGTAAGGGAAGTTTCCACCAACTTTTATTCCCATAAAATATTATGGTTATTTAGATGTTGTGTCGACTTTACTTCAAAAAGAAATGGCTCATGCATTGGGCATCGCAATGTACATCAGGAATGCCCCCAATATGGGGGTCATTTTTAAGTTAAAAATGACTCACATATTTGGAGGGAGCTTTACTTCAAGATCGCGCCTAGCATGGAGGGTCATTTTTACTTCAAAACATGACTCACGTATTGGGATGACGGTCTACTTCAAGAACATGCCCAGCATGGAGGGTTATTTTTACTTCAATAAATGATTCACATAATGGGAGGGCGATTTACTTTAAGAATGCGCCAGCATGAAGGTCATTTTTTCTACAAAAAATGACTCCTGTATTGGGTGGAGCGCTCGACATCAAGAACGCCCCCATTATGGAGGGTTGTTTTTACTTCAAAAAGTGATTCATGTATTGGGAAGGCATTCTACTTCAAGAACGTACCCAGCATGGAGGTTATTTTTTCTTCAAAAATGAATCTTGTATTGGGCGGGTGGTATACTTCAAGAACACCCCCAGCATGGAGATTATTTTTTCTTCAAAAAATGACTCCAGTATTGGACGAGGCACTCTACTTCAAGAATGCCCCTAGTATCGAGAGTCATTTTTACTTTAAAAAATGACTCACATATTGGGAGGGCCATCTACTTCAAGAATGCGCCCAACATGGAGGTTGTTTTTACTTTAAAAGCGACTCCTATATTGGGCGGGGCGCTCTACTTCAAGAACTCCCCCAGTATAGAGGGTCATTTATACTTCAAAAAACGACTCATGTATTAGGTGGGCACTCTACTTCAAGAACGCCCCTAGTATGGAGGGTTGTTTTTACTTCAAAAAATGACTTACGTATTGGATTGGCGGTCGACTTCAAGAACGCGCCTAATCTGGAGGTCGTTTCTACTTCAAAAAATGACTCCCGTATTGGGTGGGCATTCTACTTCATGAACGCCCCCAGTATGGAGGGTCATTTTTACTTTAAAAATAAACTCACATATTGGGAGGACAGTCTACTTCAAGAACACGCCCAATCTGGGGGTTGTTTTTACTTCAAAAAATGACTCACGTATTGAGAGGGCGGTCTATTTCAAGAACGTTCCCAGTCAGGGGGATCATTTTTGCTTTAAAAAATAATTCACGTATTGGGAGGGACATCTACTTCAAAAATGCACCTAGTATCTAACATTGGTTAAGTCAAGATAAGACAGTTTTGAAAACCTATATTACTAAGTTTGTACAAGCATGTTTACACTAGCGATTCTGTTTTCGGAGATTCATGGTGTTCCAAGGAGACTTAAGCTCTTCACAATTTCTATTCATTAAGTAATAGGTGTTTCCATCCACAGTGCGTGAGATAAGGTGCGGTCCTTACCAGTTTGGTTAGAATTTTACTTTGTTATGGTTCTGCATTGTGAGGAAAACTTTATTCATCATGTACTCCCCTACTTGGAACTCTCATGGGCGGAACCGGTCGCATTTCATTTATCAAGTCCAGGTTTTTTGTGAGAAACCGGTCGTTTACTACGCCGTGAACGATCAGCGAACTGATTGTGTTAGTAGTGACTTTTATGAAGAGCACTGCTTCAGATCTGTAGGTGAGCATAAACGGTGCGAAACTTGTTTACTTCTGGGGTGTTATTCGGCCAGACCATAAGACGTGAGGTAGCTCGTCGACCCATCAACCTTTGGCTGCGTCCAACCTTTTGTTGATGCCGTCAATTATCATTTTGTTGGTTGCTTTGGCCTGCCCGTTCCCCTGTGGGTACCTTGGGCTTGATGATAGAATTTTGATGTTATAGGGTCATAAAAACTCAACTACCTTACTGCCTATGAATTATGTTCCATTGTCCATCATCAGGACCGCTGGGACGCCGAATCTTGTGATGATGTGCTTCCACAAGAAGCTGATTACTTCTTCTTCTCGTATGCGTACAAGCGGTATAGCTTTGACCCATTTGGTAAAGTAATCAGTGGTGACCAGCAATCCCTTACGCCTCCCACTTTCCATGGGGAGTACGCCGACAATATCCAGTCCCAATTTTGCAAACGGCCAAGGATTGGATACTGTATGGAGGTCTACAGCGGTGGCGTGGATCATATGCCTGTAAAATTGACATTTGTCACATTTTTGGGCATATTCCATGAAGTCTTGTCTCATTGTGAGCCAGTAAAGTCCCTGCTTTTGTGTTCGCTCGGCCATGGACCTATCCATTGCATGTGCACCACAGACGCCCTCATAAATTTCTTTAATGACTGCCATCACACAAGCACCTGCAATATAAGTGAGGTGTGGGGCATATAAGCTCGTTCGGTAAAGCTCGTGGTTTATCACTGTATATTTCCTTCCTCTGTTACGGATGCTTTCGGCGGTCAACCTGCTCTCTAGGAGGATGTGGAGTTCGTCTAAGAAGTCATTGAGTTGTCATCGCCAATCAGCATCTTCGTGTAAGGCTTTACTATCGGTGATCATTACTTCTACTGTGTACTCCAGGGTGCTCGGCTGGACAAGGACTTCAACCTGGATTATTCTTAACCGATCGTCGATGACTTCGGCTAAATATGTGAGGGCATCAGAGTGCTTATTCTTGCCTTGGTTAATGTCCTATAGGTTGACCTTCTTGAACTTTTGAGGTTGTTAATTCAAGATCTTCATGTACTCAGCCATTTTTCTGTTGGCATGGAACATTCCGATATGCTGGTTAACAACTAATTATGAGTCGGTGAAGTTGGAAATTTCTTTCACGCCCAGTGCCAATACTGAATCTACTCCACACAACATGGCTTCATATTCCACTTCGTTATTTCTTAATGGAAAGTTGACTCGTATGGCCTTCCCTATTTTATCATCGCTTGGAGTGACTAAGATATCCCCCAGGCCAGAAGTACTTGTGCCAAATCACCCGTCTGTGTAGAGTCGTCATCCTTTGGTATATGGGACCTTAGTGTTGTCGGTAGGAGTGACCTAGTCATTGTCTTCCTCATTGATCTAGTATTCGTCATTAATGGTGAGATCGGCCAGAAGGTCTGCCATGACCTGTCCCTTGATGGCTACTTGGGGTTCAAATCGAATGTCAAACTCCCCCAAAGTGATTGCCCATTTTTCTATGCGGCGAGCCTTATCTATCTTGGCAAAGACCTCGTGTAGTAGCTATTTGGTTATAACATTGATTTTGTGTACTTGGAAGTACGATTGTAACTTTTGTGACACGTACACCTGAGTGAGCGCTCATTTTTTAACGGTAGAATACCGCAATTCCGTCCCTAGGAGGGTCTTACTGATAAAGTATTTGAGTTTCTCAGTTATGCCATCTGTTCGGATGAGAATCGCGCTGATGTACTCATCTTATTGCCAAGGTACAAGCGAGCATTTTCCTTTAAGGCACTAAGAATTGGCAATGTAGCCAAATATCGTAACATGTCCTGGAAGGCTGCCTCGTATTCTAGTTCCACTGGTATTTCTTATTCTCCCGGATACATTGAAATAGTGGTCTACACTTATATGACGCTTTATTGATGAAACATCCAAGCCCGGCTATTTTTCCTACGAGTGTTTAAACCTGGTTCAATGTCAGAGGGGATGGCATACATGTTAAGGCTCAGATTTTCTTGGGGTCGGCTTCTATGCCTCGTTGGGTGAACAAGTGCCCCAAGAACTTCCCTGAGGATACACCGACACTGCACTTCTTCAAGTTTAATCGCATTCGATAGTGTCTGAGCTTTGTGAATACAGTCTCAAGGTCGACCAGGTGATTGGTATGTAGCTTGTTTTTAACGAGCATGTCATCGATGTAGACTTCCACTATCTTACCTAACTGTTCCTCAAACATTTTTGTGACCAGTCGCTGATACGTGGACCCTACATTGTTTAAGCCAGAGGGCATCACGGTATAGCATTACAAGCTTTATTTTATGGTAAAGGACGTACACTCTTGATCCTCAACAGTGAGATGTATTTGGTTGTACCCTGAGTAACCATCCATAAATGATAGTCACTCATGACCGGCCATGGAATCCACTAACCTTATGATGAGGGGCATAGGGAAGCTATCCTTCGGACAGTTTCTATTAATGTCGGCAAAATTGATATAGACCTGTATTTTAGCATTCTTCTTGGTGACTGCGACCACGTTCACCACCCATCGTGGACAATTAACTGGTCTGATAAACCTTGCTTTGAAAAAAAAATTGAACTCATCGTTTATTGTTCCTCGTAACTTGGAGCTGTTCATTATGGCTTTTGTTTAATGAATGTTACTTTGGTGTTTACATGCAAGTAGTCACATACAACGCCAAGATCGATGCCTAGCATTTCATTTAATGACTAGGTGAAGACGTCTTTGTACCACTGGAAGAGGTGAAGACGTCTTTGGTAAGAGGGCGGTTGTATATCAATTTTTATGTTATTTGGGTGGCTGGGAATGGGGGATGAGTCCACTTCCATGGGCTCATTCCCTATTCACAGCTATTCCCTTATCTTTACACTTTTCCCCTTTTTCTTAGAGTTCTCAAAGGCGATCAAGTTTTTTAGAGAGTTGGCATAACAAATACAAGCAGCGACTTGGAAACCTCGTATTTGGTACGTGCCAAACTTTATTGGGAATCTTATTACCTAGTGATAGGAAGATGGTACTACTTTCATTACATGAATCCATTCCCATTCGAGGATGCCGTTATAATAGACTGAGAGGTTGTTGACGATGACGAATGTTGTTGATATTACAATGAGTCTGACCTATACCCGAGTGGCAAGTTCTCCCACGAATCGCTCGGTAAATCCGTTAAAGCCCAATATCTCTATCTTAGAAGGTGTCATACAATTTTGCATGTTCATGTTGTTCAGGGCATCATAATAGAGGATGTTTGCTCCACTTTCTGAGTCGACCAACATCCGTTTAAACAAGACTCCCCCGACCATGATCCAAATGACCAAGGAGTCATCATGTGGGTCGCTGCTAGTTCTGCAATGGCTGTGTAAGGGAGCATATGGTCTGGTGGGAATGGCCGTTTGAGGTACTGAGTGTAACGCCCTTTGTAAAACCATGTCTCTGTCATGGTAATTAAATCGTAACACTCCTTGGATTCATGGTCGTGCACTTCATAGTGAGCACAATATGGTCGTCCTGGTTGGTCGACCTTTGGGCATGGCTTCCTATAGTTCGGGTCTTTTTTAGCAATGACAAGGAGGTCTACACGTGTAATATTAAGTTCGTTGGGCGAGTAGCGTTCCCAATGAGCGGCATTTGGTTTTTCCTCATGGAAGGAGGGCTCAGCTTTACTCTGAGAGTATTTATTTACTCATTTTTTGTTCCTGCCTTTGTCAAACCCGCGCTGACTATTATGTGCATCCCTCAGATGCTTAGATGTTTCTGGGCGCGCGACGGGCAATAGGACAGAAGCGAGGAGGGCAATTGTCTGAGAGGCAGATACGCGATTGTCCGCTTTCATGTTCTGGTACTTTCGTACGTTTTTATACAGACTTTCAGGTGTTTTGGGGTGCTTTATGTGTAAGTCTTCGCATAACTTTGAACCGGGTAGGCAGGCACCCATGAATGCTAGACAAGCTGTCCGAGCGTCTACCCGCTCGATGAGAGTCAGCTCGTTCTTAAACCTCATCAAGAAAGAATCGATGGTATCCTCCACTTATTGTTTGAGAGAAAATAGCTCTGTTAATTGCTTCTTAGATTGTTGGTTGCGTAGGTATTTTTTTTGCAAACACCAAAGAGAGTTGCTCAAGCGTGGATATCGAGTTGGGCTCGTGGCTTTGAAACCAAGCGAGGGACCCATCAGACAAGGTTGATGGGAACAGACGATACATGTGCTCGCCAGTCTGGTATTGTAGGCTAATTTTATACTAGAATTTAAAGATATGTTGGCCTTGGTCTTAGGTCCCGGTAAAGGCCTCTATCTTTGGCTGGAAATAACTTTGCCCCAGAACATAATTCCTTATGGATTTTGTGAATGGGGTGTTATGTATCCTGCGTAGAGTCTCCTTGGTTGACTGCTTGGTCAGGACATCATTATTTTGTATACTTCTGATTAACGCTTCAGCGGTGGCAGTCATTAGTGGTATGTGGTCGTTCCTGCCGATGTCTCTTCTTGGCCTACATCCTCCTTGGATTAATGACTCATCGTAGTAAATGTCCTCCTTTGGCTCATATGGATATTCATACGGAGGCATTCCTAGGTACCGCTCATGAAATTGTTTATTGTAGATGGGGTTCCGTTCTTGGTACTGCCTATAGCCATACTCGGGTGAGTAGGATGAGTAGCCGAGGCAGTATTGTTGATTCCCCTAAAGGAGGCTTACATAGTCGTTATCGTACGAGTCCCCTTAATGTTTCACAGGCAGGGGGGGATGCATATCGTGGTACTGCAGGGCGTTACGGCCAGGAAGTGGGGAGCCGATGTACCTAAGTCTGTGTGCAGGTCATTGTGTGCCTACCAGCTGTAAAGGGGGCCTTGGTGGCAGAGGTCATAGGATAACAGGAGGCATTACTGTGCCCTGAGGCGCTGGGTACGGGTCGTAAACTGGTGTGGGTTGGCGCTCATATACCGGCCTATGTAGTGGTGGCAAACGGGGATGAGTATTATGATTGGGGTCGCCGGGGGCCACGTCATGGGGCGTAAAGTCGCCGACGGATACGGCTGACACTGAGGTACCTGGCACTTGATGTCCAACACTAGAAATAATTTGACCTTTTACGTCATCTAAATAAAGTCATTTATCTCAAATATGATGTTAAAGGTCCTATTTAATCTTTTACCCCCGTAATACAACTTTCTTAATTGGGTTACAATGTCTCTTTTTAGAAAATGACGTTAAATATAGCTGTTTCTGAAAATAACATCATTTTCATTGATGACGTAAAAAAATGTATTTCACATTATTTAATAAGTAACTTTAATTTTGAAAGCTTAACATTTATGTCATTTTTAATCAACTGATGTCGATCAAAACAACCGTTAAACGTATTAACACACAATATAAAGATCGAGAAACTCAAGGAGAGGAGAAAGACAGAAGACAATTTAGGGTTTTAAGGAAATCTCCAGCCCCAAATCGATTCCATATGAAATCTTCACCACCCTCAAATCACACCTTAATAAGGCAAGATACAGATCTTCGCCACCTCTTTTTGAATTGGGAAATTTCTTTAAAAACGGAAATCTCCAGTAGTAGGTTAGTGAATCCAAAACTCTTCCTTCTCTAATGATTTATATATTTGTTGTAATGCTTTTCGATTTCTTCGTTTGATGAATTAGGATTCTTATTAAGATCAAAATCCCCAAGTTTTATTTTATGTACTTATGGAGTTTGTTTGTTTGAATGCTTGATTAACTCGACAAATCTAGAAATCTAGTATGTAGCATGCCTCTTTTTTTTACATGACCGACCGCTATGCAATTCTTCCAATGTCAAATATTGGAAAGTGAAGATGATTTAGTTATATGGGTGTGGTGAGTTCTAATACTATTTGATTTGTGTACATTATCACCCCAAAATTTCATCTTCCTAAGAACTTGTTTAATACAGTTTTTCTAGATGGGGTTTCTTCTTCAGAATTTTTAGATGTAATTGTAGTTTTTAGAGCACAACGTATCACAAAATTGACCTGTTTGCACAATTTGGCATTGTCAATGAATAAATATGTCAGCATCTTCCTAATTTCGTTGTCTGTTGTTCCTAGATCATCCCCATTTATATCATTACCAAAAATAGTTTCTTCATCTTGTACTAGAAGTTGTGCCTCTGCAAGGAGAATGCCTATTCGGTTGTCAGAAGTTGTCAGGAGATGTAAAGCATCTGACAGTGAAGAATCTACGGTAAATTTATCTTCTTCCTCTACAAGAAAATTAACACTGCATTCTTGAAGCTGATATCTAAGAATACCACATTTATACAGTAACTTTCCTCTAGCATTTTTTGCATGTTCTGTTCTATGTTTTTCCATTTGAAGAACTCTCTCTAGTTCTGAGTTTTCCTTAATGACTGATCAAGCTCCTGCTTCAATTATGTTTGAGAATTTCTATGAGATTTAACCTCTTCAACAAGAACTTTAGTATCAGCTTTGGATTTTATCAAGAGCTCTTGATGAAAATTCTGCAAGTTTGCAAGTTTTTTTCTTTGCAGAATCCAACTCCTGTGCGAGATATTCCTTCTCCCTAACATCAGATGTCTTTGTTGACTCTATACGTAACTTCTCATCCTATGGCGCTTTGAACTTTGACTCCATGTCCAAATTCTCCCTCTTGAGTTCCTCCATATCCCTTTGCATTTAGGCAAATCGTTCTCTTTCAATTAAGATAGTTTGCTGAATATTTTCTTTACTTTTCTATTTAGTAGTTTCGCGTTCTATTTCCAAGTCCTTAATCTTTGTTGTAAGATATTCTTTTGCTGCTATTTCTTGGTTCAATCGTGTAATAAGATCCTTCATGTCTATTTGTGCAGTAGTTAGTCTCCTCTGCATAATCATAAGAACCCCGTTCAATTTATGGCATTGATCCAATGGAAGAACGATTTAAATATCTCTAGGAAACTCTAAATCTCTGCTTGTTGAAGTTTCAGTGCCACCAAAGTAAAAAGTTTCATCACCTAGTAAATTAGTTATCACCCCAGTATTTTAGATTTCACTATCCTTTATGGAACTTATATCACTTCTAACACTATCAACAAAAAACTTTTGAGCGTGTAATGTTTGTAGCATGCCTCCTTTGTATGTTTAATGTTGTGTTTAGAAAGCTCCAGGGGTTTTGTTAAAAAAATATCTGAGAAAAACTTGATGGATCCTGAGTTTGCAAGGGAGATGATGTAGAACCAAGCTTTGTGAAATAATAGGCTTCAAACTTCCTACAAAATTTGTTCGGGGATGAAGTAAATATTTTGGCCTCCATACTTACAAACAACTGATAATCTGAGAGTGTTTTACGCGAAGTGAGCTAAGCATGCTGGGCAATGTAAGGTTGGTGTAGGTTCTTTGACTTAAGATTGTTAAGGGTGTCCTTGTTTGCTTTCTTTTTGGTTATTTTTACTCGGACGATGGAGCTACTTCTTCTTTCTTTAGAAAAAACATTTGTGATACAAAACCAAGAGGTGTTTATATGTTCTCGTCGAGGTTTTTGATTTGGGTGTAGCTATATCTGCATTTTAAAGTCTGTACATAAAACATAACCCTTGTGGAATCATGTCATCAGGTCTTTGCCATTATGTACGACGGGATATTCTTAGTATGGATATGGTAGAGGGTAAGCTAAAATGAATATTAAATGATATTAATAAAACTTGGTATGATTGCCTTTCCCATCTTAGTTTTGTAAGAATCTTTTTTTTCCTTTGATTGATGTTCACGATGTTCACTCTGTGATGATAGGAGATTAGCACAATTATAGTGGGCATGTTGCCTCTTATGGTTCTGTAGATTGCATTGCACTACATTTGCAAAAGAGGATTAACTTTGGGCGTTTCAAAAGAAAAGAAAATAAAGTATGTGTTTTAATCTTTTGTTTTTGTTTTTGTTTGTCTTTTGTTATTTGTTAACTATGTTTTAAGACTGAACCAATGCATTGTCTCCGGTGCAGATATGCAAAATATATATTTCAAAGGGAAATGCTTCCTCATGGGGACATGGGAGAGTGCGGTAAAACCAAAAAGGCTTACTACTTTGGGTAAGTAATTTTTACTAGGGTAATCAGCTATAGGATAAAATCAAAAAGTTGCTTGAATCTTCTTTACTTCTGCTACATTTGCTAGATGTATCAACCATCGGCTTTTTCTTTATACGCTTTGCCGAAGGCCTAAATGCGACAGGGACCACTATGGCAATAAAAGACTGGATCTTGCCGTTCCTTTACTTGGTTATAATCTCCCTGATGTAGTAAGAGATTTTCTTGATGAAGTAGGGGAATGGTGAAACCCTAAAATTAAACTTCAGCACTATGATGTCAACCTTCCCAGCTGGTGTACAAGGGACCCAATGATGCGGCACTTAACATTCAAGAGAGTTTTTGGACACTTCAGAAATACTTGATTAAAGCATGGACTTAGTTCTTATATTCTTTCAAGATCTGGACTATGCTTTGGCATAGTTGCAAGCCACCAAATTGGTGAGAAGGCTAATGAAATCATGACTATATTTTATAGTAGATTCATTATTCAAAAAGAATGCTTTAGTGCAAGAAATGTCTCCAAGATCTACCCTTAATGCTAGATACCAGTGAGTACTTTATACTAGAATTATGTTAGTGTTTTCGTCTTTAAGTGACATGAAAACTTTTAGATATTATGTTTTATAAGGGATCTGCACATGGATTTTCAAAAAAGGATGTACAGAAGGCGATTATAGGTACAAGCCCAATTTTTTTTTTTTTATTTTAACAATAGTCGTTTGTTTGAAAAAAAAAATTCATACTTGTATAGAAAAGTTGTTTAAAACAAATGATGTTAATTTTTTCGTTGTTTCTACAGGAATCTACTTTGGATCTATAATGATGAACAAGTACTTGGAAGGGAATCTTCAAACTCAAGAGCTATTAGTAATTCAAGTCTGACACAAAAGAGTCCATCATTATGTGCCCTTTAATGCTTCTCTTTCCTTGCACTTACAGGTATTGTGTTCTCTAAGATTTAGTGTATTCATATCAAATCACATTTGCATAAAGATTTCTTAAAGCCTTTATGCTTGACTTTCTCATAGCCATTAATTTAGGTGTACATCTCTGATACATGGAAATGGCTAAGGATGGAACTTAGGTGCCATTAATTTAGGTGCCATTAATTTAAATATTTGTGAATAATGTCTGTTAATTATTCTTCCTTGCAGGTTTAGAATTGCCATGGATAAAATGGAAATACACAAAGGCACTTAAAGGTTGTAAGCATTCTGGCAGTGAAACATCCGAGACCCTTCTTTGCTTTATTAGTTTTTTTGTGCACTGGTTAAGTTTACCAGTGATTTAGCTTTATAATTCAATTAATAAAGTGATTTAAGTTCGAACACTTTAAATTGAATGAAAGTAATATAATTTAGCCAAATATTTCATCTTTTTGTAAAATATGGTGGGTCCTGTAGAGAGGAGGACAGGGCAGTGGATTGACAATATTTTTATTTTATTTTTTTTATTTTATTTTTGCTATTTTCGAGGTATTGATGTCATTTTAAAAATGACATTGTTGATATATGAAAACGCTACCACGACACTTCAAATATAACGTTAAAAGATTCCAACTACGTCATTTTATAATGACGTTATTTAGTGACGTCAATAGAATATATTAGCCGGCCGACCACCGGAATTGGGTATCAATAACGTCATTTTTTAAAACCCTTTATACGTCACTTAATTTATGACGTTAGTACCTAGCTTTCCCCGTCACTTATTTAATGACGTTGCTAGTCCCTACATTTCCACGTCGTCCCCTTTGACGCCCTTTTACATTATTTTTTAATGACGTAAAAACCGGTATTTATTGTAGTACAATGAGGAGGGTTTCTCTCATCTTATCATTTGGAACTTGTGAATCTGGTTCTCCTTTATTAACATTTTCTCCTGCAACTATAGGAGCGCAGCTCGTATCTCTGCCATAGCTTACCCTGGGTTTGGTTTCGTGTAGAAACTACCATCTTCGCGCGGCTTTGATTGAGATTATAGTCACGTGAACACAGATGGTGCCAATTATAGTCTTTGTGATCTTTGTGAGGGACGACAATGAGTGATTAAGGGTTTTGGGCATGAGACATCTCACCGGAGAAAGGCACTACTCGACTCTCTCCTAGTCTCTTTCTTCTTTCCCTCTTTAACAACCAGGGTTTCTCTAGGGAAGGAGAAGATTCTTAAAAAAAAGTCCCTCCTAAGGTCACCTTCTCTCCCTATTTATAGGGGGAACCTTTGACCTAGAAGTGCCTGAGCGCACGTGACATGTATAACTTTTTAGATACCCCTCCGAGGACTTACGCATTTTTTTTCCACATGGGTAGGGCTATTATTGCTTGTCATTACAAACTGATCTTGTCATAACTCATGGGTCGTTAAGATGGCTTTCACTAAGACGTACTCATCTTATTGGGGAGGTCGTTAAGCGATCTTGGAGTCTCGTGGTTTTATCTTGGCTAGTAGGCCGTTAGGATAGCTTCCTCTAAGATGTGCTCGTCTGGTGGTCGGGAGGTCTTCTAATGACCTGCAAGCTCATGGTTAGCGGGAGCGTGCTCCTACAATATTTTACTTTCAAAATTTATGCATTGCCATCTGTCAAACACTATTAAGAATGAGAGTTTAATATTTTCTAAAGAAAATTCCCAACCGATTTTTATGGAAATATAAGTTTCTGCGAACAAAAATATATTATTAAAGTACTGAAATTTACTTAGTTTGAATTTGGTGGGTAAATTCATTGTAAACATACACGAAACTCAACTCGTCTACCAGGGGGAACTTGGTGACTTAAAAGCTTGTTGCATCCACTAAATGTAATCGTGTAAACTACAAAAGTGTTATCCTATATTTGTTTGGGTTAAGGACTAGCAAAATATATGTTTGGGGTATTTAATGGGCACGGAATATTCACCATATTACCCTTTGATTTATATTTAGTTAAGTCGTTATTTTACTTAATTAGTGATAACTAAAGGCTATTTATGATAAATGCAGGTTTACCATAATTAAAGTACAGTATGGCTTAAGCGCGACGTGTTAAACTATTTCCAATAGTAATACAGAGTCAGATAGATTTGAAGACATGCATTTTTCATAGGCCGAATTAATTGAAAATTAAAGAAAACTTCAAAGGCCATACTTGAAGAAATTGATAAATGCATTAAATAGCCATACTATTTGAAATATTCACATTTGTGTATGACATTTGATGCCTTACCCTTCCCTTATAAAAGGGTGGCATATGTTATGTTGAGAGAAGAGGGAAGAGTATTAGGAGAGCTTAAGAGTAGGAAACTTGAGAAATGAACCAAAAGTACTTAGAGTTTAACTATTACAAGTTCTTTTGAGTTTAAGTGTTAGATTCTTAATTATATCAATAGAATGTTCATTTTCTATTATGTGTCTTGTTCTATTTAACATGATCGGCTAAGCCACCTATTAGGGTGAGAATGGACCCCCCATTAATATGTACTTCGCTATATTTAGTCTAAGCTTCCCATAGTTATTATATGTTAATTTCTCCTTAATTATTTGCAGAGTACTTATATTAATATATTATGTTTTTTTAAGGAGAGATATAGTATATGTTTAATAAGATTCTATAGGTGTTTTTAACTTGATCATTAGGATTAGATTTTCATATATTATATGAGTCATATGATTTTTATTAACATTCTGTATTTAACTAAAGGCTTTAACAAGTTGTGTTTTCATCACAAACCAAGTTACATAATATGTGCATCTCGATTCATTGAATAAAAGGGGTAATTATTCAACAATTACGTCGTCAAAACACTATTCTTCAAATTGGGAACTTTCGATTAAATTAGCTAGTATATGTTAATAGTGCTGAAATCCAAAACCCTAATTGTCCTTTTTAATATTTCATATCTATCTTTGTTATTCGATATCCATAAATTAGATTCGCTTTATTTTTATTAATTAAGACCTTGTAGGTTCGACCTCGATTGCCCTATACATGTTTCAAACGAATTGTGTACTTGCGAGTATATTTTTAAGACACATCATGAAGCAGAGCTTAGCAAAGGCCATCATTAATCTGGGTAATTATAAGAATTTGATCACTGAGGCGATGGTGAAGAAGATGGGTTTGGCTACTATAGCTTATCCTAAGTCGTATGGCTTAGGTTGAATTCAGAAATATACAAAGTTGAAGATCGTGAAGCAGTGTACATTCAAGTTTGTGATCGATTACTGACAAATTAATTAATGAAGTGATGTGTGAGGTGGCTCTTTTAGATATGTGTCAAGTCATCTTGGGTAGCCCTTATCATTGGGACCGAGATGCAATTCTTTATCGTAGAGCTCGCAAGTATCATCTAGTGAAAGAGGGGAAAAAGTTTTATATCAATGCTTGTAAGGAACATGTCACCACTAAAAATTTAGTAACAGTGACTCAGGCAAAGAGGTTGGTTAATGCGAGTGAAAAGTTTGTATTATTGTTGGTGGAACCTGCTCTAGAGGGTTCGTCGGCTAAGGTGTTGTCTACTTTGGCAATGTCTCCGAAGCAACAAACCAAAATAGGGAAGTCACAAGAGGAGTATAAAGACTTGTTTCTGAGAATAGAAAGGATGTTTTACAAGAGGGATGTAGAGCATGATATCACCTTGGTAAAAAGTAAACCATTACCTAACATTGGGTTGTATCAAACTTTTATAACCGAGTCTAATGAGATCAAGAAATAGGTATAAGAACTCCTAGAAAAAGGGGTTATTAATCCGAGTTGCTCACCTTGTAGTTCACTGGCGTTATTGGCGCTGAATAAGGGTGGGTCTTGGAGAATATACTGTGAAAAATTATTATTCGCTTCCACAGATTGACAAGCTTTTAGAAGAGTTGCAGAAGGCCGTGTTTTTCACCAAGCTGGATCTTAAGTCGGGTTACCATCAAGTTAGAATCCGAGAAGACAATACATAGAAGATAGTTTTCAAAACCAAATAAGGGCTCCTTCAAATGGTTTGTGATGCTTTTTGGGTTATGCAACGCTCCAGGGACATTTATGCGGTTAATGAATGAGGTACTTTGTACTTTTATTGATGATTTTGTGATTGTGTATTTAGATGATATCTTGATATATAATCAAATATGGGAAGAGTACCTCGTGCATATACGCAAAGTGTTGGACGCATTGCAATCATAGCAACTCTTTCTAAATAGGAAGAACTAGGAGTTTGGGAAGAAGAAGCTAGTATACTTGGGATTTATTATTGGTAGAGGTGAGCTTAAGGTAGATTCAAAGAAGGTCTCGATCATTATTGATTGGCCTAAACCCCTTACAGTGACGGAAGTAAGAAGTTTTATGTGTTCTTGTCAGTATTTATAGAAGTTTATTCGGTATTTTTCATAGATTGCCGCACTGTTGCATTCCTTGACAAAGGCCGATGTGAAGTTTGTGTGGGATCAAAGATCACCATAAGAAGACTTTTCAGTTACTAAAGCACAAGATTACAGATACCCCAGTATTAGCGCTGTCGAATTTTACAGCGGCCTTTTTTTAGGTCAAAACATATGCGTCCAACTATGTATTAGGGGTAATTTTATTGCAGGATGGGAAACCGGTTGCCTACATTCTGAGATATTTGTAGGAGCAGTGCGTAGCTATCCTATCTACGATAAGGAGTTTTATGCATTATATCAATTAGTGAAGCATTGGCGGAATTTCTTATTAGGGAAGGAGGTTGTGGTACATTCCGATCACAAACCATTACATTTCTTATCTACGCAGTCCAAGCTACAACAAGCTTGCCATATAAAGTGGATGTCGTACCTACAGCAGTTCACCTTGATTATCAAGTATAAGAAAGGAGTGGACAACAAAATGGTAGATATGTTATCTCGACCCCCATTACTAACTATTTCTGCTTTTTTGGAAGTTATGCAAATACAACCTATTTTCTGTTATAGGGAATGACGAAGACATGAAGCTCAGTATGATTCACTAGAAGTTTCTACAAGGCAATGCATGTATGTATTGAAGGATGGTTTGATTTACAGCGGTAGTCTACTATGTATTCCTGAGGGTGGAGACCGTTTGTATTGAATTAGAGAGGCTCATTGTTCTCGGGTGGCAGATTATTTTGGGATTGAGAAGACTCTTTTAAATTTGTGGCGCTATGTCTATTGGCTAAAGATGCAGGTGGATGTTGCTCGTGTGGTTCGTGCTTAATTTCTATATAACATATCGAAGCCTTCCAATCGTAAGTTAAGATTGTACTTACCATTACCAGTTCCTAGCCATCCTTGGGAGAGCATTTCGAGTGGTTTTCCCATGAACAAGTATAAGAATGACTATTTGTTTGTGGTGGTAGATTGATTCAGTAAGATGATAGTTCTTATTTCATGCCAGAAGATGGTTACCGGAGGAGCAGCGCGATTATTTTTTAGAGATGTTTGGAGATATTTTGGGATCCCTTCTTCTCTAATTTTTAATAGGGATGGCCTCTTTTAGGGGCATTTCTAGAGATTTTTATGGGGGATGATGGACACTAAGTGGAAGAAAAGTACCGCCTTTCTTTGCAGACTGACGGGCAAATAGAGGCAATTAATCGCATTTTGGTTCACTTATTATAGGGATTATATTTTAAGCATCCTAAGACTTGGGATGAGAGTTTACTGTATCTTTAGTTTATATTTAACCGAGAGATTTATAGTTCCACTTTGAAGTCTTCATTTGAAGTTTGTCTGGGGTACTTGCCTCAAAGCCCTTTTGATATAGTTTTTAGTTTTGGCGATAAATTAAAACTCAGCATTTCATTGAGAAGATAGGCAAGGTTCATGAGGCGATTGAAGTACAGATGAAGAAGACCCAAGCGAAGTATAAAGCTTTGCACGACAAATATTAGGTTAAGTATACTTTTCAGGAGGGCGACCACGTTTGGGTGCATTTGGGTAAGGAACGACTAAATGGAAAAGGTAAGAAACTCAAGCCTGTCCGTTATGGTTCATTTACGATACTCAAGAATATTGGTGATAATGTATTCTAATTAGATTTGCCACCTTTCATAAAGATGTATTCGGTGATTAATGTCGAGCATTTGAAGCTATTTGAATCGTCTCTTTTATATGAAGACTCTACAATCAGCACTCACCTACCGTTAGTTGATGACTAATGGATAGAACGAGAAGATCTGTTGTATGAGGATAGTATTCTAGAGATGAAAGTTTATGCTACAAGAGGGGATAGTATCGAGTCGTTCCGAGTTGGGAAGAAAGGTCAACTACCTAGCAAGTCGAAGTGATACAATAGGGAAATGGGCACGACCATATTCCCTTGTCTCCAATTTTAGCCTGAGCAGGAGCTTAAGGCTCCTAAAGGGAGGGAACCATGATCCAGGGGAATCTAGGTCTATTTTTTGGCATTTTAAACTAAGCCGTTCGAACGAGTTAAGGTCTATTCGAATAGACTTTTGAGTCTATTCAAAGAAATACTAGTCTAAGTAACCTATTCAAATAAACCCAAAAGTTTATTCGAATACAATCAGTTTTAAGTGTTCTGTCCGAACAAAGAATGGTTTTGTTTGAACAGATGCACAATTTAGAATAGTTTTAAGTCATGTGAAGAACATTTTTGTCCTATTTTTGGTAACTAGAAACTTGTAAACTCTATTAAAGGGCAAGGCTAGGCTAAGAAAGAGGATCTAAGTTTTGTAAGAGAGAATTAGGGTTTGTAGAGAAATTCAATTGATATCAAATTATTGAGCAATTGAAGCTCTAAAAGAGAAATTCTCTTGCCAATTGTTTTGTTCTTTGCATTAATTCTTCTATTAGGTTAATCTCAATTCGATTGTGGATTATTATGTTTGGTCGGTTGGGTGTTTTGAATGAAAAACTATGTCTGTCAAATATGACATTACGGGAGATGTAGGTACAATTGGATGTAATATGTAGACACCAATATCCTTTATGACTTTGGCAATAACCAAAAAAGACGCACAATTTAGACCAAAATTCTAGTTTATGGGATGCTTATAGACGTAAGTTGTGGTAACACGCGTAACCAAAGGTTTTTAGATGTAGGTAGTCAGGTAAGTTACCTTAAAGTTTTTTAAACGGGGATATGCCATGGATAGTTGATGTCAGTAACCTGCTGATAAGATAAACAACAGTTATAAAGGTGTCAACCCAATAAAGTTGAGGCACGGTGGCTCTTGTAAGTAACATGAGTCCAGTTTTGACAATATGTCGATGTCTCTGTTCAGCAATATCATTTTGACCATGTATGTGGGGACAAGAGAACTTTTAATGAATCCCTGCATCGATTAGTACTTGTTTGAACTTGATGCATTCACCGCCATTATCAGATTTAAGTCCCTTTAAAGACAATCCAAATAAATTTTTAGCCTCTCTTTTGAATATAAGAAACTTAGACAATGCCTCTGATTTAGTAAAAATAAGATAAATCCAAATAAATTAACTAAATTGATCGGTAAATTAAATGCAATAATGATGACTTAAAACTGACTTTATTGAAGATGTCATGATATCATAGTGAATAAGTTGATGAAATGCAGAATAATAAGTAGTAGATCTAAAAAATGTAAACTATGACTTTTTCTAAGAAGACAAGCAATACATAGCCCTTGGGCATTATTATGAGCTAATGGTAGCTTATTTTTGGTGATGACCATGTCCACAATTCGCTTAGCTGGGTGACTAAGACAGTTATGTCAAGTGGTTACAGAAGTTTGTTCACATAAGAAGACGTTGCATTGATCATAGAGATACCAATGTCCATTGGAAAAGCATACAATCCATCTTTAAGGTACACTCAGAGTAAAGTTTTCTTGGTGACTGGATCCTTTACATTGCAAGCATGATGGTAAAATTTAAAAACAACGTCATTATCACGAGGGAATTGACTAACTGAAAGAAGGTTTTTACGAATGTTAGGAACATGCAAAACATTATTTAGATGAAATAAAGTAGTAGGAGACATTTTAAAAGAGATGAACCAATAAATTTGATTTACAAACCTACACCTTTACCCATCCTGATTTGATCATGGCCGCCATAGTCAGAGTAAGTTGAGAGGTTTATGATAGACCGTCGTTTGTCTAATCAAAATCTTACTTAATAATGTAGTAAAAGGGCAAGTGTACGTTATTCTAGGGTAAACTAAAATCTAAGGGAAATAAGGTTTATTTGGTCGAAAATCTCCGCTTAAACTAGGTCTTGAAAAATGATTACTAAGGGTAACTAGACCTTTGGATTCTACTCTATATTAGAATATTAGGGTTTAATTTAATAGGTTCTTGGTCTTCTCCTCGAATCCTCTCTTTCGAGACAAATTCGCAGGGTTCAGTACTCTTTTTTGATCTTTCCGCTAGCTAGGAATAAATCAGAGATTCAAATCTGTTGAGATCTAGACTCAAATTATAGTTTGCTGACCTAGGGCTTAGTCCATCTTGTTGGAGACAAGAATAATCCCTAGGTCTAGAGGTCACTAAGTATACTGAGAAATTAGTTCTTTTTCAGGGCACCAATCTCTCTTCTAGGTTAGAATTGTTTTCAAGATCTCTGAACTTGTTAAGTTCAAGAAAGTTGAAGAACAACCCTAAAGAGTGAACATAAAATTCTAGGTCAGGCCTATCACCTATAAGAAAATCCTAACATATACCTATAGAATTTCCTCCTCATATCTAGTCTAAGGGCTAAGTATTGCTTAGTGTTATGGGATTCAAACTATCATTCAAATTAAGAAAAGGTCATAGTTTTGGAGATGCAAACTATGTATTGCTTAGTGTTATGTATCCGCAACATCTTAATAAACAAGATTAATGAAAGAAAATAAACTATCATTCAAATTAAGTTAGTGTTATGAGATGCAAACTCAGTTCTCAAGCCTTCCAAAACCCTACAAAAAAGAAAAGTAGTTTTGGAGAGAGTGAACATAATATTAAATAGGGAAAACCCTAAAATTGAATTGTCCTAACTACCCCCAATGGTCTCCAGCTGTGAAAGTTAAGCATCTGACAAAGATTTGCTCTCTTTAGATCTCCTTGAGATCAGAGTTTCAAATTTGCGATTATAGACTACCGTCAGTAGGGGATCGCTAGTGAGATGCCTTGTGCCGGCAGCGATCGTCGGTGGGTTGTGGCTGAAATCTTCCATCTTCTTGAGTTTTTGCTTCGATTGATCAGTGAAGTACAAATTCAAGTCTATCCTCCTGGTACCTTGTCTCAGTGATGATTTTGATTTTCATGTAGCCCAACTAGACCAATTCTGATAAAAACTGTTCTGTTGAACTGTTGGATTTCCTCAGTATGGTTTTTGTGCCATGTTAGCCTTAATTTGGCCATTTTCTTGCCAAATTGACTCCAGTAGAGTAGAGAACCATAAAATGAGGTTACTAGGCAATAATTAGACAAAAAAAGGTCTTAGAATGGCCAAAAAACCTGCAAATGGGCTTAAATTTTGCACAAAAATATGTTTATTAGTTTGCTAGGTCCGCAGTGAGGTGGTGACTAGCTCCTGGGTTAGGATACCAATAAGGATCATACTCGCTTGAATGGTTGTGCAACATAGCTTGGGGAGAGCCACTTCTCTTTAGTTTAGTTATGAGGTAGCATGTTTATGCCGAGTGGCCGATGCGATGACAAAATTAACACACGAGCCAAGTTGAATGGTTGTGATAAGATGTAAAATTGTTGTTGGAGTGCCCACGACCACGTCCCTTGCCTCTATACCGTCTATTATTTTATAAGATCCTCTTTAGTTATTGGAGTTTTCATTAGATTGGTTGGATTTTGCTGCAACATTAACTGATAGTGCTGAGTCGAAGATTTTAACTGTGTGTTGATGACAAATGTCATGGCTAAACATGAGGCTTATGAGTTTGTCAGGTGTGATTAGAACAATTCTGGTGCTTATGGAGGTGACAAAGGTTTCATAGTTCGTGGGTAGGCCACTGTGAAAAGTAGAAACTAGGTCTTGATCAAAAATGGGGGTAGCAACTGTAGCAAGATTATCAGAGATATGCTTGACTGCTTGGATGTAATCAATTCTTGACTGGTCACCATTTTTTACTGTATGAAGCTGGTATTTCAATTGCGTGATCCAAGTTTGAGATGGAAAAGCATATAGTTTCTCTAGAGTTGTCCAAGCGAGATGAGAAGTGTATAAGCTTGTGACTTGAGCGATCACAGACACCTCTAGTAATGATCTGATCCAACTGAGTACGACGTTGTCTCATTTTTTGCCAGATTACGAAAGCAGGATTTGGTGTGGAACTTATATTTGGGGCAATGCCGGTTGTTATGGTTGGAGGCAGACACACTGATGTTCCATTTACCATACCTTCAAAATCATGAAGGCGTAAGATGGGAAGGAATTGAGAGCGCCATAAGAGAGAGTTATTGCAGTCAAGTTTGACATTTAGAAGGTGAGTGGCATGGCTGGGAAGAGAGATTGATAGAGAAGAGTTGTTGGTGGTGAATGTCATGGTGGAATCTGATTCGGATGTGTTAGCCATTGAAAATTGAGGAATAGGGGAGGGAGAAAAAAAAAAGTAAGTTACGAGGAAGAAGATGATTTTAGACGTTTATCAACCGCTCTAATACCATGTAAATTAACTGAGACTGAATTATTTTCACTCAATTGTTTATAATACATTTACAATCTCTTCTTAGACTTTGTAACAACTATACAACATAAACACTTAGCTATGAAATATCTTTCTGATCATGTGGGCAGGGGCGGAACAAACAGAAGACTCACCCGGGCTATAGCCCAGGGTAAAATTTTGATAAAAAAAATAATTTCTTTCTTCTTTTCTTTTCTCGGTCCTCCCTCACACATCTTCACTGCCTTTCTCAATCCGTTCTCACACACCAAGGGCAGCAGCGACCTGATCCCCGCCTTCTCTTCTCTCTCTCTCTCTGAATTTGATAATTACACCACAAACCACAATACAAATTAGGGTTTCATTGGTCAATTTTGAAAATCACAAATCTCATCAAATCGATCTCAAGGTAAGGATACTCCCTAGTCCCTATGTAAATTTTATTAGAGTTTCTTCGATTTGGTTCTCATTATCAAACTTTCCCCAAATCATTTACTGTTTGATTGTGTTTGGGAGTTGATGATTAGGAACTAATAAGCACCCAATTATTTTTGTTATGGGTGTTGAATCTATGCTTTATTGGAATTTTGATATATGATTCACTGTGATTTATGTTTTTCAGATATTGGAACATTGAGAATGCAGAGGGGTGGAGGAAATAGGAATGATTTCTTTGGTGACCCATTTAGGGGGTTTTGGTGATCATATCATAGGTGCTTAGTTTCAAACTTTTTCGGTGGGAAAAACCCCTTTGATGATCAGTTCTTTAATGTCGAGGGTTAGTAGTAATAAGATTGTCAGAGGACTACATTCTGGATGATCTTTTGATTCGTTTTGTGTTGACACTGCCATTTTCTACAGCAACCACAAAACGTGCATTTTCAGCTATGAATCTAATTAAGATAGTACTTCATATCAAGATGGAAGATGAGTACATGACAGATTGCATGGTTGTCTACATTGAAAGGGAATATACCGTAAAAAACCCTAATTTCAAGATGGAACTAAAACTCAAATGAAAGAAATTCTAAAACTCAAATGAGATAAACAAACCCTAATTTCAATTTGGCGGTTGATAGTTGGGATGACTTACCCATCTCAAACGAATAAAGAAGAAAGTGTCTGAGTGATTTTTGCATCGCAAGTTTGTGTGGTATGTTTTGCGTATGTTCTAAAATCATCTCCAAACATTGGCTCTAAACTTAGAACTTTGTATAGAGGCTGCCACATCAGATTTTTCAATCCATGTTCCACAGTGCCTCAAAATCCAGGTTTTAGCTTCAAGTTTAGGACTTAAGTTTCAGTCTGCAATGCAAATAGGTGCCTAAAAATTAGACATCTACCGTCAGACGCAAAGACTTATGCTCCAGATAATTTCTTTTGAAAAAATATTCAGACGCTCAAGACTTGGAGCATCTATCTCCTAAATTACCACACTAAGTTAGTTTTTTAAATGCCACATAAGATTTTTGCGATCAAACAGTCACTAACTCCTCAAAATCCAAGGTTTTAAGATGATCCACATGTGTTTTTGTTTGATTGTCAACCATAATTTTAGTGAAAATTATTTCATGTAGGAGTGACTTTCTCGGAGAAATGGTCGATGCAGGAAAGCCTAACATTTGCTCCTAGAGAGGGTCGTCGCTAAAGATTAGGCATAAATAGTTGAACCTAGATCATATTCTTAAAAAAAAAAATGTAATGAATAATCAACACAATAAAAAAAAATGACACCATGCGCCGTAACCTTAGGCGCGTCTCTAAATTCTTAAAATCCATATGATGAACTCAGCAAAATAGCAATGTGGTGCGCCTAAGAGGTTGTTTTTTTTCTAATTCTGATTAATTATTATGATTTTTTATTGTATATTCTGACTACTAATTGCTTATTCTGATTTCTGAATCTAGCGCCTGAATGTTGAAGTTGAAATGTAAAAAATTTTATTTGTTTTATTGCTGAATCTGAAGTCTGAAATGTCTGAAAACTGTCAAATTGTCAAAATTACACAGTTATTTATTTTTTGAAGAACATGCATTTCCATAATCGCATTTAAATTCAAGTAAATTTTTTCCAGCATCAGTTAATTAAAATAATCTTCAAACCAAAATTTCTTGCATTCTATCTAATTTTAAAAAACTCAAATTTGTACTTGACCAATCTTGTTTGTAATCTCCTCTCGCAAGGTCCACATGTAAGCTTGTTCATAATCTTCAAATACACCCTCAACATGTAGTGCATCGTTATTCATTTGAGCAGGAGGTGCCCCATTGACATTATCGTATAGATCAAAAAACGCATTATACATAGAAATTTTCCTGAGATAGTTATGCACCGCCATACAAGCAATAACAATATTTTTTTGAGCTGAGAATGTATATGGTGGCATTCTCTTCAAAATTGGAAAACACGCCTTTAGCACACCAAAAGCTTGTTCGATAACATTTCTCAACTTCGCCTGAATTAGGTTGAACTTTTCTTCCTTTCCCATAGCATTCCCGCCGTTTTAAAAATCAAGTAACCAATATTTGACATTCTTGAACGGTGCCATAAAACCACGTGTATGTGTATAAGCAGCATCTACCAAATAATATTGCTCTGCAAATATTGTTTAAACATTATCAACTATAATTGAAAAAATAGCAGTTTACAGAATAATACACCACCAATTTTAGCAAAATATCACGGACTTTATCTGTAGTAAAATGTTATTTACCACAGACTTTGGTTGTGGTGGAGGTCTGTAGTAAAAGGTATGTGGCAATTTTTTTGTCACGGACTTTATCCAAGCTTAACGTACTGTTTTGCTACAGATTTAATTTATGGTTAATTTACTTTCACGGATATAAACCGTGTTATGAAATAACGTAAGACACAATCTTAATCCGTGGCTATTTATTTACCACATAAAAAGTCTGTGACAATTTATTTATTTATTTCAAAAAAAATCAAAAATATATCAAAATTACACCTCATAATTTTAAACACTCTAAAAATACGCCTACTGCACATGTAGCTTTGTATTATATCATATTTCAAGTTATAATATATTAACAAAAGATAGTTAATAAGCAATGAAGCATCCATGTAAAATAATTCGTACGACGACAAAAAGAAAGAAAAACATAACAACAAAATATAATAAAGAGAATGACAATGTCTTCAAAGGCTAAGGATTTAAAGGACATAGTTTCCATCAGGATAAGGTCAAAAGAAGTTCTAGTCCAACATTTTACCTTAAAACTTTTTAGTAAAACTTAAATGAGGGCAAATTCAATTGTCAAAGAGAGAGATGGGGGGGTCTGACAAGCTCATCCTCGCAAAACAAAGCTCTATTTGATAGAAATAATTTACATACAAACTTGGGCAAACCCGGGGGCAAAATGCACCTTTGAGGAAATGCGGACTCCTGAAAGAGGACTATAGTAATTTGTCGCACTTGAGCATCAGAAACTTTGTAACGAGAATGAGGGCGTGGACCCTATCTAGGCGCATTTGGGGTGTGGGGGATGGGACAGCTTATGCCCTTTCCATTTTCCTTGCTGCAAGAGACAAATCTATTTAGTAACACTAAGAGGCAGATCATGTATTTAATAACATATGAGTAAGTTTTTAGTGGATTAAAACTGGCATAGAGAGGAAGCAATTAATGGTATTCTTACATTTATAAGACTAACCTTATAAAAGGGCAATGTTTAATTGAAAGAGGTATTTTAGTTATCAGCATCTCGTGTCTGGTTTGATTTGGGGTTGTGTTGTTGAAGTGAAATTGCCTAGCAAGTATAACCTGGTTAATCAAGTGTACGCATCATTATTCAAATTCCAGGGGATTAAAGAAAAAGAAAATAAGCATGTGAGATTAGAGAAAATGGGACCTACAGCTTTTTGAGCTTTTTATAAACATGCTGGTACTCATCGAACAGTGAAGTACAAAATCTATATGAACATCAGGATCTATAGCCCCTGTCATCTTCGCCAGCCAAATGTTCCATGAAAAATCCTCGACCACTATTTAACAAAGTCTACGGAAAGTGCAATAAATCTTATATGACTTAATACAATGCTGGACAGACGCGGATATTAATGTAATACCCTTTTTATTTGGATTGAATTTTATGTCAGTAAAGAAATCATTGCACCATTCCTTGTTACACAGAGGATGTAATGTAGATACCACATAATAGGCCCAACTGAATCAAGCCACACTACCCAATGGCAAGGCCCATTAAAACCCATAACACCGAAGCTCATTAGCTACCATCACTTATACTAGAAAGTTACAAAGCATTGCAGATAGTCAAAGGGGGCGCCTAAGGAGGTCCGAACAAATTGGATTACAGGAACAACAATTCATTAAGATGCACTTATCACTAGCTTGTGATCCTACACGAACTGAAACATGGGGGAACAATTGCTTATGGTCAAAGTTTCACCTGAACAAGACACGTTATCTCACAATAGAAGGTTACGAGTTACTGAGTGTCCAGACTGATATGTACTCTTATGATAGGGCTAAATGTGGCTTTTAACCCGACCTAGTGTGCTAGATAATTAAAACTCATAATACGGAAAAGAAAATCGTCATTCTACTAATCGATAGAATTGACGTTTAAACATTACATGACCCGCATAACTAAAGGCTAGCCTTTTGAAATTATGATTGTTCTAGTTGCTAGTGATTCCTTAAAATACAGATATCTCATAATAGTTCAAGCAACAAGACAGGAAACAAACATTTTAAACTGACCTTTGTTGATAACGTAGGTAAATCAAAATTCTTGCTGGCAAGTTTCCCGTTTCTTCAAAAGCTCAACTTGGCTCATGGTAGAAGTAGGCCAGAATCAGTGCATTTGCAATGTAAGTCATTCCCAACTTTTTCAATAACTTCAAAACTCGACATTCCGCAATCAATAACAATTTCATCACCTACTATGATACCTGCCACCCATTCATTTAGAAGAAAATAAGTAGTATAGCAATTGGGTAATATTGTCTATCTCGATTCACAACCATATATTAGTTTTGTACCTTCAGAAAATCCTTCATAATTTGCTTAGAGTGTAAATAGGCGAAAACCTTCAAACTTCTGTGTTGTAAACAACCATTTCGAGCCATCCTATTTTTTTCCATATGTAAACAAATACCATTAAAACTGCACCTTTTTCTTAATCGAACAAATTGTATTAGAAAGTTTGTAATATATGTACGCACTTTACTTTAGTCTTTAATTCCTACTATCTCAATAGCTAGAATATCTCATTGGTGGAATAAAAACTACAGAAAGAAAATGGAGGTCTAAGAAGCAAAAGAGCCTTTATAATGATAATGCAGTTTTTTCTAAGACCTTGGTATTAAAATTTAAGCTCTTTTACACTTTCACTTCAATGGTAAAGGAGTCGTGCTCCTATGAAACAGGGTATCCTACCGCCCGTGTACGAGCTTCGTCCATAACAAAATGGTTAAATCTGTTGTGTCGCTGTAATAGACTAATAGCCTTACTTTGTTTCCGTCCCGCCCTTTTCTCAGTCGTTTATTCTTTTTATAATGAATATCATAGCGATTTTGCACTACCACTACAACTTTTCTCAATGCAGTTCATAGTTAATTAATCTGACAATATAACTAAACTAAGATATACCTCGGCTTTGATAGAAGAAGCACCATCATGATCAACCATATGCATTTGAATCCCTTTTTTATCAATCATCACCGAAATACAAAACCACTTTTCCTCATTCAACCTCTTAACATTCCTAATCACATCCCTATGCCATTCCCTCGTAGATATAAGTTGAAAATGGTTAAATGAAGTTTTTAAAAATGGGGTTTAAGGAGAGAACAAGAGTTTGAGTAAGAGCAAAGATAAGTAGATGATTAAAATGTTGAAAATGGGTTTTATAGAAACTACGACCATCGAACAGTGATTCCAACAAAAGCCATAAATTCAAATCAAAATTTGTTAAGGAACAATTTGGGGATTGAGGAATTTTCAGTTAAAAATACATTAATTGGGGGTTTGAGATTAGGATGCTTACTTATAGATCGAGTAGAGCAATAATTAATTGGGTGAAAAGATAATAATCACAATAGCACCATTGTTTTGTAATCATTTGAGAAACCTTTAATTTGCATAATCATTTCAAAAACATTGGCGACGAAAAATTTGTTCGAACAAACCCTAAATGGAGAGCTCGCTGCACAAGTTCGGATTTTGTCTTATCACATAGTGCTTTGAGTTTAAGTTAAGAAATTATAAATTGCCACGGATACTCCAAATATTTACCATGGAGTAAATCCATCACAAGTATACCACTGTATTTATCCGTGGCGATTTTATAAATAGACTGTGGTAATTTTATGATTTTGGTGTAGTGATAATGCATAAACTTCAGCAGAAAAAACCTATACCAAGAGGGGGCATTGGGAATTTTTTTGTTGGATCAAATACAGTCTCCAGAAGAACCTTTGAGCCGTGTGCCACTCCTTCCCACCCAGCTATGACATACATAAATATCATATCGAAGTCGCATACAACCATTACATATTGATAGCACTCTCTTCTTCCTCGTCCCCTAAATGTTGTTTGTTTCCTTGATGAATATATGCACTGATAAGAGTCCCGTCAATAGCACCGACCGCACCCTTTGGAATAAATGATTATATTACTGATTGATAAAATATATATAAAACCAAAAAATATATAATAAAATTGTAATTATACCTTAAATTTTTGCTGTAGACTTCGATAACTTCGAATTTCTGCATCATTATTATCAAATGAAGGAGTCACGATAACCTCTTTAGCAAATTGACACATGGCATATAAGACCAAGTGAAAGTACTTATAGATTGTATGAAGAGAGTGTTGGAATCGATTTTGTATCAACCTTAAATCACAATTATGTCCAATAGTCATCATAAAGATAGCCATTTTTCTTAAACCAATAAATGTTTACTATTTTTGAGCAATCCCCTTTCATAGAAGTGTATGCATAATCTGATAAATACATTCTTCTTCATCTTCAACATCTTATAGCATACTGTAGATGATCTATTTAAAAGCTCTTGGGCATAAGCAGCCCCTGAAAGTCTGATGTATTTTCAAGTTCTCTAGTGATTTGAGACTTGCGTATATATTTTAATACATACCTAAAGAGAATAACCCTTAAAATATTTTTCCTTTGTTCTAGCGTCATTGATCCTGTTTACAACATACAATTTATCAATAAAATATTAAGCAATTTAAATATATAAGGAAAATACAAATCAAAAGAAAATCATCATTTATTAAAATAATATTAAACGTAGATCTAACATAAGTTGACTGACAAAACTATAAAAGGAGTCCAAACATAAATCTAATAACAAAACCATAAGAAATCACTACAAATTAAAACTAATCAACCTTTTTAACCAAGCAATCAACACCTCCTCGTTATCGATACCTATCAAAACTTCCCTATATTCTCTCTTCTTGCAGAAAGCGTTAAGAGCAATGACATATAAAGGATTTGTTTTGGATAATTTGCTCATATTGTCTAGCTTTGCGATGCCTTCTGTGACAGTAGGTTTTTCTTCATTAGTCATTATAAAGGCATTAAGAACATAATCCAATTCTTATTTTGCGTCCATTATCTTTACTTTCTTTTGACGTTTCTGGCATGGCAAAGTCTCAGTGTCACTATCGAGATTTATTGTACGAGATCCTCTGACTGGATTACGTGGTTCAACTTCGTCATCTTGATCAACTCCTACTTCGTTTTCATCAGATGGACTCAGGGGGCATCCCAACCTGATGCGGAAACCAAGCTTGGCTACCAGATGTTGTAAACCCATCAAACAAGGATTTCATATCATTTTCCCATTGCAATGGTTTGGTTTGAATTCATTGGCTTTTTTGTGAGTCTGTGATAATAAAAAAATTAATAAGATTACTTAAACATTTTCTTTAGAGGATAATAAATAAAATTAATGGGCTTTTAATACTTGCCTTAAGGTACTCGTCCCATCTCTCTTTTGGCCAATAAATTTGTCCAGTCACGTCATATCCATGTTCAATAACTGTCGTGAGTTTAACCCATACTTCATACTTCATTCTCAAATTATCTCATAAGTTCTTCACTTGTCTTGTGGTGTACTCATTTTCCGTTAGTTTTTTCATGTTAACAGTAATAAAATGCCAAGCTGTAATTGTTAAACCCAACCCTTTCTTGAGTTATCGTTACATTCAAACATAAAATGTCAAGCTGTAATTGTTAGACCCGCCCCTTTCCTTCGATTTTTGTTAACTTGATCAATGCAAAAATCAATAAATACCCTCATTTGGGCATTCGTCCAATTAGCCCTTTCTTGAATTATCGTTTCATTCACTTTGCTTTTATTAGCATTCTCTGTAGTTTTCACTTCATCTACCTTACTTCTTCTTTTTGTCATCCTATAAAAGAAATCAAGTTTACATCAACTAAATCTATATTCATTATCTAGGATTATATACATATATTTATCTAATTATCAAAATTAAAAATTACAAACATATGTTGAACAATTTCCATCAATTATTAAAGCAATAGCACAATGAGCATTATTGACTACTTTTAAGTCTCTCCCAAAACATAAATCATGATCTTCGTATTCATCTAAAACTAAAGCATTGAGCTAAGGAGAAGAAGAGTTATTGTTCCTTTCCTCGTCTCTTCCTCCACAACACAGCAAGCAAGGTATACACATGGGGCACCATAATAAATCACCAGGGCTGACCTTGAATAATATGAACAATTTTCCTCTATTTTAGCAATAAATTGATAATGCCTCCTTAACCCAAAGACCCCAAACACTCTATTTTAGTTAAGCCAATCTCTACTTATTTCAAGTTTCAGTAAACATTGTTGCAAAGTGTATTTGTATTATTGCATATGTGATTATAGTTCCTTAACAAGGGAAAGAATATTCACTACTGGTGTACAAATAACACTCCATTAACAATCTAAATCATTGCTGGTGAAAGAGATAATTGAAACTTTAACATAGGCTTCATATTATATATATATATATGCTTCTATAGTTGTTCTCAAGTTTACAGTTTCGAAAGCCTAATATATATATATTAATACCGTAAATATGGATGCGATCTACGAATGTCAGGTGGAAACAAACATTTGAAAATGATCAATTTGAAAAGGAATGCTTTTGCATCAAGAGAACCCACAAAGAAGGAAGTCATTCAGGCACTAATGGATGATAAAACCAACTTGATCGGGATTTACGGAATAGGAGGGGTCGGTAAAACGATCTTAATGAAAGAAATACGCAAACAAGTTAACAAAACGAAGCTTTTTGATAAGGTTGTGTTAGCAACAATGTCTCAAAACCTCGACTTGAGAGGGACCCAAACACAGATCGCAGAAAGTTTGGGTATGAAAATTGAAGAACAAAGCATACCAGTAAGGGCCGCAAGATTATCGCAGAGATTGAAGCATGAAAAAAAGGTCCTCCTAATATTGGACGATCTATAGGCAAGATTGGAACTAGTTGAAGTGGGAATTATCCTTAGCGGTACAATGCTTAGGAAACAAGGTACTGACCCAGCAGGAAACAAAGAAAAATACTGAAAGTAGAACTGAGGTACAACAAGAATGACATATTACCCAAGTTGAAGCTGAAGAAGTCTGGACAGAGAGGCTCCTGGGTAAGTGGTTCAAGCTTTGGAAGTAGGCTTAGCAAGAAGCAAGAGCAAGAGAACTACAGAAGACAAATAGTTTTAAAAGAGCGAGAACAAAAGTAAGTCCATCATAGAAAGGAAGTGAGTACAGCGTAGAAAGGAAGCGAGTACAGTCTTTTTCAGAGAGATAGGAAAAGGTAGTCAAGGTGCATATGATAGTCGAAGTGAAAGAGACTCTGAGAGGCATATAAAGATCAGCCGGCAGTAGCGTAGCTTGTTTTACTTTCGGAGTAGCAGCTAAGTCTAGGTTCCATTCATCTTACTTCTAGTAGGAACAAAAATAACAAATGGAGATGGAAGAGCAAGTTGTAGGTCTCCCCAGATATTGTGGCAGAATAGTAGAGGCTGAGGCAACTCAAAAGGCAAACGAGATTGTTCGGATTTCTTGACCTACGGCTCTCAAATCTAGTTATAAAAAGTTTAGACATCAAAATAATCTTGTTTCCTGGTCTAATTTATTTTTGTTTACAGGTGTTATATCAGACACAACCCAACCTACACTACCACTAAAGCAGCACTCCAACAGCCATGATCATAGCAAATGATCCCTACAACAACTACTCAAGAGAGCATCAAAGTATACTAGTACACAGCACCGTACACAGCACCACAAGTCCACCATAAACTAATTAATCATCTCATACACTTTCCATGTTATAGGAACAATTGCAACTTATATCAATAACTTTTCATAAACCCTAATTTATTTGACCAAATAATTTCTTACCCTGAATCTCAATCTTGGATGGTATTAGTTTGCTTTAACTTGAATCCCGATCTCGATCTCGTGTGATGATGATGCTTCGACGCCAATTTCTATTTAATTTGTGGTTGCTTCAATCTCAATAGAAAGGCTCTTTTGTCACGAATCCATCAATCTCATGTTTCATAGCTAGGGTTTTGATAAAGCAAGAAGGAGAAAAAATGAGAAGGATAGAGGAAACGTAATCAATGTATAAAACGAAGAGGAAAAAATGTCGATAAAATAAGGGTAAATTGGGGTTTGCAAATTTTCATTTAAGTTTCCGTAACAATCCGACAAGTTAAGGAGAATAGAGTTCAAAAAAGCTGGATTTTCTAACTTATCTGAAGTTCTGAAAAATGTGGTGTCATTACTAAAAAGAACTTTTTAGAAATAAAAAACTAACACAAGTTATTGTGAAATTTCACTTAATCTGGCCAAAATAAGGCAATTAAGTTAAATAAACCAAAAAACAAACAACCCCTAAGTCTTATGTGCTACTTGTTCAAACTCAGAATGAGCCACAAACAAGACTTGTTTTGACAAGGGCCAAAAAAGAAGATTCGGAGCTTGTTTGATAGCTTGAGGAATGTTATATGCCTCCCTCGTATAAGGCATCATGATGGCACATCTAGTGTGCTCATTTCCACTAGTTTATAGTTACACTGTTTTGTAAAGGCTATAATTTTCTACTATTGAAAATGCATTTTATTCTAATTTCTTGTTTGTTTCTTCTTTTTTGCTAGGCAAAGCTGGGTTAAGGCAGTCCCCGACCATAATGAATAAAAAAAATGGGTGTTACATCCTAATATACTTCCTACCCATACTATCATTTATCAAGCAAGACTAGCAAGTCTGCAGGCAAATTATCAGGGTGGAGTATAATCAAAACTAAAAGCAGTCCAAAAAGAAGCCAAAAAATCAGCACAAGAATTAGTCACTCTGTACACATGGTAAATTCTGAATACTTCAAACTGCATGATGAGTTCTTTTGTAGTTTCATATAGAAGATAGCAACTCCAAGGTGGATCATGGTTATCTCTGAAAATGTGACCCAATAGGCTTGAGTCAGTAGCCACCCAAACCCTTCTTATACCTCTTTCAAGTGTCTGCTTCAGCCCCTCATAAAGAGACTTCATTTCATGGCAATTGACAGAAACAACTTTCTCTCTTCCACTAAATGCAAAGTTAACTTCAGCCTTGTCATTCCTTAATAATCCCCAAAACCTCCATGCAGGCTACAGTAAGATCCATCAGTACTTAATTACCAAATGTCAGAAGGAAGAACCCAGGTGCAGTAAGTGATTTTAGGAATGAAATAGATAGGGGAGATATTCCAAATATCACAAATCTGTCTAGTTCTATCACTGTCATGACCTAGCCCGGGTCTGTCTCTACAGTGCCCAGAGCACAGCGGAATATGAGGTCGTGCGACGTACATGCACGTGCGGCCGGCATGTACCAGCCATCTTCACCATCGCGGCGACGCCAGTGGAATAGAACCACGGATGCTAGAGCGACATCTGGATAATCCTGGATACTCGTGAGGGGTCGTCAAATATGTATTCGATATAGGCAACAATGCTGAAGGTTCTCTCAATAATAATCTCTACAGTGTAATCTCTCGTGACTGGGCACGAGGTACGGAAAGCACACCTGTCCTGTAGCGAATCAGGGTAGCTTAATATGCCGGGTTCCAAATATAGGATGTATCTATCAAGGGGCGACGAGCCTGGACTAGTTACATAGTCCATTTACAGGGGCGGTACGTCTCGATTGGCTCGCGGGGCATAGCAGTGCCATATAAAAGCCCTATCTGTAAAAGCGACCCGCATTGCAAGTTAATATCTCCTGGCCTACCCTAGGCCAAGGAGAACTCATGACCATCTCTTATAGATAGCCCATGAGCCAGGGTCCAAGATGACCAAGCTATAAAGCTCTTTAAGTCATGGGGAGGTTTGGACCAAGGTTCCTCCTTAATATAGCCACTAAGTAAATAGCTAGCTTCCAAAAAGAAATGTTAAAACTTGAGACGAAGCATACTGGCACTTCTCGCCCCCTTAACCAATTCTGTTTTCAACGAAACTTGACGTACAACTATATTAGGGTCTAGAGAACATATAGCCAAGGTCAGAACTCAAAACGCTCGAGTAGATTTGTCAGGCGTTCGGTAGGGCATAACACCCTCCCGCACTTAAAATAATCTTGACGTCCTCGTCGAGAACTTTTCTTCAACACGGCCCTACAAAGATTCAATCTTTTGTATCTTCAAGAAACTAACTCTCCCACACTTAGTTCAGTACTATATCTTCTTCTACATTAGCGGATACTGAACCCAACTGCTAGTCTCGATGCTGATAACTGTGGTCTTCACGACTGAACCTTGTTCTTCAGCCTTTCAACTGGAAGTGCGTCGGTGACTGAAACTCCATTCGAACTTTGGAGTCTGCCTTTTCTTCTGGATATTGTCTTGCGGCCTTTAGCCTTCTGATAAATGTATAGGCGGTGCTTCCTTGCATCGCACCCTCTGAAATGCGTTGCATCCTACTGCAAAGCACCTTCTCCCCTGATACATTTGGAATGTCGCTCTTCTCGACAAACCTAGCATCTCCTCCGGACAACCCGACGAGGATATCTGCAATCCCGTCCAAAAGATGCACTTTCTTCCGAGTCACACCGGTGCACTCTTCCTTCGAGTCGCACAATGCCTTTGCTGCTCAAGAGTTCAATCTTGTGAATCTCAGCTTCAAATTACACTCTTCTTCTGTGAGTGGTAAGGAGCAAGTCTGCGAAAAACCAGGGATAAACTCTCCCCATCTACTACGGAACACCTGCCGCGCTCTGAAACTGTCTAATTGCTCTTTCAACTAACTCTGCAAAGGTCTTCAAACCGTATATGCCCTTCTTACGGAACATCTGGGACACAATATCAAGATGCGGCACTTTAGCCTTACTAGTATAGAACTGAACTAGTACTCATTGTTCACTTGGGCGAGGGAGGGTAGCTTCTAGAAGGTAGCATACTCTTAACAAGGCGCGGACCACTTTGTCCTACCGCCAACAAAACCATCATGGCAGCCCACCAAGGCACGGGAACTCTGATTGACCCTACCGCCAACTAACCATCGAGGTTTGTCATAAAGGCGTCTTGTGTAAACTTGGAAAACCCATGAGACATCTATCTGTGCAGCCAAGTTCTGCTCTACCACGTCGTAGTAGGCCAACATCTAACCAATTAAGCGATAGATGTCATCTGCACCTAACTTGGCTGCAGGAAGGGTGATCGCTACTCGGGCATCACCAAGGTCTCTCAACTTCGAAGGACTCTAATCTGCCTCTCTCCAAGGAGGACTTAACACTGGCATCTGTACTTGCCAAACTTCAATGGTAATGACCCTTGCTGGACTCTGCGTACATCTGCGTCACAACTTACAGCTCTTCCCACACTCAATAAGCTCGACGTCCGCATCAAGAACAAAGAGGTGGCATATAACTGATTGACTGCTGAAGCGTTTCTCCATAACTTCATCCCTACTCAACTTGAGTAACTTGGGGAATTCGGGAACAGAATACTGCCACTGCACCTGTCACCCTGAGCTCATTGGCTAGCCACTTCCAACAGCTATCAAACTCGCGAAAATCAACCTTCATACTGTTGCTATCATCTTTAAACTGAAGCGTAGCCATTCTCTGTCTCTGGACTACCTTCTACAAACGCAACCAACTCTGACCGATCATTCGAATGTGGTCTTCCAAAGAGACTCCATCAATACAAGCAAAGAACGAGGCGCGGGAACTCTGATCCCTACCGCCAACCACCATGTGATAAGGAATTGAGAAAACCATCCAGTTTCGCTCAGATCTTTCATCCTAGAGCATTCATCCATCTGAGATCATGTATGAGGTAACCCGCACAACTGACTGGAGCTGAACTCTGTTCTACGACAACCACATAACTTACTACAGTTCGGAAATGTGAGTTTTCACCAATCTGTGAGCTTAAAACGACCCAGGACCATCTTGTGGAACCACATGGATCAATTCGGCTAGAGCACTCGAATGCCGACAAACCTGAAACTCAACTACGAAGCCAGAGAACAAGCATCACTCGACAACTTGCCTTATTTGAGTGAGCAAAGCAGTATCCCGTACAACTGTGGGACCAACTGCGGACAAGCAACAACCCAACTTGGGGGCCGCAGTTCATGTCGCGTAACCAAGAGAAACTCTACCCTCGACGCCAACACTGACAAATATCACTGTGTGCAAACTCAGGACTCAAACCATGTCTTCATCTTTACTTCACGCCGCTTCAATTTCGGATCATGACGTTCGCCTCCGGAACGTCTCTGTGTCCAACTCAGGACAATCAAAACAAGTATCAACCATAATTCTTCAATCTTCTATAGACACTAAGGAATTTCAACTTAACCAAGCTTCGCGGCTTCCATACGAAAGTACTCGGCACAAAATACTGGCCATATCGATCTCTGCTGAGGGGCATCATCCTTAATCACAATTGTTACTATGCTTCGCAATACGTATGCGGATCGAATGCAAATAACAACCTACTAGATCGCCCTACTACTGTACTTCATAGAGCATCTGCTATATTGACCAGCCTTCTAGAGACAACCAACGATATAGATCATCGCGTCCAACTCAAATATCAATCATTCCTCTTAGCGTCATTGTCCAAAGCACACTTAACTTGAGCAATCTGGCGCCCAGATATGGAGCCTTTTTCTCGCTTCTAATATCAACTGACATGAAGGCAACCCGCTCTACAAACATTCACAACGGTGCTTGGATCATCTGTACGGAGCAACTTCGGCTCTAAAGATAACAATTGTCAACTGGGTATCCCGTATTTCCATCTCAGGAACCATCACTCAGATCTGCTCTACCAAGATCTGATAAGTTGGGTCAACTCCGACCAGCTCGGATAGACGTAGGCACAACCCATCTACACTCTGACAAGCAAAGGCCCAACAAGCCTTGCTCTAATACCATCTGTCACGGCCCAGCCCGGGTCTGACTCTCCAGTGCCCGGAACACAGCGGAATATGAGGCCGTGCGGGTACATGTACTTGCGGCCGGTATGTACCAGCCATCTTCACTAGCCCGACGACGCCAGTGGAATAGAACCACGAATGCTAGAGCGACATCCGAATAATCCTGGATACTTGTGAGGGGTCGTCGAATATGTATTCGGTATAAGCAACAACGTTGAAGGTTCCCACAATAATCCCTACAACGTAATCTCTCGTGACTGGGCATGAGGTACAGAAAGCACACCCATCCTGTAGCGGATCAGGGTAGCTCAATATGTCGGGTTCCAGATATAGGATGTATATATCAAGGGGCGATGAGCTTGGACAGGTTATGTAGTCCATTTATAGGGGCAGTGCGTCTCGATTGGCTCGCGGGGCATAACGACGGCATGGCGGTGCCATATAAAAGCCTATCTGTAAAAGCGGCCCGCATTGCAAGGCAATGTCTGCTCGTCTTCCCTAGGCCAAGTAGAACTCATGACCATCCCTTGTAGATAGCCCATGAGTCAGGGTCCAAGATGACCAAGCTATAAAGCTCTTTTAGTCATGGGGAGGTTTGGACCAAGGTTCCTCATTAATATAGCCACTAAGTAAATAGCTAGTTTCCAAAAGGAAACGTTAAAACTTTAGACGAAGCGTACTGGCACTTCTCGCCCCCTTAACCAATTCCGTTTTCAACGAAACTTGGCGTGCAGCTATATTATGGTCTAGAGAACATATATCCAAGGTCAGAACTCAAAACGTTCGGGTAGATTTGCCCGGCGTTCGGTAGGGAGTCACAATCACTATCCTCTCTTTTGTAACCACAAATTGAAGACTGATAGTAGCATCTTGAACTATGACTTTAAGCACTTGGTTAATGTTTTGAAAAGAGTTTCTGAACACCACATTGTTTCTAATTCTCCAAATTGAAGCGTGATAGTAGCATCTTGAACTATGACTTTAAGCACTTGGTTAATGTTTTGAAAAGAGTTTCTGAACGCCACATTGTTTCTAATTCTCCAAATGTGCTAGACAAAGGAGGCAAAGGCAGCAGTGAGGACCTTGAAAAGAATGTGTTCCTTGTTCATATTGCAAATCCAGTCCACCTCTTGTATAAAATCTCCACTATTCCTTATTACCCCACATCCATTAAGGATCTTATCCCAGACTGCTCTAGCTATTAAGCAGTCCACGAACAAGTGTTCAATGCTCTCATTTGAGGCTTGACATAAAACACATACAGAGTTACTAAGGACACCCCTTTGCACTAGCCTGTCTTGAGTTTCAATACACTTTTTTTTCAGGACCTTCCAAACAATAAACTCATGCCTAGGGAGGACAGTATAGCTCCAACACACATGCCACCAGTTCATCTGAGGTCTAGTCGTTCTCATCTTGTCAACAGCAGCAACAGAGAACTTACCATTAGTGTATGGGGTCCAAACCACTTTATCTTTCACATTGGAAATTGCAGCAATTAAGGGCAAATCTGAACAGATAGTATTCAGGCTTTGCTTTAAATGCTGGGGTATACTCCATTTACAATTTGTAATAACTTTAGAAGCCTGGTAAGGCGCAGATAGGAATTGTACCTGAGTTGAGGAAGAAACTTGTCTCTCAAGATTCCTAGACTGCCATGGATCAAGCCAAAACCTGGTGCTCTTCCCATCACCTATAAGATGTAATATGAACTTGCAAACATCATTTCTAGAACCCAAGATCATTCTCCACACCCAAGAGCAGGTAGAAGGGACCTTAGCTGCCCAAAAATTCTTCTTTCTTAGCAGATTGTTCTTCACCCAATTCACCCATAAGCTATTCTTGTCTGCCGCAATAGCCCATGTATGCCTCTGGATTGCAGTATGGTTTCACACATTCAATCTTCTTATCCCCAACCCACCTTCTTTAAGAGGAAAGCAACATTCTGCCCAACTAATAGGAGTGACTCTTTTGGTGGTATCATGGCCATGCCAAAGGAACTTGTGACATAGATTCAATATTTGAGATGACAGCAACTGGAAGCAGAAACACATTAATCCAAAACACCTGCATACTAAGAACACTTTTAAGTAATTGAAGTCTTCCAGCAAATGAGAGAAATCTGAATTTCCATGAATGAAGTCTACACGTCATTTTGTCAATAAGAGGGCTACAATTTCTAGCTGTCAATCTAGTGGAGATAAGTGGTACCCCAAGATACCTAAAAGGGAGATTTTCTTCCTGAAACCCTAGAATAGCAACAATATTGAGCCTATCACCATCGGAAACCCCAGAAAAATACACAGCTGCTTTGTAGGGATTTACTTCCATTCCAGTAAGCACTTTGAACTTATCAATACTCTCCCTCACAGCATTAGCAGAAATTAAATCTCCCCCAAAAAATATCAACACATCATCTGCATAAGCTAAATGGGTAAGCCTAGGGGTCTTGCATCTAAACTGGAGCTTCATAGTAGTATCTTCAACCTTTTCTTCAAGCAGGACACCCAAAATTTCCATAACCAGAACAAACAAATAGGGTGAGATGGGGTCCCCTTGTCTAAGACCCCTCTTTCCCTTAAAATACCCTTCAGGAGTTCCATTAACTGAAATGGAGTAAGTTGGAGAGGTAATGCACTCTCCAATCCAAGCAATGAACACTTCAGGGAAATTAAGAGCTCTAAGAGTGTGAAGAATGGTGTCCCACTGCACCATGTCATAAGCCTTCTTGAGATCAATTTTGGTAGTACATCTACTCTGATTTAAATCCTTGTGATAACTTCTAAGTAATTCATGAGCAATAAGGAGGTTATCAGCAATTGATCTATCTTCAATAAAGGCACCTTGGTTGTAGCTTACCAAAGGGGAAATAACTCTCGAGTCTAGAACTTAGATTCTTGGAGATCACTTTATAGATAACATTGCAGCAGGAGATAGGTCTATAATCTCCAAAACTAAAAGGGTTTGGAACTTTGGGCACAAGGGCTACAATAGTTGCATTAACTTGAGTCAAAAGCTTGCCACTCCTGAAGTAGTTCTTGACTGCTTTCTTGAACTCCACTTGAATCAGCTCCAAATTTACCTTAAAAAAATGGCCTTGAATCCATCTGGGCCAGGGGCCTTATTATTGTCAATGCCAAATAAAGCATCCCTAATCTCCTTATCATCAACCATCCTTGCGAGCATCTCATGATCAGTATGACTAACCTTGTTTTTGAAAGGAAGGTTCATAATATCTTCAGAGTTGATATAGCACTGGTTAGAACCCATGATGTTTTGAAAGTACAGGACAGCTTCAGTGGCAATCAGATCTTGGTCAGTGATTTTGTTTCCCTATAAATCATTGATAGAGAGAAGAGAGTTTGAAGACCTTCTGGCTTTAACTGCTTTGGGAAAGAACTTAGAATTTGTATCTCCTAAAGTGAGCCAAGACACTCTAGACTTTTGTCTAAGCAAGGCCTCCTCTTTAAGAGCAAGAGAGTAGTACTTTCTGCTTATCATCACCTCACTTTCAGCAAGAGTAGTGCTCAAGGGGTCATCTTGAATAGCCAGCTGGACTGCATTCAACTCCTCTTTAGCCTCAACAACTGGAGTGAAAAGGTCCCCCACATTAGTTTTAGCCCAATCCTTAAGAGCCATTTTAGTATGCTTGAGCTTAGTGCAAAGCTTGTACATTGGATTTCCAATAATGCTCCCTTCCCAGCTTTGACTTATAGTTTCTTTGTAACCACTCTCCTTAGTCCAGAAATCAAAGCGTTTAAATGGCTTACCCTTGCTGCCTTGTACCTTATAAAGAGTAACAATGTCTGACCTATGATCAGAGTAACCAGTACCAAGGAAATCAGCTTCAGATTCTGCAAACTGGTTTTGCCATTCCTCATTCACAAGCACCCTGTCGATCTTGTTCACCACTCTATCATGATCAACTCTTCTATTGAACCATGTGTAAAACATGTCCCTGTGCTTTAAGTCCATGAGATTTGTGGTGTGCATCCAGTCATGATATTGGGGAACAACTTCAGGCAAAATAGGTCTTCCCCCACCCTTATCCAGATTGCTAAAAGGGGCATTAAAGTCCTCAAGTATATCCATGGGAGATTAAAGCAAGAGGACACCCTGATCAGCACTTCCCATAACAACACCCTCTCCCTGGCATCATTAGAGGCATAAATAATAGAAAGCAAGAACTTCTTATCACCAATTTCAACAGTACAGTGTATGCATCTCACAACATTTTCTAAGTTTGGTCTCAACTAATCCAAACATTGAGAGCTTATATCGATTCATATAGCTTCTTATCTCCTTGTGCTTGAGAGTTTTATTAATACCTCTCACATTCCATATAGCAAGGCTTAACATTGGGAAGAATGGCTGTTGTTACTGCTCCCCCTCTGTACCCTAGTACTTCCTTGCCCTCCTTTGTTATTAGTTGCATTGACACCATCCTCTCTATATTTCTCTCTAGAAGGTTCTGCACTCTCCTTGACTTCCTTATCAAGTTTTCCCTCCTTTCTGTTTTTATTATCTTCAAGTTTTTGTTTGGCTTTCTCACTACTCTCTTGCTGAGTTGTAGCCTCCCCAACATTAGTATTGTTATTGTTCAACTCCTTACCTGTTGTGCTCACCTGAGTTTCAACATGTTCAGTGTTCATTGCAGCAGTGTCAACTCCATCCTCTGTGTTATCTGTTCCTTGATTCTTATTCTGCAAGTCATCTGGGTTCATATTGCTTCTTTGTGCACTAGTATTCCCTTCCTCCACATTCTCACTGTCCCCCAATTGATCAAGTTGTTCAAAAGTAGATTTTGTAATTAGCCCTTTGCTAGGTGAAGGAGTATTTCCTCTATGAGCAATCTGCTTACTCTTAGGCACAAGCCAGTCTCCTCTATCATCATTAGTACCTGCTCCTTCAGTGTTTTGTGGTTGAGAGTTGTCAGATAACTGTTGTTTCTCACTTCTTTCCTTATTTTCTACTCTGTCTCCATTTCCATTGGTATTAATATTAGGGCCAGTAGGAAGCCAAGCCTCCACCTTCTTTCCTCTGCTAGCTTTTGGGCAATTAGTTTTATTGTGCCCAAACACTGCACATTCATTACATCTCACAGGCAACCAATTATATTCAGCTTCAATGAAAATGATCTTGTTGTTGTTACACCTAGCAGGGATCACCTTGGGGTATTCACTATCCACGCAACTTCAACACACACTCTTGCAAAGCTGGTTCTGGTCTGTTCTTCAGTAGCTTTATCAATGCTTAGAGAGGTGCCTATAGCACTTGCAATTGCACTTAGGCCTTTATCAGTCCACATGTAGGAGGGAACATTCCATAAGTTGACCCAAATAGGAACAGATTTAAGTTCATTAATCTCATTCTCTATAAGTGGCCTCCATGGTCTAATCACAAATAATCTGCTTGCCAAGTATTGTGGCCCCATACCCAACACTTTTTCTCTGTCCTCACAACAAAATTTGAAGAAGAAAGTGTTGTTACTTCTCAAGGACATCTCAAATGATCCTTTCAACTCCCACAACCTCTTCAAACTATCTCTCACAAAAGGAAAAGCCAATTTCCTACCCACAAAATTCCCTACTACAAATTTTTCATGTTCAGAGATAGTATCTTTGAAGTCTTCATCATAAAGATTAACCACAGTGATTCCATTAACAATCATAGGAGGGATAAGAGAGAGTTTAGTTTTACCTCTATGGTGTGCAGTGCCTACTAGTTTTGATGCCCAACAAATTGCCGTAGCAGCTGCAGCAGGTTGTGCTTTCTTGCTATTCCCCAGTGGAGGAAATTCATCAATCTCTTCCTCCTTGTTAGTGCCATCTTCTTCTTGCCCATTTTCATTCCCAACTCCATCCACTTCTGTCGAGCATTCAGTCTGCATTTCTCCTTCCACCGGGATTGGGTTGGATTCATCACCATTAACATTCTCAGGACCCTTATTTGTATTAACCCCTCCAAACTCAGTCAACGGAAGAGCATTTGGTGATGTTACATGACAAAGTCTCATACAAATCCCCACCTTCAGTTCTCCATTCACACAATCCGCCGCACACGTTTTAGTGTCACAACACTCAACTGGGCACCCTTTAAGGAGTTGAAGAACTGCACTTCCGCGACTCTTGGTGGCGTTACTTTTATCAATGTATTCATCCCCCTTTGTGGCATCATTCTCTGTCAGCAATTTCATTGTGTGCTCCTTGAGTTCCTGAGATTCTTTTGCAAGTTGCGCAAGATGTTCTTCACTGTCTCTCCTATCAAATATCTCACCAGTATTCATACCAACTCTATGTTCAGGGAAAGCCCGATTGTAGGCACCACCTCTTCGTACCCCTAAATCACCTCTCAGATTTGGTGTCCCTCTTCCCAATTGCTGTTGGTTTTGTGGTTCAATTCGATCTGCAGTTCTGTGAGAGAAGACCTCCATCTCCTTTAAGTAAGCTGGTGAATCTACAATTGATTGATTTGACACTCAATTGGAAGCAGGAGGTTGATTTCTAGGGTTCGTGGGAGCTCCACCTCATCCCCCTCGGCCTCCATGGCCACCAACCATAGCCGGAGAATTGAGGTTTCGCGCCAAAATTTACCAAAAAAGAAAACGGCTAGTTTTCAAAACGGTTATAGGCTAAAATGATACTCAAAATAGCAAAGTAATGCCCTAATTGTTCCTTGCGATGCTCAATCTAGACCATCAAACTCATCATAGCCGTCGATTAAGATGAACAAGTGATTGATCTTCAGACACAAGAACAACACACCTTCAAATTTTTTTTCAGACCATCAAAATCCAGATTCCTTTGTTTCTAAAACGGGGTCTTGATATGTGCATAGAGGTAGTGTATTTTTGGTTATTCTATTTGAAAAAAGAAAGCCTATTTTCATTTTGTTCTATTACGCATAAACCCTAATTCAGAATTAGGACGCTTCCGCGTTGAAAGTTTACGGTACATTGTCTTCAATAGTACAAAGATGTGGAATTTGACAATTGCTACGAGCAATTTTGCACGTACTCGCACGTGCGTACGCATTATTTTTGGAAAATTGTTGGATTTTGACCATAGTGAAATTGGTATGCCCATAGTGAAATGGAGTGTAGTGCCATCCTAGTGTACTTGTCAGCCTGAAAAGGAGAATGCAGATTCTTGAAAGTTAATATCTAGTCATGAAATGAGGATTTCACACAACAAAAATCAGCATGCAACAACTATAAAATATTTATATTTATTAAATGAAAGGCATTAGTGGATACATGGTTGCATGCTAATATTGTAACATTTATTGGAATGTGTAGAAGTTATGGTTTAGAGAAATTGTAACTCCCCATACTCCCTTATCTTCATCTTTAATTGTATTAGGTGTGTGTAGAGCTTTTTCTTTATATAGCTCTTCATTTCATTTTCAATTTCTACTACAATTGGAAACATTTTACCTCAAACACGTCTTCTTTTAGTTGTATCTTGTTAAGTAGGTTGATTTATTTTCTTTCTATTTGGTATATTTTTAATTACAATTCTGATTTTATAATTTGTTTTATGTTTAAAGGATGAGTAATGATGGGAGTAATGCTAATTTTCCCATGGCCACCAAAAGAAGGAAGTTTGAGTTGCCTCTCTACTCGGAGGATACTAAACTTGATTATGGTACATATTTGAAGATTCTTTGTTATTCTCTTGGTATTGGGCCATTGCAACTTAAAGATTATTTGATGATTGAAAAGTCATTTTTAGAAACAAATTGCGGTAAGAAAGGATCGTGATGATGAAGTCTTTGATATCTTACTAATGACTAAGCACCTGAATGGATATTATGTTAGAGGGGTTGGTGGAATAGAGGTATATTTCGATGAAGAGAGCTCAGGTGTGGATGATGTTAGTGATCATGAATCTCATGTCTAATGTCGATGTTCTTGATGATCATGTCTTAGTTTTTCTTTAATAATTTGGTGTGTTTGAATTTGCAGTTTCTTTTAATGCTTATTATTTTCTGTCTTTTTAAGTTGTTCTATTATAAAGTTATTTGTGTTCAATAATAATTTGCTATAAATGTTATTTCTGTTGTAATATATTTACTATTGGATACAATTGGCAATAGCAAAAATTCTTAATTCACATATGACTCCTTTCTGTCCCTTAATGACGTGGTTATTAGCATTATCACCAATAGAACTTGGTATGTGCCTGTTAATGTTAATCCATAATTACTAATTTCTACAATTTAACCAGTACTTAAAAAGAGTACTGGTTATGCTGGTTAAGTTTAACTTCAATCAAGGATGTAGACTGGGTATGAAAAATTACTAGTTTAATTGTGATGCCCATTCCTAATGTGTTAAATACACTTTCTTTTCTGTAAATTATAAAAGTACAGAGTAATAAAGCAATCATTTATAGTTGATTTTGAAAAAGAATCACCGTCATTTATACAAAGGCACAAAAGAAGGTTAAATAATTGTACCAATTTACTAGTGTGATGAAATTCCAAATCACTGTCACATAGTAATGAGTTACAAACATATATGAAATCTAAAAATGAACCTGTTAATGTAAACGAATCCTCCTATTAAACAAGTGCACAGGAAGCCAGCCACAATAACGACATCAGGGTTAACAGGAGCTCTGCCTTTCCACCAACCAGTGCTTAGTATCCAAGTATATATTGATGAATGGCTGTTCTCCTATCCATTACAATCGTTATACCTGATCAATCAATTTGAAATATATGAAACAATTTGGAAAAACGAAGAATGATTAATATGATTGATCTACATTAAAACAACAAGTTTGAGCAACTGAAACATACTTATATACGTAAGTAAACAATTCTATAAGGAAATATCAAATGTTGTCCAAGGCAGTTATACCTATAACATATTACCTACAACGAGTAATCACGGCACCATATGTGTAATGTAACGCATTATTTGTCTCTTACAAGTTCAATTAACATGATATCAAAATGCCTGACCATTTTACAATATACAGAGTTGAGATCTTTAACGCTACCTAGATCAGAAACGAGATGACTTTCAGGAGTCCTTGCCTCAATCTTTGAGTCTATCTTATTTAGATCCTAAAAGATACTTCATTGGCAGTTTTTCTTAATTATGTTGCATACACCTCCAGCCTAGGCTAACCTCAATGGGTTTTCTTAAAAAATTGTATATCCATACATTTAACTGTATCTAATTGTTTTCATGAGTTATACCTATCCTACCTATATACTGAAACATCCATTTTTGGAGTTTGCTTCATTTAGTGTCTAGAGTAGGCATCAGCATTTTCTCGTGGTTATCCGGCGTCAGTGAGTGCACGAGGAGTGACTACAGCTGGATAGAGTGACTCTGAACAGGGAAGTGGGTTTTTAACTCTTTGTTCTAAAAAGTCAAGCCTATGCCTTTTACAGAGTATGAAAAACTAGTAAGAATGTCTTCCTTTAGAAAACAGAGCTTCTATTCGAATAGACTATTTTCTATTCGAATAGAGATGGAAAGATTCCTTCTATTCGAACAGGAATTTGTCTATTCGAATAACTTACCTCAGCGTGATTTCAAGCTTGGAAAGATTTCTTCTATTCGAATAACTTACCTCAGCGTGATTTCAAAGCTTGGAAATATTTCTTCTATTCGAATAGGATTCCTTTATATTCGAATAACTCACTTCAGCGTGATTTCCAGCTTGATCCTATTCGAATAGGATTGTCTCTATTTGAATAGAGCCCGTGTTTTCTGTTTCGTTATTTAAGACATGCTTACCTTTTTTTCAATCTCACTTCTTGAAAACCTATATTTTTAAGGGCTTGCTTTTGAGAGTGAAGAGAGATCTTCTTTGAGCGATTCAAGAGAGAATCAAATCACTCAAATCTTGAATCAATCTATTGATCAAGAAACCCTAGTCATGCATTAAAGAACTTGAGCGATTCAAGACTTGGAGCTTCGACGAGAGATTGAAGCGAGGCGTTGCGAGAATGCGGGATTGATTGCAAAAAGATTACTCGGAAGAGAGATAACCATGAGAGGTGTTTATCGAGTCTGTAAGTGATTAAATTCTTGTAGTTCTTTTTTATATAGTGGATTGTTTAGTTGTCGGGGATTCGACAGCGACCTGTGGGTTTTTCTCCTGAGAAAGGTTTTCCCACAAGGTTAAAAATCGTTGCTTGCTTCTTTAATTTCTAACTACTTGTTTGACATTAGATAATTGGATTAACTTGATTTAAGTTTATCTTAGGCCATTAATTCAGAGGAATTAGGACCTGACGATTTATACCTAAAACAATCAAAATTGATTAGTCTCAAGCGTCTAGGAATTTCATATACGTATGTTATAGTAGCTCTATTACTTAGCTTTCCATAGCAATAGAACCCAACTAACCTCTCAAGATAAATACATAAAAACGATAGACACCCTACTAGGCTACTTGGTATCCTAGTAAATGCAAAAAATTGCTGAAAAGGGGAATTGTATTATGAATAACCCTGCATTTCAGAGATTTCGGCGCTTCGTCATTTTGAAGTATTCCCACAAAAGATCTTAATGAAATATCACCCTAACTCGAAAGAAATGCTCACCTCAAACAAGTGATCCAAGATAAAGTGGGGCAGTGATCCTGCTGATATCAAAAGTAAACATTGCAGTCTACTAAAGAGGAATCTGAGCCAAGCAAGTGAGAAACACCAAACAACTTAGATTCTTAGCAACACGGAACACATTCATTCTAGTCTAACCAAAAAAGAAGCAATATAAATTAACTCTTGTCAAAATATGCAAAAGATAAAATGAAAAATCGTCCATACAAAACTGTATATTAGAAAAAGAAGAAACCGAAAAATACCGACAATAAAAAGGAAACAATACCATACAATACTTGTTTGTTTAGCTTGAGTCAGATATTATTCGTAATTATTTGTCAGTGCCCGCTACTTAGGACTTGAGAAAACTGTGCTATATCTTTTGAAATGGAACTTTTGATTAGCTAGGAAATGTAGTCAATGTCCAAATAAATGAGATGAGATCATATTATTTTCCAAAAATACTTTGATTAAGATTAGTCGCATAACAAAAGCAAAAACACACCGCTACTAAAGTGGTGAACTCAAACAACTAAAAAAGTAAAAATATGATCTTTGATATAGGGTTGGTGTGTTCAAGATTCAAACCAACCCTAGAACTAAAACCAAGTAATCCCCAATTCAGACACCCCAATAACACCCAAACTCCACTTCAACCCATCAAATTAAAATGCAAAATTCAAATCCAAACAACTACAGAACTAAAATTAAACAACAAGGGGTTCACTAAAATCAAAATTAAAACTTACTCAGAGACAGAATCAAGTATTCCCCTTGAAATCAAAATCTTCGACATCCAATTATTGAAAACACATAAAGAGAGTCCTAAGATGAAAATAAAGAAGAAAGGGTCGTGAATAGTATCCATAACAAGTGAGCCAAATCATTGAGCTAGGCCGAGAGTTGAAGTGAGCCATTCACCGAGGTCTGGATCTAAGAATGCGTTTACCGTGTAGAAGAGGATGTGATGGGGAGAGAATTTGCCACTAGAGAGGGACATTAGAGTTGTGCCGGTGGTCATGGCGTATATAGTGTGAGGTCCTGGACCTGGCATTGTTGCAGAGAGAGAGAGAGAGAGAGATTTTTTACAAACCCAATCATCTTCTCCATTGTTTCAGGGTTTGGGTGTTCTCCTTCACCTTTTGCACTCCGTTTGCAGTAACGGTAACCCGACCTATGTTGTAAGAGCTCCACAAATGGAGAGAGGGCATCAGTGGATGATTTGCAGAGATGAGGCAATGGGGTTTGAGGGGGTTGTTGCTGTTGTGGAGATTAACTTTGGAAATTTGAGTGTTTTGGAAATTTGAGTGTTTTGAGAATGGCGAGAGAGACGACACATCTCAAGTCGAGAAAAAAATTGGTTAAACTATGTTATATATATATATGATGTGCACCGAGCAGCGTTTTTATTAGGTGAATGGACGGCTGTGCCTCCAACAAAATATTGAGGTTTAAAATATTGAGGTTTTCTATTGGTAAATTCTAAGAAATATGGAAGAGGATTTAGACACTCAAAAACATACAGTAAAGTCTCACTCAATAGTAACCATTTATCTTTATTAGTTAAGGGCTCTTGTAATAGAGAATGTGGAAATTGGTAAATATGTAAGATTGAAATTTTCTCTCTTCCAAGCGTTTCTCATATTTGTGTCTCAATATCACATTCGCCGTTTAATCTTCTCCTCAATAGCAATTAGGAACGATTTTGGAGTTTTGATTGAAGTTGTTTGAGATATTTTATGAAAATAGAGATGATTTTAGGGTTTTAAAGAGCATCACCATCTTCTAAAATTAGGGTTTGTGAATCATCGATGTGATGAGACTAGAGCCACCCACTGCAGAACCATCATGAGGAAGATACCCTCTAAGAAGTAGTGATCCGAAGGAGATGTTTGGAGTTTGCAATATTGGGATATAGTAGGGTATTTTAATCTCCGTGTAGTTTCTTTGATTACGAACGAGATTAAGTTCATTGTAGTCGGGTTTATGGATTCAATATTTTATTTTGTGATTGGCATTACCAATTGGTTGTACCCATCAAGAAAATCTCTACAAATATACAAGTTTTAACAACTGTGTTATTGTTCATCACTGTATAAGTTGTTGATGGAGAATTTTACTGTGAATGCCTTATTATTGTGGATTAGTGAATGTGTTAGTGTTCATAATTGTCAATAGACACCATATTCGGTTATTTTTAAATATAAGATTGTCGAAGAGTCTGGTTCAAAATGAGATTTGTGATTGACAATGTCTAAAAATTGGTATAGAATTGTCGATTGGCCTTGAATAAAAGTTGTCGATTCACATTTTAAACAAGAACAATCAAAGCAATCATTAGGAAATCATCTACAATCTCACCAATAACCAGCAATTTAGTACTATTCAAGGGAAAAAAGAAGTAAAACCCTAAAAAAATTACAACACCCCCCACAATAGAGAGTGATTACTTACCTCTTTGACGATAGGAAACCACAAATTACACGTTCAAGAATCGTAGGGGTTGAAAGATTCGAAATTAGGGTTTGTTCTCGGAGATGAGAGAGATGGGTTTCCAACTTTCAATGGTGAATGAGAAAAAAAGGGAGCAACCATCTTCAATTTGCGAGTTTCGCTTTAGTTCTTGACTGAGAGAGAGAGAGAGGCTTAGATTTTTAATTATCGTCATTGTTGAGAAAGGCAAAGATAGAAAGACAGATCTGATCGAAAATGAGTAAAAGAGAAAGAGATGAGTGGTTCCTTTTGTGCTTTGTAGATACTACACTATTGTCGAGTGTATGAGTTCAACAACAATTAATTGTCGAATTACGGGTTACCAACGTCGTCGACAATTAATTGTCACAAATTGCAGTGGTCGACAATAAATATGTCTTTATAAATGTATAAATCATTTATCAACATTGTACTCAAAAATAAGAATTTATGTTAACGAAGCTGAACAATAACACAATTGCAGATCCAGAAAACCACATAATACTCAATGGAAATTATTAACAACACAAATGTTTGATGACACTTTAATAAGGGAAACAATTGTATATAGTACATTGCCATCATAACATCTCTAATTCATTCACTTATCTGCCCACCGAATATCTTTCAGGAACTTTCATCACCATTGTTATCGGACTGTGATTGTGTTTCAACTTCCTCAAGTTGCCCTGCACATAATGTTAGAGATGAGAAGAATTGAAATTGAAATCCTCGAAAGCCTAAATCATGCATTTTATTGTCGACCTATTCATCTGAAACACTCGATAGACAATATATTGTCGAATACCTACCATATCGACAATTTATGATTGTTGCATGTTATATGTGTTCACTTCAATACCAAAAAGTAGCCGACCACCCCACAACTCGTACTTCCTCAATAAAGCTAGAAGAAAAAAAAAACAAAAAAACAAAAAAAACAAAAAACAATCTTATTCCTCACTCAGACTTATTCTCCCATTTTCTTAATGTCGTCCCTGGAGGTCACCAGATGGCCTGAATTCTCACCAAATGTATCACACTCACTTTCAAGATTTAGGTTGTTGTAGATCAAAGAGAGAGTGTGTGTTTTAGACACAGACATCTTCCCAAATCATAGTCAATAATCACAAAAATTACAAAACAACTACTCACCACAATGAATCACATCATTCAAAACAATTGTTAGATGAAACGCAGGTTGCCAGATGGGAACCCAAATTGCTAGATGGGAGAGAAGATCTGAGGAATTCGCTCATGAAGAGAGAGAGAAGAGTTACCTCTGAAATGGAGAGAGAGAGAGAGATAAAGAGAGTTGTTCCTTATGGTGAGAGAGAGGTGATTTGAATTTCAAATAAAAGAAAGTGAACAAATGACGTGAAGAGGGAGAGAGAGGAGTGATGAGTGGCCTCTCTATTGCCACCTCATTTCTCTAATATCCACCTAATCTCACATATTTACAAAATTTCCACATCCTCTATTACAAGAGCCACTCATCTAATAGAGATGAGTAATTCCTATTGAGTGAGACTTTAGTGTCTAGTTTCTCTAAATCCTTCCCCAGTAAACATATCAACTTCTAACTAGGTATTAATATTTGGGACCTTAATATTTTTCAGGGATAGAGAAGTGGTTACCACCAAAATTACAAAATGTTTGGAGGAAAACAGCCCCAAATGCTCTAATAGATTGAACCTTTGCTAAGGGATGCGACGAATAAATCACATCTCACATCTAACATCTAACACAGAAGAAGAATGGATCTGTCACCATGTAAAAGCATTCCTGTTCCTTAAAAATATTCCTGTAAGGATGTAACAAGAATACTTCCATCACCATGTACGAACATGTATGTTCCGTTGAAGACGATCCTACAAGGGCAAAACTCTCTAACAAGTACTCCATCAACATATACATCACTTGTGTTCTTTTCCAGCTTTCCTTTTCGAAATCATTGAAGTTCAACATCTACTATATAAGTAATAATAAGTTCTCCGTTTACATTTCACGCCAAAAACAGCATGATATTAAGTACTCGATCACAGCTCAAAATGTCCGAAACATAATACAAGATATAGCTTAAGATAGAATTACATGCTAAATATGAAAATGCAGACCCCATTTATTCGAAAAACGAGAAGAAAAATTGAGTCCAAGTCACAAAATTTATCTCAAAATTCAAGCCTAAAATCACAACTAACTAACTAACTACTACGACGTGTAGGCTTGTCTATATACAATTAAACAACACAAGAAGGGCCATTTACAATGGACTATATTCTCCGTGTGTTCAGGTCTATCGTGGCCATAATTTAAAACGAACAACATTGAACAATGCTATATAACTATGGAATTCTCACCATTGAGGAATAATTTTGGACGATAGAGCGATTCTGAGTTGCTCCTGAGTGTAGACCCGGGTGGACATCTTAACAGTGGCTTGTTGGATCATTAAGTCCTTCACTACTGACACACTCGCGTAATGCACGTCTAATTCAAGCTCTTTTAGAGCTACCATTAGTCTTGCGGCGGGGTGGTTTTTCTTGTTCGATGAAATTCGAATCATTGCTTCCCATCCGAGTATCTTTACATCGACTTCCATATCAGAAGACCTACTCGAAAGCTTAAGTTCTTGGTCAGATGGTTTCGATGGTGAGAATGAAGCATTTGAGAACGACCGGGTTTCCAGTTTTAGCGAGTCCAATTGATTCGCCAACTGCTCTTTCTCCGATTCTGATGTATGCAGTTTTGTTCTAAGCTCATTGATGTAGGAAATTGCGTCGCCAAGGAGGGATGCTTTGTCCATTTTCGAAACATTGGGAACAACAGCCCGAAGGGCATAAAATCTTTGGTTGAGCTTCTCACGACGTTGCCGCTCTGCCTCCACATGGTTTAACGGCTCCTCTCGACCGTTTGCGGGTTTTCTCCCTCGTTTCCTCGGTTTCTTCTCTTGGTCCACCACTCTACTAGCCTCAGACTCACGAACTGAAACCGAAGCTTCCAAATCAGAGTGGTCAGAATCTCCACCAGACGTTTTCACCGCACCCAAAGACGGTAAAGCCACACCGGACGTAAACGACAGCATTCCCTCCTCGTTAATCCTCGACGTAGCTGATCTCTTCTTCTTGTCATCCATCACAAACTGTGGCGAACCATTAGTAAACATATGACCATTACCGTTACCATTCCCATTTATCGAGTTTCTGTTACTATCTCCGAAATTCAAAATCTCCCCGCATTCTGGTTTGCAAGACTGCAAAGAACCAGACCCATTCCGCGAAGAGTTGCTCCCGTCGAACCCCATTGAATTGAAATTCAATTCTCTACCAAAGAAGCTCTGTGTTTGCTGTTGCTGTTGCGCCTGAATTGCCGCCGAGCCAGGGTTTTGAGTTAAGCTACATGAGCTGGGGCTCTCGAATTGGATCGACTTCGAATTGAAAACCTCGGGAACATTAATATTACCACTCACATTACCCGAATCCTTAACTTCGATCACGGACGGCGGCTCGGTGAGCCACAACAACGGATCGTTCTCATTTTCATTCTCGTTTTCGACGTGATCAGCCTGGGACAACTGATTCGGCCACGAACCCATTTCAAGTCTACTGAAATTAAACAAAATCCTAACTTTATTCATCAGATCCGCGCTCTGAAAGATCATATCAGTAGACCCTAATTCGACTACACCATTAGCTAACGGTATACAAACAACAGTCTGTAACCCAAACACCTGAGCTTGCCTGGCTCTCTCACACGAGCTACTCGCTAGCCTATCACCCCCCGCGACCCACAACGGCGCTGACGAGAAGAAAGCTTGTCCCGGAAGCCCACTCCCGTTGACAAAAGACTGTGTCATCGACACCAGGAAGAACCACTCAGTATCGGTCACCTCCTCATCCACCGCATCCACAACATCCTCACCGTCACCACCATTAGGTACTCCCGATATCAACGAATTGAGCTCGCGGAGCACCTTGCGACGGTGTGCCTGCTCCGCAGCGGAAGACTGGGTTTTCCGCCGCGGAAGCGGAGGCGATAATTTATCGTCGCCACCTTTATAGTACCCATCACCCCAACCCAGTAGCGAAGCTCCAGACACATCATCAACAGATGTGTTCCAGAATATCGCGTAAGTCCAGCTCTCTTTTGCACCTTCAATTAGGGTTTGCAGACGATGTTGAAGAGTGTCTTGGTTGAAGAACCCTCCCATCATGGATGGCTGAGCTTCGTTTTGAGGGTTTGATTGTTGTTGATGATGATCTGGAGCATTTGTAGCCGTTGATGCTGATGAAGGTGGCCATCCGAAATCAGACGGCATAAAAGCGTCCATCATCGATGCGTTATCGTCTGTCCAAAGATTCATAGTTGGTAAACGGTATTCTGTCATTTAACAAATTTCACAGAAAACCGCCTGATAGAAACGATCTATCGCCAGATTTCGCAACCAGAAAATCGCGATTTAGAGTTTCGAGAGATTGGGGTTTTGGTATTTGGGCGTTGGAGAGATAGAGGGAGAGGTTGTTGATATATTGGAACGAAAGGGGGACTTGAGTTTCATTTGGATTTGAGGTGAATTTTACTTGAATTTAACCTGAGTAGTGATGATGAGTCATCAATGAGAGTGTGATCTATCTCAATCCAACAACAAGCGAAAGCCGGCAGTTAATTCGACGATTTACTCGGTGATCTTAAATTTCTTTATGTAGTAATTCTTTTATGTACTGTAGTAGGGGTAGATCAGTCAATTTAAGCTTTCTTTTCCTTTAATATGCAGACATATAGGTAGATGTAGTTGTCATTCAAGGTTTTTGTTCCCTTTTTGCCCTTAGAATGTTGTCTGAGTTACAACACATATTATTAGCTGATTTGGGTACCAAACTAATTCAATGTTTTCAGAATTTGTTTTGGGAGGGATTTAGTAGGAAAAAGGAGATTTGTACACTATCTTTGTAGATAAATCTTTGTATTTGATGCTATTTAATGGGACCTATGCATCTTAAATATGCACTAAGATTTGTCTTAGATTGCACTTAAGGCATCTTTAAGAGGCTTTTTCTCATAAATATTTTTCTTTAGATATGTTAAAAAGTAGCTATTTGCTTGAAACCCATGTCGTGAACGATAAAGTTGTCACAAACTAATTTGTAGGATTAACTGTTTAGAGATGTACATTTCCTTTGATCCACAAAACAAATTTCATATCAATTGGATTAGCTTAACCTTTCAATCTTTGGGTTCAAAATGTCAAACAAATTGATAACGATTGTTGAAAATTTGAAGAAATGTTGTAACCTTTTATTGATTTCATTTGAAAAAGTAGGACTTATCATATACATGTTTATCGGTTTATACCGTTAAGAAGAAGAAAAAAAAAGTCTAGAGAGTGGTCTTTAAAGGGTTTTATCCTCATCATTTCTCTATTTTCTCATAAATCTATAATATATATATATATAATTTTTTTGGAAGGTAAGCCGATTTTATTTAGGGATCCGTAACCCTGAGTTTCCAACCCCACAAGGTTTCAAACCCACGACCACTCTCTAGGTGGAGAGGTACAACCACCACTGGGCCAAGAGCCCAATGGTTCATAAATCTATATTAATAAGGAAGAATGTGACATTTTGGCTCGAATCCTAACGGTGCATCCCGAAAATTACAGCCTTGAGGAACGGTTTGTGCTGCCTCAATTCAATTCTTCACCAATTTTGGCGAAGAATTGAATCTCAACTTATAGATCAGTGTTATAATGTGAGTTTACTTTATTAGCCCTCTCATTCTTGATTACTTAACATCTCCAACAGTTAGTTATATTGCGCCATCTCCTCCTTGATTAATAAGCATCTCCAATAGTTAGTTATATTGCAAATCATCTCACAATTCTCCTACTCTAGATTGCCACTTAATATGGCAACTCTTACACTTGATATGACAACTCTCACACTCTTGCCCTTCTCCTTACTTAATATGTCAAATTATTTGGCTCTCATCCACCTCTTCTTTATAATTGTTAGGGTTCTTATATATCACATCATCCAAACAAAATGTGCATTAGGGTTCTCAAATGTCACGTGAGATACACCAACTTCATGAAACGTAGTCTACGGTTTGTACAGTTTCAAAATACCACTTTTTAATGTACAATTATGTATACATTATTCAAAACCAAAGTCTTTGAAGACAAAATAAACATTTACTACATTTAAATACATCAAAATTTTGATACCCCTATCCACTGTGGCTTAAACATCTTGAATCGTGCTTCTTTATATACTAGAAAATAAATGAAATATATACAAAATAGGAGGTACATATTTCAAACAATACGGCAGCATAGAATCACTAGCTAATTTTATTCATTTAACCTAAACGTCATCATCTTTCCAAACATACTCTGCGCCCAACTCTTCATCTTCAATCATGCTTTCTCAAGCACATGTCACCCCGTGATCACCTATTACCGAAGTAAAAAAAAACTAATAAAACCCCTTTCAATTTGAGACCTTGCCTTACCTATCAACCACCAAACGCTTAAGTTTTTAGCATTTGACCTCCATTGATGACTTATATCAGAAGAGTAAGAGATAAAACAATATGTGGTCCTCTTATTCAATTTTCAAATGGGTGTGTGTGTGTATGTTTGGGGGGGGGGGGGGGGGGGGGGGGGGGGGGGTATAACACAATCATACACCCTCCAAATGCAGTTTAACCAATAACATCTTGAAGTTGCTGATAGGCAACCAACGATGAATCATGTTCCCACAATTGATCTTATGACACCATCACATCCAACTACTTAGATTATGGAGACTAGCGAACAACATGATGAATCTTATACTGATATTATCGCAATTGGTCCACCATCGGGTGCCCCATCGACGGCGTATCAAACTGTGCTTCAATCTTTAGAAATGAATATTGATCATTCAACCATCGTACATGAAGAACATGGTTCATTCTTACCTTTAGGTAATGAAGGGAATACAATCGATAATTTGGAAAACACCACTGATGGTAACCATACCCTCTAAACTACACCACTTTCACCCTAGGTACACTTTAATTGGTTCCATAATCCATTATTACATAAATTATTATATGATCTTCTACTATGTCAGTGATGCATGTGCAATATGTATACAATATTATATTACTTACTGACATTAATGATCTTATTAAGTTTTTTGATCGATATAACTTAAGAAAATAAGGCTATGCATACTAAAAGATCATAACAGTCAAATTTAAATCGGCCAATGCGGCAGTACACTATAACATTAGCAAAATAAATATATTTTATAGAAAAATACCATAGCGTGTGGATGTTATATAGTGCATAATTGAGTATCGTACTTTAGTTTCTTATCAATAAACATAAAACATTTTTTACATAATGAATGATTAAGTAGTGTTCCTCAAAATACTTGTTTAGAAAATATCAAAATGGATTCCAATTATACAATATAAAATGATAAAAAATAATTGTCAAAATAAATGTAATGATTTCCCTCTTACAGGTCAGCAGATCCAATACTAATGTCTGAATATCTCTAGAGTAAAACTTTGCGTAAGTATATCAAGCTTACATGGAGTGAAGAAGCATTTTTTGATCCCTGCCTGAATCAATGTAATAGTTTAATTTAAATATGTGTGACATTAGCATGCACACAAGGACAATTTGAGACTGTTTTGTATAACTCTAAATCTATGTGTTAATGGTAATTTTATTTAGTACATTCAAATAACAAAATGGAACAAGTGTTGTTTGTGTTTGAAATTTTGCTTATTTTAAAGTTACAGGGTTGAAACATTCTTCCAACTATTCATTTAGAATTGTATGTTGACATTGGAAAGGATACACCATTGTTTATCCAAGATCACGAACATCTCTTCCCTATAAATAAATACCTAAATAGTTATGCAGCCCTTCCCTAATGGGAAACATATTTTTCAATCCAAACATTGCTTAGGCTTGAATTGGATCCTATAGTGTATTGAGTTTAAATATGTTTACCCAAACTAAGAAGCCCTAAATGAAATTTTTAAGTCCTTGAGATCAATCGATTATGAATATTAGGTCAACTAATTAGGTTCAAAATTCTTTGAATCAATTTTCCAATAACGAAACCTTAGCCTAATTAAAAACAATTCTACGATCTAGTATTAACAAGTAATAATCAATAAACAACGATAATCAATACACAATTTTAACCCTGTGGGAAACCATTCTCAAAAGAAAATACCCACATGTCATTGTCGAATCCTCGACAACTAAAATTCACTATGGTCAAAGAATTACAAGAAGTTTGATTACTTACAAACTCGATAAACACATCCCGTAGTTACCTTTCTTTAAACAATCTTCTAGCAATTGATCCTTCGTTATCTTAATACCTTCATTCTCGCAACTCCTGGCTTCGAATCACGTACCAAAGCTTTTTAACCTCGAATCCCTGAAGCTCTCAAATTATAAATAAAAATTAGGTTTTTGCAATTCTTAGATCGATTCAAGTTAAGGTTTAATTCTCATGGAATCTCTCGTTAAATTCTATTTTCTCTTAAATATCTCAAGCCCTAGAAAAAGTTATGGAAGAGTTGATTTTAAAATATAGAAAAAGATTATTTTAATAGTAAAACTAAAATTCCTGTACTCTGTTCGAACAGAGAGGCTCCTGTTCTTTTGTATTCAAACAGGAGAAAAGCCTATTTAAATATAAAATAATTTTCTTAAAAAAAAAAACTCATTTATAATTTTGTAAAACACTAGTGGGCTAAAATATTTGAGCAACGAGGTACAAAACCAACGTACCTATTTAGTGTCAGTCCAGTTGTAGTCGTTCTACATGCACTCTCTGATGATGAATAACCACGAGATAGTGTTGACACTTACTATAAACACAAAATAAAACCAATACCAAATATAGATGTTTCAATCTCCCCTTTGGTTCATTTCGTGACAAAACTACGACTATAAGAAAGAAAAAATTACAACTCGATGGACTGACTCAATTATTGAAAATCTATGCTATAAGCTATTCTTTTATCCTATAACATATGCACTGGAATTCCTGCATCCTAAACAAGATGCATCATGTAATCATTCAAAAAAAATAAAGAATCCAAGAGAAAACAAAAAGCTTACCTAGCTTACCTCTCATGATCATCTCTCCCCCTTTTTGTCTTAGATGAACAAAGGGTAAATAGAAAAAAAAACTAGACTAAAAAAGAATCAGGATAAGAGCAGAAACAGTACGATAGTCAATTGAAAGACACAAAATATATGATAAAGATAACACTCACCAAAAAATTACACATAGGGAGCATCTCTGACCTAAGTATGCATAAGGATACAACACTCTCCCTGACACAAGGCATGATAAAAAGAAAATGAATCTAAAACATCCTATAAAGATCAAGACATTGCCCATGTATTATAAAAAATCACTAAATAAATTACTTGGTGTGTGTGTGTGTATGCATAGTCAAATAAATACCCTATTTTCAATGTATTACTCAGCCGTAGTTATAGCATAATGTTGCAAATTTGCTTTAACTGAGGCCTCACTTGGGTAATCACCAAAAAATTACTGAGATTTTACTAGGTATGCACTCGTTGATAATATGAGCATGAATAAATGCAACAAGACTCATATACCTTGAATATGCATATGCTTTTAGAATAATTTCAAGGAAAATAAATCAATTGTTGTTGAAAGTGTCAAGTTAACAACCATAAACTCTCAATCTCTCATCTACACTAAATTGACCTACTAGACTCAGGATCAAATAATTTTTGTAAGAGTTGTAATGTATGCTAAGGTGGGGTTACTGATGGATATGGTGTTTTACTGGCATTTTGAGAACATTCTAGTCTTCACATTATAACTGGCTCACTCGGACTACACCTTACTCCACTTTCTTATTCTTCTTGCAACTCACTTTTCACTACATCAACCTCCAACTATTAGATCTTGAGTTCTTGTTTGCCTTGTCATTTTAACAACCTTTTTGAATACATATTTTTCGTTGAGCTCTTTTTCACACTCCTTCAAGTGTAAAGCCATATTTTTATCTCTGAGCTCTTTTTTACAATCATTTAAGTTTAAAGTCATAGTTCTATCTATGAGCTCTTTTTCACACTCCTTCAAGTTTAAAGCCAGATTTATATCTCTGAGTTCTTTTCCTAAGTATCCTCAGAATGAATAGGGTAAAAGAAGAGTAGTTACAAATGATGGCATCTTTAGGCTCAAGCAGTGTTCTAGTGGTATAACTTCCTCGATTTCGTAAAATCCTTAAGATCACTTCCTCGGTTTCGTAAAATCCTTTTTTTACCTCGACTAAAGACAAAAGAGTATTCTAGTGGTATAACTTGAATTTGATGGCACCTTCGACAATTGATTATAAAAAATGTGATCATGAAAAGATAAAATACCGAGTTGAAAAAAAAAATGATATAACACTCAAAACTTCCAAAAGGCCAGATCCTCACATATCGTTGGGTACGACGTCTCTATAGAGTTTTTCACGTGGTTCTAATCACGATGAGCTTTTATCTTAAACAAGGAGGTCATTGACTATTATGAATTGTGATTTTACCAAATAATTATTCCATGAATTAATATAACACAAAAGTAGTATCCTAGTCTAACAAGAATATCCAACATTTAAAAGCTCCTAAAATGCAAAGTGCTATTAAAACCAAAACAATATTCTACTATTCTAAAAATAAAGAACAGAGGGCTAGAAATGTACCTTATCAATTGAGCATACACTGATAACCTATCTCAGTTTAGATTTATTACCTTATCTGCGGTGATAAATCATCCTTTCGCACCCAAATATCTTGAATAACCTTTTGAGGTGATGTTTCTTGAGCAGACCACCTAGCCATATTTTCATTTTTCACATTAGTATAAATCATGCTTGAGTCATATCTTTGCCACTTGGGTGATCGAACATATGATCGATAGGGTTTAACAAATCTACAATGAGATGCAACATGACCCTTTCGACCACATGCTTTGCAATAAAAAAATTGATTGTAAGAAATCTTCTCAACCTGACCATGAGGGGTAAGAAATCTTCTCAACCTAACCATGAGTGGTTGATAAAGTACTATGTTTGGGCAATAAGGTTAATTTAACAACTTTTGTGACTTGAGGGGTTTTTAAGTTAAAAAACAAAATTTTAATATCTAAGTCTTCTTTTGTTACTGTCAGTTTTCCCGATACATAACATCTTATCAATCTGTTTCTCTTCATGATAAAATATTTCAAGTTTCTGCTTAGATGAAACTAAATCAAGCTTGGCCTTTTCAAGTTCGCCTAAGGTTGATTTTAGTTCTCCTCAACATCATGAACTTCCTTTTCTAAGATTATGATTGTGTTATGGAGACCTTGTTTCTCACCTTTAATCCTTTTAAATTGAATATTTGTATTATCGATATTTTCTTTCAATTTCAGAGTGAGTGTGTAAACTTATTCTTTCAAGCCTTTGTTAATTTTCTCAAGTTAAACACACTGCTTAATTAACCAAGTACACAATTCTTTAAGATTAAAATGATCATGTTCACCATCTTTATGATCACTCTGACTTTTAGTATGACTCAAAGGGGCTAAAATAATCATTACTAGAGTTTATTCTACCAGGATACACACAATACTTGCCATTTTCATTTTCTTGGGGATGATCATTATTTGCATCATTTTCATCATTATTATTATCCCAAGTAATAATAATATTCATAGCCTTGTTATTACTATTAATATTTTTATTAGAACAACTATGCGCATAATGACCAAACTTATACACTTATAACAACTTGACTCAGGTCAGTATCATGATTAGCTTGCTGGTTATTCAATTTAACTCGATCATGAGGTTGTGACTGATAATTTATAGATTGCCCTTGTCTTTAAATGATCCAGGATGATCTAGACACTAAACCCCTTAGATATAGACAAAAGGTGAAGTTTGTTCGAATAAACATTTATTTTATTCAAACAGAGAATATTTTGCCTAGTCTATTCAAATAAACTTTATTCTAAGTAGTCTATTCGAATACACTCAGTTTTGAGTGTTATGTTCGCACAAAGAATGGTTTTATTCAAACAGAGGCACGACTTATCATTATTTTATATTAACATTTTTGCCATATCTTGAAACTAGGAAACTTGTAACCTCTAAGAGGGTAATGCTAGATAATGTAAAAGGGATCCAGAGATTTAGAGAGAGCTCAAAAGAGGAATTCATTGTAATCAAATTTTGGGCAATTAAAGCTCTTTTTGGGAAGTTTTACTTACCAATTTTGTGTTCTTCACATTAATTTCTTCACATTAAGCGATATCCGATTTTCAAGTAATGATTCTTGGGGGATTGTATTTTATGGTGTCTACACATAACCAACTCAAGCAAACGAAGGAGATTCTTATGAGTCTATTAATGATTCACCGAAAACCTAAGTCAAAGAAGAAGGCAAATTCGGAGATGGGCAATTCTGAAGATCAGCTCACGAAGTTGGAAATAAAAGTTTTTAACCTAACTACTACTCTAGGGAAGTTGGTAGAGCAATTATGTCTCACAAACCTTGCCAAAGTATCCGCTTCGTCGAAACGTCAAAGTGCACGATGAGGAAATGAATTGTGGAGGAGAAGAGAGACGAGGGTAACAAGGAGTAATATATAGATTCTAGTGAAGCCGAATCTGTCGATGAGAGATTCGTTATTAGTAAGTTAATGAATCCTATGCATAATCTTCGTATCAATTTTAAAATTAAAATTCCAGTATTCGACGGTTCAATCGATGCTAAACAATTGGATAATTGGTTAGATAGGTTAGAGACCTATTTTTCAGTTTGTAAATATTCAAATGCAAAGAAAATATGCTTTTTTACATTAAAATCCGTAAGGCATATACTCATGTGGTAGAAATTCTATAGGAAACGTCACGACGTAAAAATATTGAGTTGAAATGAGTTCAAGGTGTTGGCGAGAAAACAATTTTATCCTATTGGGTATGAGCAAAAGAAATGGTTCAAATAGCATAATTTTTGCCAAAAGTATGGGCAATCCGTACAAGAGTTTACTATAGAGTTTCATAACCAAGCGTTGCTTTTGGACATTGATGTGAACGAGTATGAGGTATTCATAAATTATACGAGGGGTTTGTCAGAGTTCATTAGAAGGGAGTTGAAGCTCTTTACTGTAGAAAATATGGAAGTTGCTATCATAAAAACAATTGCAATTGAAGGCAAGTACTTGAAGTTTGACAAGAAAGACAATAAGGATAAGTCCGGGTATAAGTCCAGCTGGAAGAATGAGTACAAAGAGAAGTCCAAAGGAGATGGGTCTTCATCCAAGGGGAATTACTATTGTCATTGTAAGGCAAATAGGCAAATTTTAGATAAATGTTAGAACTTTACTCAAAGCATCGGCCGATGGAGGAGAGCAGCAGAGAGAAACGTGTACTAGCCACAATGATTATTGATCTTCCAGATTTAGATAACCCAAATTTTAAGCTTACCCTTATATTTAAGAAAACTATGTCTATCGAGGAGGCGAGTCGGGAAGAACTTTTCATGTCAGTATTCAGGTGAACCAGAGCTTAGTAGAGGCCATCATTGATCTAGGTAGTCAAAAGAATTTGATTTCTGAGGCAGTGGTGAAGAAGATGGGTTTGGCTACTATGGCTCATCCTAAACTGTATAGTTTAGGCTGGATTAAGAAAGACACAGATTTGAAGATCACAGAGTAGTGTACATTCAAGTTTACGATTACTAAAATATTGATTGACGAGGTGGTTCCTTTAGATGTGTGTTAAGTAATTTTGGGTAGCCATTATCTTTGGGACTGAGATATGATTCATTACCATAGAGCTCGCAAGTATCGTCTTGTGAAATAGGAAAAGTAGTTTCATATCAATGCTTGTAAGGAACATGTCCCCACCAATAATTTAGTAATGGCGACTCAGGTAAATAGGTTGGCTAATACGAGTGACAAGTTTGCATTATTGTTGGTGTGATCGGTTCAAGAGGGTCCATCGACTAAGGTGTTGTCTACTTTGACAATGTCTCCTAAGAAATAAATTGAAATGGGAAAGTTGTAAGGGGAAAATAAAACTTGCTTTTGGGCATATAAGGGATGCCGTACAAGTGGGATGTGGAGCATGATATCACATTGGCAAATGGTAAGGAACTACCTAACATTAGGTTGTATTAGACTTTTGTAACGGAGTCTCATAAGATTAAGAAACAGGCATAAGTACTCATTGAGCAAGGAGTTATTAATCTGAGTTGCTCACCTTGTGGTTCACTAGTGTTATTGGTACCAAAGAAGGACGAGTCTTGGAGAATGTGCATGGATTATCGGGTGCGGAGCAAAATTATCTTGAAGAATCATTATCCACTTCCACATATTGACGAGCTTTTAGATGAGTTGCCGAAGGCTCGGTTTTTCACCAAGCTAGATCTTAAGTCGGGTTACCTTCAAGTTAGAATCTAGGAAGAAGATACATGGAAGACGACTTTCAAGACCAAACAAGGACTCTTCGTGTGGTTGGTGATGCCTTTTGGGTTATGCAACGCTCTAGCGACATTTATATTGTTGATGAATGAGGTACTTCATGCTTTTATTGATGATTTTGTGATTGTGTATGTAGATGATATCTTGATATATAGTCAAACATGGGAAGAACATCTCGTGCATATAAGCAAAGTATTAAAAGCATTTAGATCACGACAACTCTTTCTAAATGGGAAAAAGGAGCTAGTCCACTTGGGATTCATTGTTGGTGAAGGTAAACTTAAGGTAGATCCAGAGAAGGTCTCAGTTATTACTAATTGGCCTAGACCCCGTACAGTGATGGAAGTGAGAAGTTTTATGGGTTCTTGTCAGTATTTATGAAAATTTATTTGACATTTTTTACAGATTGCCGCACCGTTGTATTCCTTGACAAAGGCAGGTGTGAAGTTTGTATGGGAAGATCACCATGAGTAAACCTTTCAGTTACTTAAGCACAAGATTACAAATGCATTAGTGTTAATATTGCCAAATTTGTAGCATCATTTTAAGGTCGAAATAAATGCGTCAGACTATGCATTTGGGGCAATTTTATTGCAGGATGAGAAGTTGGTTGTCTACCATTCTGAGATGTTTACAGAAGCAATACGCATCTATTCTACCTACAATAAAGAGTTCTATGCATTATATTAATTAATGAAACATTGGGAGAGTTTCTTATTGGGGAAGAAGGTTGTGGTACATTTTGATCACAAACCCTTATAGTTCATATCTATACAGTCCAAGCTACAACAAGCTTGCCATATAAAGTGGATGTCGTACCTCCAACAATTTGCCTTGATTATCAAGTATAAGAAATGAGTGAACAACAAAATAGCTGATATGTTATCTTGACCCCCATTACTGACTATTTCTGCTTTCTTGGTAGCTATCCAGATATAGTCTATTATTCCTTCTGAATATGTTACAGGGTATGACGACGACAAGGAGCTCAGTGTAATTCACCAGAAGTTACTGCATGGCAAGACATGTGAGTATGAATTGATGGATGGTTTGATTTTCAGGGGTAGACTATTATGTATTCATGAGGGTGGAGACCATTTGTACTGGATTAGAAAGGCACATTTTAGGGTTTAGATGACACTTTTAAATTTGCGGCGTTATGTCTATTAGCCGAAGATGCTGGTGGATGTTTCTCGTGGTTGCGTTCTATGAAACATATCGAAGTCTTCCAATCATAAGTTAAGACTGTACTTGTCATTACCATTTCCTAGCAACCTTAGGAGAGCATTTCGATAGATTTTATGGGTGGCTTACCCATGACCATTTATAAGAATGACTATTTGTTATGGTGGCATATCAATTCAGCAAGATGATAGTTTTTATTCCATGCCTGAAGACGGTCACTGGGGAAGTAGTAGCACGATTATTTTTCAGAGGCGTCTGGAGGCATTTTGGGCACCTTTTTATATTATTTCTTATAGGGGTAGATGCCTTTTGGGGCATTTTTAGAGATCGTTATGGGCGATAATGGATAATAACTGAAGAGAAGTACAATTTTTTTATCTACAGACTGACGTGCAAACAAAGATTGTTAATCACACTTTGGTTCACTTATTACGAGGATTTCATATTAGGCATCCTAAGACTTGGGATGAGAGTTTGTCATATCTTTAGTTTCTTTTAATAGGGTGTTTCATGGTTCTACTTTGAAGTCTCCATTTGAAGTTTGTCTTAGGTAGTTGCCTCAAAGCTCCTTTGATATGGCTTTTAGTTTTGGTGATAAGATAGTATCAGGGAAGGAGGAAAAGGAACAAGCTAAAGTTTAGTATTTTGTTGAGAAGATAAGCAAGGTTCATGAGGCGATTGAAGTACAGTTAAAGAAAACTTAAGCGAAGTATAAGGCTCGACACGACAATCATCGGGTTGAGTATACTTTTTAGGAGGGTGACCTAGTTTGGTTGCATTTGATTAAGGAATGACTCAAGGGAGAAGGTAAGAAGCTCAAGCCTATCCATTATAGTCCGTTTATAATACTCAAGAAGATTGGTGACAATGCATTCCAATTGGATTTTCCACCTTTTATAAATATGTATTCGATGATTAATGCCGAGCATTTAAAACTGTTTAAGCCGTCTTTTTTAGATGAAGACCCTATAATCGACACTCGCCTATAGTCAGTTGATGACTTCTGGATGGAAAGAGAAGATCCGTTGTAGGAGGATGGTATTCTAGAGAGAAAGGTTCATGCTACAAGAAGGGGAAGTATCGAGTCGTTCAGAGTTAGGAAGAAAGGTCAACTACCCAGCAAGATCGAAGTGATACAATAGGGAAATGGGCACGATTACTTTCCCTCATCTCCAATTCTAGCCTGAGCATGAGCTCAAGGTTCCTAAAGGGGGAAGTCATGATCCAGGAGGATCTAGACACTAAACCTCTTAGATATAGAAAAAAGGTGAAGTCTGTTCGAATAAATATTTATTCTATTATAATAGAACAAGTTTTAAGTTTTCTATTCAAATAAACATTTGTTCTATTCGAATAAAGACTGTTCTGCCTAGTCTATTCGAATATACTTTTAAGTCTCTTTGAATAGACTTTTGGGTCTATTTGAATAAACTCTGTTATGAGTAGTATATTCGAATACACTTAATTTTGAGTATTTTGTTCAAACAGAGAAGGGTTCAGTTTGAACAGAGGCGCGACTTATCATTTTTTTAAGTCTTTTCAAGAGCATTTTTTTCCTATGTTAAAACTAGGAAACTTGTAACCTTTAATAAGGCAAGGCTAGGCAATGTAAAAGGGATCCAGAGATCCAGAAAGAGATCAAGAGACAAATTTATTGTAATCAAATTTTGAACAATTAAAGTTCTTTTTAAGAAGTTTTACCCACCAATTTTGTATTCTTCATATTAATTTCTTCGATTAGGATAATCTCAATTTGATTGTGGATTATTGAAATTTATAATTTTTCACAAGGTTTTTAAGCTGTTGATTTATTGAGGAAATATGTGAATCAATATCAGATCCCTCATTATCGTTCGAGACATATGAGTGCTCAACCTCCTTGGTACACTTAGAAGATGAAGAGGTAGATGAAGACTTTAAAATAATACTCTTATTCTTCTAATGATTTTCCATATGTATCTCAAGTTCAAATGTTCGTAACTTTCTAGCAAGCGTGTTTGGTTTCATTTTTTTAAAGATCTTGGGCTTCCTCTATTGCATGACGCCTGGATCTAAAGCTCTTGGGAAGAAACCTCAAGACTTTGTGAACGATTTGAACAACGGATTAAGCTACACCTAATTCAGCACTACTGTTAACCATGTCACTTAGTCTCGCACGGAACTCATAAAATATTTCATTCTCATCTATTCAAAAATTCTCGAATTGGGAGGTGAGCATTTGCAATTTGCTTTCCTCGACTGTAGTATCATCTTTGTGAGTTTGAACTAATATGTCCCAAGCTTCTTTCGGAGTGGTACAAGCAGAGATGTGCCAAAACTCATTTGGGCTCACAATTATAAAAATAGTATTGCGACCCTTGTTATTATAACCAACAGCTTTATTTTCATCCTTAGACTATTAATTCATAGGCTTAAGGATCTCTTGAGCATCATTACCTATTCCTTTCATCATGGTAGGGTACGTTCATCCATGCTCGATTACAATCCTAACATATTCTCTTAGTGATTGTAAGAATGCAACCATTTAGAATTTCCAATAAGGATAGTCTTACCCATCAATGAGGGGCAGACGATTTATGGGACCTCCAAATATTTTAGAATCCATTAATCTCAAATATGCGAGTTATGATCCACACTCAGGTTGTTAGGCCTTCGAGCACGACTGCTCTAATACCAATTAAAATTTATGAGTCTTTGAGATCAATCGATTATGAATAATTAAGTCAACTAATTAGGTCCAAAATTCTTTGAATTAATTTTCCAATAACGAAACCCTAGCCTAATTCAAAACAATTTTATGGTCTAGTGTTAACAAGTAATAGTCAATAAGCAACGATAATCAACGTACAATTTTAACCATGTGGGAAACCATTATAAGGAGAAAAACTCACAGGTCATTGTCGAATCCTTGATAACTAAAAGTTTGATTACTTATAGACTCGATAAACACATCTTGTGGTTACCCCTCTTCAAGCAATCTTCTAGCAATTGATCCTTCGTTATGATCTTAATACTTTAATTCTCGCAACGCCTCGCTCCGGACCGCGCACCAAAGCCTTTTAAGCTCGAATCCCTCAAGCTCTCAAATCACAAGTAAAAATTAGGTTTTTGTAATTCTTAGATCGATTCAAGTTGAGGTTTAATTCTCGTTGAATCTTTCGTTGAATTCTCTCTTCTCTCAAATATCTCAAGTCCTAAAAAAAGTTATGGAAGAGTTGAATTTAAAAAAAATAGAAATTGAATCTTTTAATAGTAAAACTGAAAATCCGGTACTCTGATCGAATAAAACCAAAATCTATTCGAACAGAGAGGCTCCTGCCCATGTGTATTATAATAGAACCAAATTCTATTAGAAAAGAGAGGCTCCTGCCATTATGCATTCGAACATGAGCAAAGTCTATTCAAACAAAAAACAATTTTCTTCAAAAAACACAACTCTTTTGTAATTTTGTAAAACACTAATGGGCTAGAGTATTTGAGCAATGAGGTACAAAACCAACTTGCATGTTCAGTGTCAGTTCAACTGTAGTTATTCCACGTGCACTCTCTGACGATGAATGGTCACGAGATAGTGCTAACACTTACTCTAAACACGAAATGAAACCAATACTTAATATGGATGTTTCACTAACAATCACAAGAACCTCTAATTAGATTTGTACGTTCGGGACCACACTTAATTTAAACAATACACTGAATCATAATTTATAACAATACAATTACGAGATGCACCAGTATAATATGAGAAACAATGTACTATATCATAATTTTCAACATAATGTTTGGCACATCTGCAAGGGTGTGCGTGACTGCTCGTGCATTAAGTAAAAAACGAGGCCTGAGAAGGCAAGACCGACTTTACGAGATTAGGCTGAGTATCAAAGTGGGATTAATATCATCACGGAAGGGATGTGCTGCAACAATCCAAGCCGTTAAACACACAGAGCTCATATTGTAAGCGTTACTTATTAGATGATAAGGTAACTCATTCACAATGGGACGCATATGTATTGTATAGGTCTATAGATATCTCAGAGAATTAAACTACTGATAGGGATGCACTGCATGTAGCATAGAAGTACAACTAAACGATTAGAGGGACGGAGTTGAAATCGGATCAGTTAGCCGTACTCTGACTAAGGTTAAGCCCTTAATTAACTCTAGTTACATATACCATTTGACCTCTAAATCTAAAATACATAACACCTTGCAATTCTATATTTAATAAAAGACATTAAAGAAAAGAGAATAACAAAAAAGTAGGACTGCTGAAAATTTGAAGAAATGTTTTAGCTTTTTATTGATTGGGTTTGAAAAAGTATGTAGTACCAAAAAATAAATAAAAAATAAGTCCCTGATAACATAGAGAGTGGTGGTCTTTAGAGGGTTTTATCTTTGGCATGTCTCTCTTATTTTCATAAATGCGTTAAGAAAAAAACAAAGCCTGAGAAGGCAATATAAACTTTACGACATTAGGAGGCTGATTGTCAAACCCGGAATATCACCACAAAAGGGATGTGCTGCAACAATCCTTGTCGCTACACAAAGCTCATATTGAAAGCTTTACTAATAAGAAGAAAACAGAACCAAAATCAAAATGGGATGCATCATGCATGGCATAGGATTTCTCGAGACTTAGACATAGACTACTGTGAGGGATGTGCATGTAGCATTGAAGCACAATTAAACCATCAGAGGGATGGAGTTCAAATCGGATCAGTTAGCCATACTCTGACCTAGTTTAAGCCCTTATTTAACTCTAGTTACATATTCCATTTGACCTCTAAAATACATAACAACTTGCCATTCAATAGTCAATAAAAGACATTAAAGAAAAAGAGAATAACAAAAAATATGTTTTTAGATGACAAACTTGCGGCAATCTCAACCATCGATAGGGCCGTCCGTCATCATCCACATATAAATTTAATAAAGAATAAAAAGAAAAATAAGACACGTTTTTCTCACCGAGCATTGAAAATGACATAATTGTTTTTAATCATTCAATTTTTATACCTTTGAGCACGTGACGAATCACTTTGGAATAAGACTTTTCATTGAGAAAATGATATGGAGAAATCTTGAGGGCGATGCATCATGCTATGTTAAAAATAAAATAAAACAGTAGAACCTGTGATATAGCTTTCCTCAAAACGAAATCGCAACTCAGAATTTCAAAATGCAGAAGAAATGATATTGGTGTAGAAAGTGTAAAACAGCAGCAACATAACTGAAAACATCAACAACGAAAGAAAGAGCTCGAGACGTAGGTCGCACTTTTTTAAAATAGTATTTCGACCTACCCCAAGTGCAAGTATTCGCAGCTGAATTTCTTCCCATAATACAACGAGCAAGGAAGGATATAATAGTCCAGTACAAGAAGATTACGTACTCTAAATTGAACCTCAGTAAAACCGTGATTAAAAAACCAAAGAGAGAAAAATTTTAGAATAGGGAGAAGAGAACATAGGTATTTACAGAGCTTTAGTCTGCAACGTGCCTCCTCATTTTACTGCTACAGTGTAAATCAAGTCAAAGTCCAAGACGGGGTGGTGATCGAGGAGGATCTGAAGAGTTTTTAGACTTGTTTTAAAGTCTATTTGGACAGACTTTTGGTTTGTTCGAATACATCCCTTTGTATTCGAATATACTTCTTTCTTATTAGAATAAACATAGTTCTGAGTGTTCTGTTCGAATAGACTTTTTGTCTGTTTAAATACACTTCTTTGTATTCAAATACACTTTGATTTCTATTCGAATAAACACCCGTCTGAGGTGTTTTATTCGATTACATGAATTATCTATTCGAATACATTTTCTGTTCGAACATAGACTTGTTTTATTCGAACAGAGGTGCGATTCAGCCTATTTCTTTAGGCGTTTAAGCGCATATTTGTCATATTTTGTAACTAGGAACTTGTAACTCTATAAAAGGGGTAAGGCTAGGCAAGATTATAGGAGGTTAGATCAATCAAAGTTCTGAGAGAGAGACTTAGGGCTTGAGAGTAATTCAATTGTAATTAACTTTGATTAAGCAATTGAAGCTCTTAAAGGGATTTTCCCAACCAATTGATGTGTTATTTATACAATTATTCATTTTAGGGTTTCTCTATTTGTTTTGTAGATTAAGTGGTATCAGAGTTCCAGTTACAATTCTCGGGGGTGATTGTGGTTTATGGTCTCTACACATGACCGTCTCAAGCAAACGAAGGAGAAGCTAGTGAGTCCATTGAAGATTCACCGAAAACCTAATTCGAAGAAGAAGACCAATTTGGAGATGGGCAATTCCGACTTACGACTCACGACTTTGGAAACGAACTGCAGGGGAGTTGGTAGAACAATTGCGTCTCATGAACCTCGCGAAGGCTTCCGCTTCGGTGAAACTGCGAGGTCGTTCTCATCGGCGAGGCCGCTCGAGGAAGAAAGGGGTTATGGAGGTGGATGGAGACGACGATATTGCGGAGATAGATAACGATTCTAGTGATGCCGAATCCGTCAAGGAGCGATCGGGTATTGGTAAGTCATCAAATTTTATACGTAATCTTCGTATCAATTTTAAGATTAAAATTTTGGTATTCGACGGTTCAATCGATGCCGAGATATTGGATAACTGGTTAGATAGGTTAGAAACCTATTTTTCCGTTTACGAATACTCAAATGCTCAACAAATATGTTTTTCCACATTGAAATTTCCAAGTCATGCACTCACGTGGTGAAAATCTTATCGGAAACGCCACGATGTAGGAAGTTTGAGTTGGAAAAAATTTAAGGTATTAGTGCGAAAACAATTTTATCCGATTGGGTATGAGCAAAAGAGATGGTATAAATGGCATAATTTGTGCCAAAAGTTTGAGTAATCCGTACAGGAGTACACTACGGCGTTTCATAACCAAGTTTTGGTCGCACTACAAGAAATATCAGTTTTGATTGCATTAGTTTCATAACATTTAACTAAAATGCTATTAAATGTGAGCTTTTAGGGCGTTTTGTGAATGACCGCTATTGTAGCATTTCTGTTTGTACTAACACACCATCACAGTTAAAAGTTAGAGCATCAGGTGTAGCCTAGTTAAAATATAGCTAACAAGATGAGTTCGAAAGTGATATTTAAAAAAATTAAAAAAATAGACTCCCCAAAAACTACTCTATGTAAAAAGAAAATATGACGTGTAACAAGAAAAAGTTAAAAAAAATAGTTTTAAAATTTTCAAACACTTTCTACGTATTAATTTTAGTTAAAAAAATGTTTCCACATGATAAAGTTTTCCTAGTTAGTTACCCAATTTTTTTCTCTCTCTCCTCACTCATGGTGGAGGAGAGAGAGTATCGAAACCTAAAATAACTATTTACTTGGGGAGGCTAAAATTATTCTTTTTAACACTTTCTCATCTTTATTTTAACTATAGAGAGCCTACACAAGATGCTCTTGCCGATCTCTTCCATTCAAGTCATTTCCTAGATCTTGGTTGAATCAATTTGCTCTCTCTCTCTCTCTCTCTTTTTCTCTATGTCGGTTACTGGAAGTGAACGTATTCCCGAAGTCCCACGTGCAGGATTTTCCATTGTCGTCCTCAACAACAAATTCTAGAGACAGAAATTGAAAAATGTAGGGAGAAGCAAAATTAGGTATCCTGTCTCCTTCACTGTTTATAAATCTGAATTCGAATCCAAAGCGCTTGAAGAACAAATCTTGTAAGTTTCATATCTTTTTCTTTAGATTCTACAATTTTCACATGTAATCTTCGAATTCTCTAAGTTAGGGTTTTATTCTGAAATTAGTTTATTTCTAATTAACTTCTCTCAAGGTTCAAATTTCAGCTCCTAAAAGAAACAATCAACACATATATATGATTTTCATTGCTCTATTTCAGAATTTTGGTATTTTTTGGCGCTTAGGTTAGTCCTAGATAAGAAAATAAATGTGTACGAGTTCTTGAATTGTTGAGTTTCCCTTTGTAGTTTCGTTTGATTCGTGTTAATTTGCATCATACATTACCCATTTTCTGATTAAAAAATTTGTTTGTTTTGTATTTACAGAGTTGTTGAATTATGGGCTTGGAATACCCTCAATGGAACTTGTTGGTGGAGTTCTCTTATCTGTTCAAAAGAGGTTACTATAAAGTTATGTTGAATGACCAAAGTTATACAATTTATTTCATCTAAAAATTTGAGGTAGAAGTTGGTTTAGGATCTTTGTTTTTTTCTCTTCGTTTAGGATCATTAAAGTATACCTCTGAAAGCATGGTTTTGATTATGTCGAACTTGAAGTCTACCATTTTGGTTAATACTAAAAATTTATTCTTGTAGCCCCTATATGATATATAGTACACATTTCTATACCATAGTGTGAAAGGAAATTTAGCATTACTTACTAGGTTAGATGACCAGGGTGAGCTTGTGAGGGACCAAAACAACGGATTAAGCATTCATTTAAATCAACTACCTTATATAACAAACTCACCAGTACAATGCAAATTATTTGCTTCAACACTATTACAGTCTTTAGTTCCTTTTGGTTGTTTTTCTCGATTGGGGTCTCTTTGTATTGGTTTTGGATCTTGGGGTTTTTGAGTGTTTTGGGTTGCTTAGTGGTGAAAGGTGATTAAAAAGTTGGAATCCAAGGTAGATTTAAGGGGGGTTTGGGAGAAAGTGAAGCTGCTGTGTTTGAACAAAGAATAGTGTCTTTGTAAAGGGAAAAAAGAGAGAACCTAATAGGAGGTTTTCCCCTTTTGCCTTTATTTTTATAAGAATCTGAAAAAGACTGGTCCTTTAACATGACATTCAATGCTGATAAACAATTAGAGAAAGAGGAGGAAGAAATACAATGCCTAATATGAAACTCAATGGCATTGCAAAGTAGAAGGAACGACACATCATCACTTGGACTCAACAGGAGGACGATATAATTCGAGAGCGGATAAAAATCAATGGAACTAAAAATTGGGCTATTATCGCATCGCAGTTCAAAGATAAATCAACCCAGAAATGTCGAAGAAGATGGTACACCTACTTGAATGCAGATTTTGAGAGAGGGGGTTGGTCACTAGAGGAAGATAAGCTCTTATGTGAGGCTCAGAAACGATATGGTAACCGATGGACTGAAATCGTTAAGGTAGTTTCTTGCAGAACTGATAATGCTGTCAAGAATCATTTCACTACCCTTCTCAAGAAAGAAGCAAAGCGTGAGGCTTTATCAAAGGAAAACATCAATTTGGGCAATAACTTGAATAATAAACAGGATTTAGCTGCAAATGGATCAGCTGAATCTTTACCACTTCTTAAGAAGATGAAGACCGGACTCCATTAAAAATTGCTATCTTGAAGCGCAATTAGTTGGGGACTTTGGAAATGGAGAAACCCAGCAGCTAAGAACTCCATTTACAAATCTAATTCTATTTTCTTGTAACATTGGTGGCTTGTCAGCTTAGCAACATGTCAGCATCATCATCACAGCCTCTAATGATGAAGCAATTGGAAATAGCAAGGTTAAAGGAAAATTTCTTGAAAGAGATGATCTTAAGACCACTTCTTTGATGCAACAAGCAGAGCTACTCAACTCTCTTGCAGTAAAAGTTAAGACAGAGAATACTGATCAGAGCTTCGATAATGTGTGGAAGGAACTCCAAGATTACTTAAACCGGACAAATTGCAGCCAACTGGGAAGACATGAAAACTCACAAACAAACTTAACACCTCCAAATTTTAAGGGAATGGAAGATAACTTCAGGAATACTAGCATGGATAATCAACTTTGTTGGAGGCAACATGAATTATATGAGTCACCAGCAAGTTCTGTGTATAGTACTGGATCAACTCAACAGTCCCATACAGCTGGTGAGAAATAGAAGAAACTCAAGCTGAGGTGTGCTCATTATACCAGGATACTGGGAATTGGGCACAACCAAATCTTATACCATTAGAGAATTGTGGAGGTGTCTGTGAGAGTGTGAGAGTAAGTTTACTGGCAAATATGTTATGGATCTTCAGACCCATTCAATTCATACTGAAGTTGAATGTGTTACTGATAATTGGGCACATGAAAACTTTGTTGCGTTAGACAATTGCAGAGGTATCTGTGAGAAAGAGTACTACTAGCAATTGTCTTGCCAATATCCAGACACATTCAATTCATACAGAGATAGAGATGAGTGGTGGTGATGGTTGCTCTCAAGTGCAAGGTAAATTTAGACCATTTTTCTTCTCTTTATAAGTAGGATACATTTTTCTTTTAATTTCCTGAAGTAATATGCATGATTGTATTGATGTAGAAAGTGAAATATTAGATTAAATTTTGTGATGTCGATTGGGACATTATTCATGTTGCATAATTATGATCAATCCCATATTTGAAATAATACTTGTTTCGCTATGTAAAACGGCTTTATAGTAACTCTACGAATCCTTAACTTGTTGAATGAACATTTAAGTATATTACTCCCTCAATAAAGAAGATTGTACCAACTAGGTGTCGTGCCCAGATTGCTAGGGGGAAAAAGCTTATGCTTAAAGCAGGTAATTTTTATCGTTACAAGTGCAGTTTCATGAGCTTTATGCATAAGGTTTATGGCTGGTTAAACTCATTTGTTGCAAATGAGCTTTTCGAAAGGGAGTATGTGGTTTTCCTCGTTGAAATAATGTGTAAGTTATTGCGGCCAACTATTATGCAACAACTTATTGCAATATAGTTATACTGATCAATTTTTTTTCTTTCTTTCTAGGAAAACAATCATTAACCATGCTTTTGAGAGTATTATACAACATGCTTGTGGCTTCTAGTTAAGATCTTTTCCAATGGTATATCTTGGGGCACCTATTAGTTATGGTAAGGTGACAATTCTTTTACATTAGTAGACCTATAACTGATCTTTATATTGGAAAATTTTAAGTAAGATTCATGATTGGTGCTCATTTTCGGATTAGATATGATATGATTGTTTTAGTATTTATAATTTAATTTGCTTACACTCTTTTTTGTATCTTTTATGCAGTTTATGATGGAGGCGCAGTTGAAAATGACTTTCTACAGTGTTTTGGCCATTGTACATAGATAAGAAGGGATTTGCTTTTATCTTCTTTTTTGTTGAAGATCTCTGTAATTATAAGATCAACTTTTATTGTATCAGAGTCCTTTTTGCAGTAAAGCTGTAACTTTTATTTATTTGATGAAATGTTAATTTCATTTTTGTAATTTAGAAAGTGTTAATGACAGCGTTTATTGAACATTGTAATTGTTTTCTATTACTAATTTGTTGAATAAAAAAAGTATTTGAAGATGTTCTGTTATAGATAATAGATAACATTAGACAAATGTTATGTTACAGATAATAGATAACATTAGACAAATGTTATAAAAAAGATAATAGATAACATTAGACAAATGCTATAAAAAAGAAAAATATATATATATATAGTATTAGACAAATGTTATGAAAAAGATAATAGATAGCATTAGAAAAATGCTATAGAAAAGATAATATATAGCATAAAAAAACATTATAAAAAGTCAACTATGGCGTTCTCTAAATGCCATTTAAAATAAATTGATAGCGTTTCTCAAATGCTATTATTTAATGGCGTTCAAAAAAATGCTGTTGTAAAAATGATAGCATAGGAGAATAGAGCGGACGAAAAATAATATCGTAGCTTTTCATAGCGGCTTTCCAACGCTATTATATATGTTTTTTTCTTGTAGTGTCGGAGTCCATTAGAAGAGAGTTGAAGTTTTTTACTGTGGCCAATATCGATGACGCTACCGTGAAGGCAATTGCTATTGAGGGCAAGTACTTGAAGAGTGAAGATGACAAGAACAAGTCAAGGTACAGGTTTAATAGGAAAAATGAGCATAAGGAAGAGTCTAAAAGAGAGGGGTTTTCGTCCAAGTAGAATTATTGCAATCATTGTAAGGCGAGTGAGCATATTTTAGATAGATGGTGGAAACTTCACCCGGAGCTTAGGCCGAAGGAAGAAAAGTGCAAGAAAAAAAAATATGCACTAGCCGCAGAAGTTGTTGACCTCTCGAATTTAGATAAATCGAATCCTAAGCTTATACTTATGTTTCAGCAGACTTTGGCTACCGAGGAAGAGAGTTGGGAATAACTTTTTTATGTCAGTATTTAGGTGAAACCGAGTTTAGTCAAGGCCATTGTGGATCCGGGTAGTCAGAAAAATTTGATTTCTGAGGTGTTGGTGAATAAGATGGATTTGACGACTACAGCTCATCCTAAGCCGTATGGTTTGGGGTAGATTCAGAAAGATGTAGATTTGATGATCACGAAGCAGTGTGCATTCAAGTTTGCGATCACTGAAAGGTTTATTGACATGGTAACTTGTGAGGTGGTTCCTTTAGATGTGTGTCAAGTTATCTTGGGTAGCCCTTATCTTTGGGACCGAGTTGCGATTCATAATCGTAGAGCTCACAAGTATCGTCTTGTGAAGGATGGAAAGGAGTTTCATATCAATGCTTGTAAGGAGCATGTTACCACAAATAATTTAGTAACGACGACTCAGGAAAAGCGGTTGGTTAATGCGAGCGACAAGTTCGTGTTATTGGTACAACCAGTTCAAGAGGGTACGTCGGCTAGCGTGCTGTCTACAATGACAACGTCTTATAAGTAACAAACCGACATGAGAAAGTTGTAAGAAGAAGTTGTGGTACATTCTGATCACAAACCGTTCCAGTTTTTATCTACATAGTTCAAGCTACAGCAAGCTCGCCAGATGAAAGGGATGTCGTATCTCCAGCAATTCTCCATGATTATTAAGTATTAGAAGAGAGTGGACAACAAAATGGTTGATTGGTTTTTTCGACCCCCATTACCAACTACTTCCGCTATGTTGGTAGCCATGCAGATACAACCTATTATTCTGTCAGAGTATGTTGCAGGATATGATGATCCCAAGGGGCACAATGTGCTTCGTCGAAGGTTGCTGCAAGGCACGACATGTGAGTATGAATTGGATTTGCCACCTTTGATGAAGATGTATTCAGTGATTAATGCTGAGCATTTGAAGCTGTTTGAGCCGTCTCTTTTGGATGAAGACTCTACAATAAATACTTGCCTACTGTCAATGTATGACTTATGAATAGAAAGAGAAGATCCATTGCAGGAGGATGGTATTCTAGAGAGAAAAGTTCATACTACAAGACGGGGTAGTATTGAATCGTTTCGAGTTAGGAAGAAGGGTCAACTACCTAACAAGTCGAAGTGGTACAGTAGGGAGATGAACACCACCGTATTCCTACATTTCTAGTTCTAGCTTGAGCAGTAGCTCAAGGCTTTTAAAGGGGGGAACCATGATCCAGGAGGATCTGAAGAGTTTTTAGACTTATTTTAAAGTATATTCGAATAGGCTTTGTATTCGAATAGTCTTCTTTCCTATTCGAATAAACATAGTTCTGAGTGCTCTGTTCGAATAAACTTTTTGTCTGTGTAAATACACTTCTTTGTATTCGAATACACTTTGATTTCTATTCGAGTAAACACCCGTCTGAGGTATTTTATTCGAATACATGAATTGTCTATTTGAATACATTTTCTGTTATGTTTTCTGTTCGAACAAAGATTTGTTTTATTCGAACAGAGGCGCGATTCAGCCTATTTCTTTAGGCATTTAAGGGCATATTTGTCCTATTTTATAACTAGGAACTTATAACTCTATAAAAGGGGCAAGGCTAGGTAAAATTATAGGAGGTTAGATTAATCAAAGTTCTGAGAGAGAGAGACATAGGGCTTGAGAGTAATTCAATTGTAATTAACTTTGATTAAACAATTAAAGCTCTTAAATGGATTTTCCCAACCAATTGGTGTGTTCTTCATACAATTATTCGTTTTAGGGTTTCTCTATTCGTATTATGGATTAGCTGGATAACTTTTCTAGCAAAATGATTAGTCAAGCCCAAGCCTAATAAGTCCACAAGGCCAATTACCCGGCCCCAGTTAAGGTCCAAATGTATCAAGGGTACCATAGGTTATATGACTATACACTCCCAACTTTTTCCCCAATGTGGGACTATCTTTTAATCAAAAAGATTAGGTAAGCCCAAGCCTAATGAGCCCCCAGAGTGAATTGCACGGCCCAGGAGATATCCAAATGTATTAAGGATATCATAGGTTATATGACTATACACCCCCAACTTTTTCTCCAATGTGGGACTATCTTTTAGGCTATTATTTGGAATTTATGGTCACATGATTAACATAAGCAAAAAAGATAAATGATAAAGAGTTTTTGAAAATGAGCAAGAGGTCAAAGGATCAAACCCATGTGAAGAGGATTTTGGTTACGTGAGCCATAACAACACAAATGATCATGTAATTTTATTAGTATAGTATTTGATCTAAGCATTTAAAAATAATTATCAAAGAAATACTATTGAGCATCAAAAGGATAACCATAATCTGGAGTGAAGTGTGATTACAAGATCTATAAGGTGATTTTATTATTATTTAATTTTCAATATTTATAATTTTTTTTAAAATACGCCCCATTCTTTAATTAGCTCACCCCAATTTAATTTCACCCCACTTTTATTTATCTAGGTTTATGAGCTCACCCCATCCCTTTTAGAAATACTAAATTAAATTAAGATTTTTAAAAAAATGTATAGCTCACCTTACTCTAGCTCTTTTAGTATTTTTCCTCACTTTTAGAGTTTTTAAGTCTTCATTTCTAGGGGCTTTAAGTCTTCAAGTAAGACTCCCCCGATTGCATTCTTAATTAAGATTTGCTTGCATTGTTTAATTAGATATAGAGATGACGAGACTAATCGAAATTATATAACTTTGAAAATGTTTTAAAAAATTGTTCTTTCTCATTACTAAGTTAAAGTAGTGGAACTTGTTGGGCTTAAGAGAAATTAAGCCAATAGGAATTGGGGAAGGGGTAAGTTTAGATTGAAAACTATTTATTTATCTATTTTGAGGGCATACTTGTCATTAACTATTAAAGTGTAATTAACTTACAAAAGATGTAGGATGGGGTGAGCTTTTAGAGTTTGGGGTGTATTTAAAATTTCTCATATTTATATTCTGGGAGTAGTACAGTGCAACTCTATAGAGAGTTTTGAATCTTATTATTCTCCGTTTCTATTACAACTTTTGAATGTGATTAAACTCAAATCTACCTGATCTTTCTTTATGTTATGGCCATTATTTATCATAATAGTATCATATGATTAGCTAATGTGGTCCTTAATTAATTTCGTGATGCATTAAGCACAACTACAAAGTGCAAGCTTGAGATTTTATGTAACAATTTTATGTTAAAAGTGTGAATATGTTTAAATAATAATGAGTTTTAACTTACAAAATTTTGTATATAGATGTTCGGTACCGTTTCACTTTGATAGGAACCGTTTAACACACTTTGAGGCCTACTTGCCTAGTTGGCGCATCCTTTTATTTAGAATATTTTATGTTAATTGTTTCCAAGTTTATCTTTAATTTTGTTTCCTAGTTTATCTTGGAAATGCTTTAGAAGGTGGATAACTCTTCTATAGAAAGGGGTATTGGGTTAGCAGGTTTGGGAGGTTAAGTTTTGAGAGAATAACCTGGCCTAGTTTTTAGGTCTAGAGAGGGGTTGTTAAGACTTGATTTTCTTTTAATTTACAACAATTATTCCAGTTTCATTTTCTTCTAAATTGTTTATTTGTTTCCTCGTAGTTTGCGTTTATCAATTAGTATCAGAGTCAAGTCGTTCTTTTGGGGTTTAGAAGAATTTTCTTGTCAAGATGGTGAGAAACAACAAGAAAAAAAATGGTATCAATACAACCAATACAAGGTGATCGTCTTCATGATCTTAATGACAAAATTCAAAGCTTCATGGTTGATAGGGAGAAGTCGTTAGGGAAATTTAGTTCTTAATCTAGGCGAACTAATCAAATCTTGAATTCGATCATGTCTAGTGCTACTAATAGCTAAAGGGGATTTGGCGTGGGGGTAACAAAGAGTGTGATATCGGCTAGAGGATGAGGAATTTCGGTGGGAGGGTTTATGCTGGATGCAAGGGTTGTAGGAGATTTTACAACAAATATGAGAAGTGTTGGGCAAGGTAGAGGATTTCCAAACTCAATAAATTTAGGGACCCAGTTCAATGAAGAGGGAGACGTATTTATGCCAAATAGTTTTGACAGATTAAACGTAAAGATATCAGGAATGAGGAAAAATTTGGGGACTCTGAAGAACGAGATCGCATTCCTATTAGGGAGGAGAATCATCTCCATCTTAGGGAATTCAGGCCGGAATCATCAACGAGGGGGTTTTTACGCCCAAACCCCAAACACGGGGAGGGTGCCAAAATCGAAGCCTTTGGGTTACAAACGAGTGCCCTAGGCGACTCCGGTCGACCACTCCAACTGCATAAGACGGACGCCGGAAGTACCAGAGATCGACAATCAAGTTATTCTTCTTATACTCCTCTAGCACCAGCAACAACTACGATACCTACAGATACGACAACTTTGAAGCCAACCGGGGTTACTACTGCAGCTATTTGTTACAACTATGTCAAGACGGGTCATATGAAGAGTTAATACATAGCTCCAAGGAAACATATTACGCTCCTTACGCAAAATCTTCATGATCATATTAATTAGGCATTTAGTCAGATGTGGAGTAATGACTTGGATGAATATATAGTTTCAGCAACCAATTGTCCATCCCCTTGAATTCGTGGACGAATTCTTCTTCGGGGTGGGGGGGGGGGGGGGGGAGGGGAGGGGTAGGAAGTTGATAGGAATCGTTTCGCGCACATTGGGGCCAGCATGCCTAGTTGGCACATCCATTTGTATAGAATACTAGTACTACCCGTGGCTCGCCACGGTGAATTCGTCGATGCGCCTTCAGTGCTATTTAATTTTTCTGTAACACGCTTTCAACGATAAAACTACCGCTTATGAAAATAATTGAAAAAAACCCCCAAGTAATCTTATAGGAATTACTTAGACAAAGTAAAGTATTATTTACCTGGCAACCAATAGTATTTTGGATGATAATATGTAGTTGGTGAGACCATCTGATAAGACTTGTAAGCCACCGATATCAGTAACTATCCTGTAAGCCGAAAAGAGATGTGCAAAACTATTCAATCAAGTTTCAATTAGTTATTTGTCCAATGCTAAAATGAAAAGAAACATATTGTTTAAATGAAAGGGAAATAAAACATTTAAAAAGGTTCTAAGACTATATGGCATTATTCTTAGCATATGGTATTATTTGATTAGTCATCACATTTGAAGACAACTTTTATCCACTCCGGTTGATACTCAAGCAAACAATATGTCATGATATCCAATTTGAAGTAACTCTCAGGTCTACAATTCTTGTGGTAAAGCTCGACCCTTTGAAATCATAAATTTTGTAATGAGGACCTATGAGATGAACTGAAGAAATTGATTTAATATTTTGGGCGGAAGTTTCTTACCGGTTCGATATTCATCATTTGTTTCAAATGAGTCAATTTTTTCTCAACCTTGAACAATTCACGAAGAACCTACAACAAGTAATATATTTCAATTAGCATCATGTAACTATATGCAAAAAATAAGATTTACGAAAGCGGCTTAGAAATACATACTTGAATTACAATAAGACTTCAGGGCAAACAATATTTCTTGTACAACGTGAAGCATTTGGTGGCAATAGTATGGTGATTCTGTTTGAAGAAGTGCATCTCGACAACGCAACATACAATTGTCCATAAGATAATACTTATGTCGGTAAATCTACCCCTACTTACTTGACTGACTATCCTTGTGATTTGTTAATTGTCATTACAAATGCTAATCGGATAGGGAACTGTCGTCGCGTCATTTTGAAAGGCATTTCAGTTGTTGAAGGTGTTAATGAAATCTTTGGAATAAAGATCAAATTCCTAGCATGTTCACCGGTCAAGATCTTAGCCTCAATAATGTGGGTCGCACATCGGACTACTATTAAGCGAGTTTCATTGCAGAGTCCATCTTTTGGAGTAAGATTTCTAAGTAACATAATTGAACATCCAACTTTGAGTTTTAGATTGAATGGTGGCAGTCCAGGAGGGTCAAGGCTGTTCAAGAACTCACTTAGATAACGATTATTATAAGTATGATTAGCGGACTCATGTTCCTCAATTTTATCTACTGCTAAATAAACTATTGATTCTCCCAGAATCATGTTTAAAGCGTCATCATTGATTGCGCTCACATCATCATTTCTTGCAGACAAATTTTTTCTCTTAGTTAGAAAGCATTGTTTTCTTTCGCAAAAAATATTCAAGTTTGGGTAGACGAAAAGTATTAGGTCTTGAACAGTTTCGCAATTATGAATTATTGATGGTAATTAAACAACTTCTAAAGGGTTGCTTCCAATCTATGCATTTTAGAACATAAAATGTAGAAGTTAGTATTAGACAGACTTGTGGGCAAATTAAAAAGTGAAAAAAATGTTTGTATTGAATTACAAAAATTATTACCTCCATAAAAAAATCAGTGAAATATGTATTAGTTGGCATAGAATAATCCAAGCGCATATTTTCAAACAACGTTAATACACGTATGCGCCCCCATAACGGCGATCGTCTCAATGATGCGGCAACAATTTGTTCTTGGGCCCCATTTAGCATAACAAGCAGTATTTGAGGAAAATCCCTACCATGCACAATTGTAATCCCACCAAATGGTCGATTATTGCTCCTCATATTTCGTAATGTGTGTTCGACTACCTCTACACAGTGCTTGTGCTACATTGGAACCTCATCCCATATAATAAGTTTTGTTTCTTTAAACAACTCTGCTTGAATAGATTTCTTAGAAAAACCACATTTTGAATTCTTTAACACATTTATTGGTATTTTGAATCAGGAATGTGCAGTTCTACCTCCATCAAGTAGTAATGATGTAATACGTGAGCTAGCTACCATAATAACAATATCCCTTCTTTCTAGCAAGTAGCGGCAATAGCATTGTAAACAAAAGTCTTACCAGTACTAGCTGATCCATTCAAGAAGAAAATATGTCAGTGGTTGTTAGCCAGAAAATCCACAACTGTGTTATAAGCTTACGCCTGTGCATTATTTAATCGATTCACATTTGGAACAACATGTACGAATTGCTCATCATACTAGAATTGTCTTTGGTCATATATGAGTCTATTCTCATTTATGGTATGCCAAATTCCTATTGGTAATGGCATATTTGGGTAATCTTTGAGAGTTTTTGTAATGGTTTATGGGAGAAAAATTTTCGCCAATACTTTTAGTAAGGATGATGCATTAATAAGCTTAAACAAATAAGATTTTACGTATAAACTCAGTAAAGGCTGAGAAAAACTACGACCTCAAGGAGGGCTTTGATGTAAAATCAAATAAGTTGCTAATTATTACAATTTTTTATGTGATATGAACGTAAGGATGATTGAATAGTAAAGTTACAGATCTGAATTACTGATTTTCCTCTTGTATTTATAGTAAATACAAACAATTTTATAAAAAGAAAAACAGTTTCCTATTTTGAGGGTAGTGGGAAAACTTCGCAGATCTCTAACAGCTCTTTTTGACCAAGCACAATGGCTACTTTTTGTAGGTCAAGAACTGTAGTCACAGATGTGACATCTTGACTAATGTTCGTTGGCCTCTCGCTGCCGAATCTTGGTCAAGAACTGTGGTTGTAGACATGACATCTTCTAGAGTGATTGAATGTCATCGACTAAGGTCCGTTGGCTTCCATTTGTCGAATCTGGGAAATATGCTACTACAATTACCCCATTCTTGACATAAGTACTTGTGGTTGCGTCGAAAAGAAATTAGAAGCTGAAGAGGTTGTCGAATGTCGCATAAGTCTTTATTCTGTCATTTCCGAGGATAAAGTCAAATGAATCTGGTCATGTTTTTTCCAAAGAGCATTTAATACAGGACATTGGTTTTGTAACTTCTGGAATGTTGGGTTATAAATAGATTGAGAAAGAAAAAGTTGTAGTTCGATGGGTAAATGGTTTGGAAGTTGTTATGGTAATGATATCGCCCCAAGCGTGGTATAGTGAGTGGTTAGAGTTTGCTGATGGTATTTGTGGCGACTATGTCTCTGTTTGTGTTTAATCTTGAATCGGTGGCTATGATGGTTGGGAGAATTGAGGGAGGTGAAGGTGGAGAGTGTCGAAACGAAGTGTGTCCATTGGAGGCAGTGTCGTTTGTTGTTGCTGAAGGTATTGGTGCTCATCAATTGTTTGGAAAAGTGGCCACTGCTTATATTGAAGTTGTTGAAGCGAAGGCGGTAGGGCGTCTTGTTTTTCTGGTCGACACAAAAAATATCTTGTAATTTTTTTCTGATGTCTTTCTGCATGGTGCACATAGGCAGTTGGGTTTAGAAGTTTCCCGACCTAAGATTCATTGAGTTTCTTAGGTTATCATTGCCCTTGTCGCCGAAGAATATGCCAGATTCTGATGAAAAGAGGCATAGAGCTTTGAGTCCTTTATGTCAAATGATAGAACATAAAATATAGCTTGATGTAATGTAATCAAAGGAGTGAATTGTCAAAAATAAAATGTAACAAAGTGTTTAATGAATAAACTTTGTTTTGATTTGTATTGCATTTGTATATGGTGATCTTGAAGAAATGAAATTTATTAGCTGAATATAAGTAATCGAGTTAGCGTATGTCGAGATAGATTTTTCTAAATGAATATGAAATTTGAGGTTATGTGGTCTAGTTTATTAGATCTCAAACTGGAGTTTCTTGACTGTGTGAGGCCGAAAATGGTTTTTTAGGATGATTGATTTGACTCGGTTGTTCCAATGTGAATTGAATGAGTGAGTTGACTATTCGTGCTTGCTATGTATATAAATACCATGTGTATTATGAGGTTTATTTGTAGGAGTGGAGATTGTGAGGACGAGAGCGCAAGTTCAAGAGTATGAGCGCTCCAATCGTGTTTATGCAAAGTATTGGGAGTTGCAGGACAGGTATTTTGGTAAGAGTTGTGTAAACGGGCAAGTATTGGTACCAGTGGAGCCCAAATATGAAGAGTTGAGTAAAGTAGAGGTAAAGGAGGCAAAAGAGGAGTATGAATTCCATTATAACTTACAATTTTTGAGTCCTCCTGAACGTGGTGGCAAGATAAGGAATCGAGCCAAGGCTTTTATGAAGAAAGAAGATGATTTGGCTTGTTGGAGAGTTTGAGGAGTTAAATGAGTGTTGGAATGTAATAAATGAGTATATGTGTAAGGTTTTGTCTAAAAGAAATGAATATATTTGTTGTCGATGTGTATGAGTAAAATTTTCTCGAATATAATTTGACTTGTGTGAATGAATGAAATTTACTGAAATATTGTTGCATGGGTATAGGATCGTTTAATATTTTGAATGCTGGTTGTTATTTTATCGAATAAAATTTGAAATTTGAACATCTGTTTAAGATCTTCCCGAGAATATAGCAAAATTAGAAATAAGGTAAAATATGTTTATGTAATGATAAAATTAAAATGGCTAGGTGTACTCCTGTAGGTGATATTTTAAAGTATAAGGAAATTAATGTACAATATCTTTGTGATAAAATAGGCTGTGCTTTGGCGAGGATGGATATATCAGAGGATTTATTAAGAGATGTGGAAGGTTTGGAGTATCAGTGCATGGGTTTGTTGGCTTTTAGAAGGCGAAGAATCAAAGACTTCGAGAAAAGACGGATAAGGCGTTATGCTCGATTACTTAAACGGTTATGAAGTGGTGCGATGAACAGTCGCGTGGGATCTATAAATAACCCTGTGGTAGGCGACTGTTCACATTTTACAAACTTTAATTTTTTTTCTTCAAGTGTCAATTCATTGTGTTCTTCGCTTGAATCACAGTCAATGATTGGGATAGAGGAGATTAGTGTACTAATTAAGAGGGCAAAGCGTGTAAAATAGAGGGATACCGAGGTAGCGCGAATTCAAGGTTAGTGGTTTGTGTGCACTCGTTTAATATTTAATGATTCTATTGAAACCCTTTGTAGATTTAAACACGTTAGTGATAGTATAGGAAGTGATCGTATTTAGAAAGGATGTAGTAGAAGTAATTTAGAAAAATACTGCGGTAGGGTTTTATGAAATTGGTTGCAATATGGAGTGATGATGGCGTGATTGATTGAGGCATTACTGTCAAAAAAGGTTTAAACAGTGTTTAAGAGAAAGAGGTCGTTGGAATGGGAGGCGATGAGTGGAGAGAGTGATTTGTGGGTGTCACTGTCTTTAGGGCACGACTGTGGAGGATTTCTAAGTTTTGGGAGGAGTTCAGTAATGGAGTTCCGGATTATGTGTGATGTGGCCAAGTTTTACGTCGGAGAGGGCGGAGTTTCAATTTTTTGAACTTTGGTTATTTTGGTAGAAATCATGGTAGTACCGAGGGGTATCAAGAAGCTAATGTTCCTGAACTTTGATAAAAAACATTAGTATAGTTATCGATGTTAAGACTTATAAAAATTGTAAAGAATTATTTTATCGAGAAATGAATGTAGGGACTGTGCATTCAGATAGTAATGATCAATCAGATAGTAATGATAGAATGGCGTGTTGTAGACGAAACTCGGCAATGATATAAATATTAACATATGAACATATATAATGTATCAGATATGATAGATACTAATTGTTGTTAAAAAATGGAATCTGATTTTCAGGTTCATAAAAATGGCTGAACCTATGAATATTGATGGTAAATATATTTTCGAGAACCTTCCAGATGTTGAGTCCCTGCTAATCGATGTGATAACTTGTGTCTAAAAGTTGGGCGGTAGGTATAGGGTGGGGTCGAGTAGTGTGGATGTGGCTAGTACCGACCAGTTTAAGGTGGCACCCAGGGATATCGAAGTGTCTGATGAGGAGGGTACTGAGACAAATGTGGATCATGAACCACATTCTAGTGATCGAGAAGGTAGTGGTGGGGGGGGGGAGGAAGATGTTGAGGATGATGATGAGGCTTGTTATGGAGAGGCTCCAGAAGTAAGTGAGATTTTGAGTTTTAAGAAGTATGGTATTCTGCAAGATATTAGGTTAGAGAAATATCAGTATGACATGGCTGATCAAGAGGTTCCGTTGGACCGCATTCTTGTCCATCGAGAACAAATCAAAAATGGTTCGAAGCTTCCTCTTCGAGCTAATCAGATGAAGCTGTTAAATTTTTATGATGTGGCTCCTGGTTAATTTAATTCAAATGTTTATTACTTTTTTAGGTATGTGGGGTGATAAACAGTCGATTAGTGGCAAGAGGGGAAGAGTTGATCACAGTTGATGATCTGTGTGTGTACTACACACTCAAACAAAACCCTCAGAAGTTTGGATATCGGTACTTGGCAAGGATTTTGAAGAGACCTCTATTTTATGACATGGTTTTAATAGGAGGGTGGTATAGCGATGAACATCTTCTTGTCTCTGGGAACTATGAGTTTGACAAGAAAGCTCCGGGGGATCCCTTTAAAAGAAAAACTTTCCATTTAGGTTTGTGGTTAGGTAACGAATTTATCGATGTTTTGGATTTGTTTGTAGCTTAAATTGTTGTCTAACAATTATTTTGTTCTTATACAACTTTGAAGTAGATTGACAAGAGGTCGACCGAAACAGAGAAGTTGTACAACATCAGGAATTTTTTTTACGGTAGGATCGACAACCTTGTTGTTGACCAAGGGAAAGTTGAGACTTTGTTTCAAGAAGAAGGTTTAAAGATAATGAGGGCAAAGGGAATGGAGGTTTTGGTTATCGACGGAAAGATGTCCGCGAGGAACAAAAAAACTACAGATTTGAGCTTTCCCCTGGAGAATCCTGTACTCAGTGGGTACACCACAGATTCTGTAACTACAGAAAGAGATGTAATGTTCATGGAAACCTTGGGGAAAGGTAAGAAGATAAGGGTGGCCAGTTATGCTGTTGCTCCCCTATTACTACCGAAGAGGGCTTCTCGAAGATCAACAATTGAAGAGGGCGTAAAAATTGAAACCCCAATTGCTGTTCCTGATGGGCGACCTCCAAAGGATTTGACAAGCACGCTGCCGAAAACGAAGGTATCTTCGGAGTTGACGTGGAATAAATTTATCGAGGAGTCAGAAACTGAGGTCCAAAAGACCATGGATGCTTATGTGTCTGGGACGACTATGCTGGAGGAAGAAGTTGACGATTGTTTGGTGAGGGCAGAAAGTTTAATTAATTTTCTCAGCGGGGGCCACCGAAATATGTCTAAGGTGAGGAATTTTTATGCTTTGTTTCGATTAATGAATTTGGGGCCCCATTCGAGTACTCATATTATGAATGTAAATTATGAATGTAATGTAGATCAAGAAGTTGTTGACCGAAGCCAAACCTTGCATTGTTGGTGCTGGTACGTTGACAAATTAGGAACTTGTCTACAAGAATATTGAGAAAAAGCTGGTGAAGGATAAAGAAGATCTTAGCGAGGAGAAGAAGATGTTGGAGGTGAGGTAGGTTAGGTATTAACTCGATACTAGGAAGGTAAAGGAGGTTGTCCTTTGCGATGCGAAGAAAACTTTTGATAAACAGGTCGAGGTGATAAGGGCCGACCTCGTAAAGGATAACGAAGAGGCTTTGTCTTTGTAGGGAACAAGCTTTGAGAATGATGTGTTGGAGCAGATCAATGTTGCTCGAAGGGCGATGGAGGTGGAGCATGAAAAAGTTATAGAGGAGGTGAGGGCTGAACTTATGCTAGACAATTTGGATACGTATAAGAAGGTGATGGCCAATTATGTAGGGTAGTTCCAGGTGGTGGAGGAGAGAAAAGATTATTACAAAGGATTGGTCATTATAGGGAACTTGGTTTTTATCGATTCAGACATGAAGGACGAAGTTCCTGAAACCCCTGAGGTTCCTAGTGGACTAGAGGCTATCGAGGATCCGATGATGATGATTCCCGAGGGCTTTTGTCCCGAGGAAATATTGGATAAGCTTGCTCCAGGTAGATATGTGAAGGTTGATGATACAACTTCTCCCCCTACAGAGTAAATTATGTTTAAAAAATATTTTTTGCTTGATGAAAGATGTAAAAATGGTCGATGAGACCAAAAAAATATTTTGTTATTTTTAGAATGCTTATGTTGATGTTTGTCGAAGAATTTTGTGAAAGTAATTTATGCATAGTTTTTGTTAAATTTATGCTAAGTGTTTTTGTTCGACATAATCGATAGTAAGTAATATGATTGTAGATATTGACAGAGTGTTTCTTTGAAGCAAGTATTCAGATTATGAAAGAGGGCTACATAATGGTAAGTATCTGAAATAATTACTAGATGTTATTCTTCGATGGGATATCTAGATTTTGATTTGAAAAGAACAAAACATGATATGTTTTTTCGATAATTAATGAATGCAAACGAGATTATCCTAGAATTGGATAGTGTTTGTCGAAGAGATGACTGTTAGTTTTGATGCATACTTGTTAAGTATGTATCGATACTAAGTAAAAGTAAAGATAGTAATGAATGTTGGACAGATGTAAGTGAAAGTAAAGATAGTTTTATTGGAATCTGTCGAAGGTGGTTACAGTTGTCATCTGTAAAACATTTTCAGTTGGGCAGTATTCCATGGATATTCGAACTGTAATTTGTCTTTAGTCATCAGCCAGTAAGTCTCACTATCAGTTTTGTCACTAACAATATATAGCCCTTCCCAATTTTTTGACAATTTGTCAGAATTCTTAGGTCGAGTACTATCCTGGATTTGTCGAAGGACAAGGTCGTCAATGCCAAATTTACGCTTTTGAACTTTTTTATTATAAGCTTTCTTGAGTATGTCATGGTACTGTCCCAAGTTCACAATGGCTTTGTCTCAGGTTTTTTCGATCCAGTTTAAGTTGTAAAGGAGACCTAGCTCATTGTCATCATCTATAACCACTTGGTAGATTGAGGTTTGAAGGTATGACTGCTTTAGTGCCGAAGGCCTTCATAAATGAAGTACATCCTATAGATGTTCGAGGCACTTGTGTAGTCCTGATTTGACGCTCTTGTTGATGGCTTCATCTTGTCCGTTACCTTGAGGGTAGTATGGTGTCGAAGTAGATAGTTGAATTATCTATTTGTGGTGGAAACTAAGAACTTTGCTACTGATGAATTGTTTGGCGTTATCAGATCGTATCATGTGTGGGCAACCACATCTGGTTAAGATATGTTCCCAAAGAAACTTAATGACTTAATTTTTGTCAGTGTGACATAGAGGGGCTGCTTTGACCTATTTGGTGAAGTAGTATGTGGCCACAAGATTGAACTTACGATTTCCCAATGTTGGGTGGAAAGGTCCAATGATTTCGATCACCCATCTTTTGAATTGCCAGAGGACATTGCTTATGTGCAAGTCCAGTGTTGTGATTTTGATGTCTTGAGTGTGAATTTGGCATTTAAAGTATCTACGAACAAAGTCTTCATAGTCTTGTCTCATCTTTGGCTAATATAACCCTTGAGTGAATGCCCGCTGGGCCAATGATCATCCTGAAATGTGAGCCACGCAGATCCCTTCGTGATGTTTTTTGATTTTTATTTAAGCCTGTCTCTGAGAGATACATTTAATAAGTGATCCTCCTCCTGTAATGCGATATAGGATTTATCTTGAACTGTAAATCTGGGGAATTTGGCCAAGAGTGATCGAGCCTCTTCTTTGTTTCTTGGGAGGATGTTGGAATTAAGGTATGTATAGAAAGGTCTTCTCCAATCGTCTTCATCTTCGTCTTTAGTAATAGTGATTTGCATCGTATAGCTTATATCGAGACTGGAATGTTCTATGACTTTGATATCCAAAGTTCTCTTATCACTGTCTTTGAGCATTGCGGCAATGTATGCTAACACGTCAGCGTGGCAATTTTCGGCTCGAGAAAGGTAAGAGATTGCTGTTGATTTAAATTTGCTCATTTTATCTTCGACCAAGCCTACATAATTAACCATCTTGCTTGATGTCTTGAATGTCTTGTTGTAATGGTTGGGGAAGAGTAAAGAGTCGACGTATACAGCTATTTCTTCCGCCCCAAGTGCTATAGCAAAATCCAGTCCATGTAGGATAGCTTCATATTTGGTTTCATTGTTGGTGGCATAGAACTTAAGTTTAATAGATTTCTCGATACGGTGATTAGATGGTGTAACGAGGACGATGCCGATTCCCGATCCTCGTGGTACAATATAACCATCTGTAAAGAGTCTCTATCCTATGCTTCGTGACCATGTGTCTGGTTCTGCGATTGAGTCATCAGTCAATACTTCTTCGAGTTCTTCCCAATCGGGGTCTTCAAATGGGAAATTTGCCAAGAAATCAGATACAATTTGTCCTTTGATAGATATTTGGGGCTCGAAGGAGATGTTATATTCGCCGAGGAATACAGACTATTGTTGAACTCTTCAAGATTTTTCTTTTTTAGTAAGTACAAGTTTGAGATGATATTTTGTAATGATTTTGATGGGATGAGCCTAGAAATATGACCAAAGTTTCTGAGATTTTTCGGTTGTTGTATATCTTTTCTCAGTAGGCATGAGAGTTTTGCTGATGAAGTAGATTAATTTTTCCATACCGTTGTCTTCTCGAATAAGGACAGAGCTAATGGAATCATTGGTTGTTGATAAGTATATTTTTAGTATTTTGCCATTAGTTGGAGTACTCATTATAAGAGGATGCCCCAAGTATCGTTTAAGATCTTGGAAAGCCAATTCACAGTCAGGAGTCTAAATGATTTCTTTAGGCTATTTTTAGAAAGTAGAGTGGGATTCCCATGAAGAAGAAGGTAAAGAAGCTTGCATCGATCAGATGACTTGGAGATGATCTTGTAAAGAGCAGTAATTTTGTCAGTAAATTTATGTACATTTTTTTGTTCGAGGAGATGGCATTGCCATGAGTGCTTTGATTTGTCCCAGATCAATTTCGATTCTCCTTTACTAAGCTGGTGTCCCAAAAATTTACCAGATACGACACCGAATTGGTATTTTTCTTGGTTGAGTTTCATCTGGTAGGTATGAAGGATATCAAAGATGGTTTGGAGGTTGTTGCAAAGCTCTTCGAGAGGCAGTGTCCATTCTCTACTAAACGTGTTTATAATTGCATCATTTTTGTCAGAGGTATATTTTGTATCAATCTACATATTGTTTGGGTCTACATAAATGAGGGACGAGTCCACCACCATGGGCTCGTTCCCTGTTCACTGTTATGCCCTTATTTGTAAAGTTTTCCTCTTCTTTCGTAAGTTCTCGAGAGCGACCAAGTTTTTTAAAGAGTTGGCATAAAAAATACGAGCGGCGACCGGACAACCTCGTATTTGTTACATTCCAAATTTTGTTGGGAAATGTAATAGTTGGTGGTAGGAAGATGGAACAGCTCTCATTACATAAATTCACTTTCATTCGAGGATGCCATTGTAGTTGACTGAGGCGCTATTTACGATAACAAAGGTTGTCGATATAATAACTGGTCCAATTTGTACCTGAGTAACATGTTCTCCTATGGCTCGATTGGTAGACCTGTTAAAGCCTAATATTTTTTCTTAGAGGGTGTCATGCAATCTTGCACGTTCATATTTTGTTAGAGCGTCATAATATAGGATGTTTGTACCGCTGCCTGAGCTGACTAACATGTGTTTGACCAAGACTCCTCCAATCATGACCTAATTGACTAGGGCGTTTTCATGTGGATGGGATACCGATCCCATATCATTGTCTGTGAACTAGATGGTTTACCCTTGATGTGTCTCTGCAGCTGTCCTAACCCCGTGAATAGTTAATTGACTCTCACTTAGTCGGTAGCACTGTCTCGTGGAGTTAGAGATGGCTTGTTAATGTCTCCAGAAATTATTTCATAGACTGCAACATGTCCCTAAAGTTTTACGGTGGTTGCTAGTTCGGTAAGCATCCTGTAAGGGAGGATATCTGTCGTTGGGATTGGTCATTTTAAGTACAGAGTGTAGTATCCTTTCAGGAATCATGTCTCAGTCATGCTGATTAGGTCGCAACATGCCTCAATTTCGTGGTCGTAGATCTCGAGATGAGCACAATATGGACGTCTAAGCCCGTTGACCTTCAAGTGTGGCTTTCTACTGCCTGGGTCTTTCTTAGTATTAATAAGAAGTTCTGCTCGTGTAATAGTGAGTTTGCTCAGTGAGTATCATTCCCATTATGCGACCTTTGGCTTACCATCTCGGATGGGGGGGTTCCAATTTTCCACAAGGGTCCTTATTTAGTATCTTTTTATCCCTGCCCTCATCGTACCCGCGTTGGCCTTCGGGCATGTCTCTCAAGTATTTGGGCGGTCCTGGGCGTGCGATTGACAATGGGGCGGAGATAGTGCTGAGAAGAGTGGCTATTTGAGAGGCAGATGCACTATTGCCTGCTTTCACGTTTTGGAAATTTCGGACCTTTTTATTTAGACTTTCTAGCTTTTTGGGCTGTTTTATATATAAGGCATCGTATAGCTTTGAATCGGGTAGGCAGGTGCCTAAGAAAGTTAAGCAAGCAGTCAGGGCATTTACCCTCTCAATGAGTGTCGGCTCATTTTTAAATCTTGTCAGGTAGAAATTGATTGTTTCTCTGAGTTGTTTCTTGAGAGAGAAGAACTTTACGAGTTGCTTCTTGGATTACTTGTTATGCAGGTACTTTTCTATGAACCCTGGAGAGAGCTGCTTGATAGTAGATATTAATCTGGGTTCAAGGCTTTGAAACTATGTCAGGTCCCCGTTTGACAAGGTCGAAGGTAACAGTTGATACATGTGCTTCTCTGTCTGGTGTTGCAAGTCAATGTTATATAGAACTTCGAGACATGATGACCTGGGTCGTGGCTCCCGGTGAAGGGGTCTATCTTTGGCGGGAGTAGCTTTGTCCCGGTATATAGTCCCTAATAGTCTTTGTGACTGGGGTACTATGTATCTGGCATAGGGTCTCCTTTGTTAATCTCTTGGCCGGGTTGTTATTTTGCATATTTTTGATTAATGTCTTCACCAAGGCGTCTGTGAGGGGTAGGTGGTCGCTTTTGCCTATGTCCCTTCATGGACCCCATCTTCCTTGGATGGACGACTTGTCATAGTAGCTATCGTCCTAGTGATCATATGGTTGCCCAAACTGAGGTGTCCCTTGGTACCAGTCATTAAAGCTCTCATTGAAGGTGAGGTTACCATCTTGGTACTGTCTGTGACCGTATCCAGGCAGGTCGGATGGGTCATCGGGGTTGTATTATTGATGTCATTGAGGGTACTCGTGATAGTTACCGTACGATGCCCCTGGATAAGCTATGGGCGCAGGGGTGGTGCAGACTATGATACTGTGGGGCATATTGGCTAGGTAGAGGTGGGTCGGTTTGGCTAAGTTAGTGGGTAGGTCATGGTAGTGATGGTCGTGGTCCGCCCGCGTGTTACGTAGGAGCCCGTGCTGGTAGAGGTCGACGGATCACAGTTTGTATTTCTATCCCTCGAGGTAATGGGTAAGGGTTGGTGGTTAGCGAGAGCGTGCTCCTGCACTTATGATAAAGGTGGTATCCTAATAAGGCATTGGGGGAGTTGTAATCAAACACCCAGGATTTAGAGCTTGCCATCAAAGTGTCTAGTCTCGGCCGGGCTTGAGGGTTTATATGGCATGCGACTGTAAATGTTCCTCAATTTGGAAGGGCGCAAACCAAACACTATAATAAAGGCTTAGGGAATGTTGTAGACCATATGAATATTTTTGATAAAATGAAATTAGGAAGCGAACAAACAGTTAATATATATTAAGGTAGGCAGCATGTTTAAACATGTCAAATCATACTATTAAGGGAAGCTTACTATACAATTAATGAAAACCAACTAGCTTTAGAAATGTGATTAAAACAAGATTCAGTATAAGTTTTCTATCAGCAACATGAACTAGTTGAACATTTGACCCCAAATGCAGAGGAATTTTTTCTGAAGCGGTCCCGAAAAATATTTATTTTGATCTCAATGCTCTTCATAGCCTTTCCATTATTGTGGACAAGACAATCAAGATTAGCTGGATTCTTGTAATGGTACGATTGGAGCACAATGATCGAACAAGGCCTTATGGGTAGACCTAGTTAGTCTTTAATCATTACCCAACGTGCAAAACATGTAGATTTGTAGACCAAGCTTACATCATCAATTATAATTTACATTCGTTTAATCAAATTTTTGCTGCAAAAGTCAAATTAAACACTTGATAAAAGCCAAATAATCCTTGCGGCTACATTCGAATCTCCAGAAATATATCTTCAAAACTACCATGTCATACTTTCATCCAAAGTGAAAACACTTCAACCAATCCTAAAGCCATGTAGGAGTTTTTAGAAAGTGATATAGGTTGCCAAATTTGGCAAGGTAATTTGTCTTTAGCCATTTTGGCGAAATTGGCAAGTCGGATACGACTCTTATTTAACATTTTGGCTCTCTATATATGACTTAAGGACTTTACCTCTTAATCGGTGGTAAAGGTTTAAACCAGACAAGCAACACTCATATTGGTTCATTTGGGACCTAATTGGGGAACCTGTTAATTCCACGTAAGGAATTGATTGGTACCCGAATTTTGTGTATAATTTGACTTAAATACCTATGTTTTAATCCATTATCTCTCTTCTCAATCACTACAAACTAAAACCTTTCTCTCTTTCTCTCTCAAAACTTGCAGAAGGAAAGTTATCTCAAAACTAAATTGATGAAGATAGATATTAAGAGAATAATTCATTCCACAAACACTAATCTCTCATTATATACTGCTTATGTATTTTTGACCACCATTTTTTTTCCTTCTTCAAGAGATGGGTCATAAGCATTTATTCAGTGTGAAGTTTTTTAGCTGGGACTGGTTATGAATTTGGTCCTCCACAGCCACAATATCAAAGGTATCTAAAAACTAAAGATAACTATCATCTCTTTACATTTTCTCTCCCCATTTTAGATCAACAACCCCCAAAAATAATGTTCTGATGAACTTGTTAAAAATACTTGATTTGATGATTCTCAGCAGACAACATCAAATGACAAACAAGATTAAACAGAGGAAAGCAAGAGAGCAGAGATAAACAATGGCTCAAATAGAGTTGATCAATCTCAAATGTTGTACACACAACCATTAAAGAAGAAGGGGGGAGAAACTTTAAAGCTAAACGTCGCATAACAGGGAGGGCTGAAATACACACACCAACAATAAATTCTCTTCACCATCACCAGTATATCGACTTAAATTTCCATCCCTAAAGGGTGATGATACTATAGAGCCAACCTTTTGAGGTCACCTGACATGGCATATTTAATTATCTATTTTTCTCTTTTCTCTCTCCACCTAAACCACTTTCCTATCACCAAACCAACCTATTTTATAAAGAAAATACCACTTTATCTCATCTGTGCTCTTCTATAACAGACCTAATCTCCTTGATTCATCCAATTCTATGTATATAATTTGATTATTGAGTTTGTAAAGATCGAGGTTTAAGGTTGTGCAATTTTGAAAGTTAGTCATTTAAAAAGCTAGGAATCTTGGAGGCCTCATATGGTTTTCCAGTTCAACAAATTTTTTTTAAGATGTTATATGTATATATGGTATTTGAGTGTTTGGAAGATTATGGAGAATGATTTTTTTTTAGGTTTGCATTCATCTTTTAGGTTGTATTCATATTTTGGTGAAGGTTTATGCTTTTTGATTCCTTTTACAAATTATTTAGGGAAGAAATTGGATAGAGAGATGAGGACATAATGCCTTATCTATGATTTGTAATCTTTTCTTTGATTTGGTTATTGAAAATGGAGATTAGTGAGAGGTGTTTTCATTAAGAAAAGAGATGGCTATAGAGAGGAGAGGGCGAGAGAGAGGGAGAGAGAGGAAAGTGTTTTAGGTAAAGAAGAGAGAGTAAACAAAGTTTTAATATTAAAGCCAAGTCAGCCAAACTCAAGAGGCCGGCCTTGTAGTATCAATACTCATCCCAAAAACCCAAATAGCAGGCAACCTTTACCTATTACCAATATTGAAGCCGAAGAAACCCTGGAAAATCCAAAGCACCCATTTATTTGTACCAATCTCCAAACCCAAATCTTTGAAACAAGATTATGATGTTGCATTGGGGGGGGGGGGGGGGGGGATTTGGGTGTTACGGAGACAAGACTATGATGTCGATTTTATTTATGCATCTAATGAAATGTTGCATTGCAAGATGAGTTTTAATAACCAATGGAGTTCTTTTGTTACTATCGTTTATGCCAAATGCGACATCATCGAGAGAAGAACATTATGGGACGACATTAAAACAATATCAATGACAATGACAATGACATCTCCATGGTGCACTATGGGAGATTTTAGCACTGTGAGACATCACACGGAACGGCTTGGGGGCAAAAGATCCTCCCACAGATCCTTGGTAGAATTCAGAGATATAATTCAATCAACCGGCCTAATGGAGGCGTCGTTTACCAGTTCCATCCATACATGGTGTAATAACCACCGAGACAACACACAATAATGGGCACGGTTAGATAGAACGTTGGTGAATCCCAGCTTCATGACATCCTTTCCCATTCACAAAATCTCTCACCGAGAAAGGGTATGTTCTGACCACTCTCCACTGCTACTATTGTTCAACAATAATCATTATCTCGGCCCCCACCCATTTTGATTCTTGAAAATGTAGGCATCACATGCTAGCTTCCCAACCTTGGTACAAGAAAATTGGCCAAGTGGTGTTTATGGCAACTGTTTGTCATCTCTTGCCTATAAGTTTAAGAGGATAAAACATGCACTCAAGGAATGGAATACAAATGTGTTTGACAATGTAACTCAGAACATCCATACTCTGCAGGATCAAATAATGTAATTGGACCACATATTGCAGAATGGTTGGGATGAGCAGGTTGGTACCGAGCTAGGCTCCATACAGAGAGAACATACGGACATGTTACACAATGAAGATGTGTTTTGGAGAGAACAGTCTGGAGTCAAGTAGGATGCGGCAGGCGATGCTCATACAAAATTCTACCATACTGTAATACATGTTAACCGCAAGAAAACTTTTGTGTCCGATTTTACTCTTCCAGATGGCACTGAGATTGCTGAGGTGGATGTCATCCATAAGGCCACGGTGGATTATTTTCGGGATGTGCTGCAGGCTACAAACACTAATGAAGATACATAATTATTTGAGTGCATTCCCAATGTCGTCAATGCAGGCGACAATGCCAGTCTAACATGCATCCCAACATTGGAAGAGTTACGTGTTAGTATGTTTTAGATCCCCAGTGATAGTGCTCCGGGCAACGACGGTTTCACATTGGCCTTCTTTACCTCATGCTGGGACAAAATCAAGGACGATCTACATGGCACTTCCAATGAATTCTTCAATGGTGCCCCACTCTCAAGGTATTATACCTCTTCATTTCTCACACTCATACCCAAAGTGGATACCCAATATCGTTGGGTGACTACAGACCAATACCCAATACCTATTTTTTTTTCTTCCATCATTGCTCACCGATTAAGCAAACTCCTACACAAATTAATCTCCGGCAACCAAGGAGCTTACATTCCGGGCAAGGACATTAGTGAGACTATAACGTTAGCTCAGGAAATGGTTGGGGATTTGCACAGAAAAGTTCGAGGCACAAATGTTATGATCAAGATAGACATGGCAAAGGCTTACGATAGGCTCGATTGGAGGTTCTTGCGATAGGTTTTGCACAAATTTAGGTTCACCAGCATATGTGTTTCTCTTATCGCACAATGTGTTGAAACACCATGGTTCTCGGTGGTCCTATAAGGGGTCTTCAAGGGCTACTTCAAATCGTCATGAGGCTTACGACAAGGAGATCCTTTCTCTCCACTGCTGTTTATCATTGTAGAAGAAGTCCTCTCTAGAGGGATTTCCAAATGTTTTGCAGAGGGCGCAATTGGGTTATTTCATACATCCAGAGGTGGTGCACCCATCACTCATCTCTTATACGCGGACGATTTCCTGGTATTCTTAAACGGAAGTCAAAGATCTATCTCAGGGTAAATGCACTTCCTCACACGCTATGAAAACTCCTCTGGCCAATTAATCAACAAAGCTAAAAGTGGCCTATATGTTCACCACAATGTCCCTATAGCAAGAAAACAGGTCCTTCGTGCCGCATGTGCTTTTCAACATCGTGCTTTTCCAATGAATTACTTGGACGCTCCCATAAGTTACGGTCGGATACTGATTACTCACATAGAACAACTGCTCACTAAAATGCAACGTTGCATCGAAGGGTGGCAAGGCAAGCTTCTATCACAAGGTGGCCGGTTAGTAATAATTAACCACGTCTTGAACTCAATACCTATACATCTCCTCTCATGCATTCTGATGCCTCATGGTGCCATAAGAAAGATCGAGACGATGTTCTCCAATTCTTTTGGGGCAGTTTTAACGGGCAAAACAAGTGGCATTGGGTTGCATGGGACAACCTCTGTCTCCCTACAAACGAAGGTGGCCTTGGACTACGTCGCCTCATAGACATCAAATACAGCCTACTGCTTAAGAAGTGCTAGAATTTCCTGTACAACACCTCTTCATGGGCGTCTTTCTTCCGCACCAATACACCATTAATGTGCAAACAACCTAGCTGTGTACGAGGGAGTCTGTTCTCTAGAAACAAATGCAGGGTCTCCTCTAAACGGTGGAAGCTAACACCACTTGGTGCCTCGGCAAGGGATACAAAAGCTTTTGGCTTGACGATTGGACCGGGGACGGCAGGTTAACCGATAGTCTGGAAAATGACTGCTTGCAAGACATCATAGTAAAGGAAATCATTGTGAATGATAGTGACTAGAATTGGTAGCTCCTTGAGCATGAAATACCGGCTTCATGGATGCACACACTCTCAAACAAGTTCTTCCTCACCGAAGACGACGACAAGCTGCTTTGGGGTCCATCTAAAATAGGTGAATTCACCGTAAGTTCTGCTTGGGAATTTTGGAGTAGGGAAGAGAACAATCACAGCCGTATGCGGTGGATTTGGCATCCGACGATACCGACCAAAATACAGATTTTTAGTTGGAAAGCTTGGAAGGAAATTGTGACTGTGGACACCTTTATACAATGACGGATTCCTCTTGTCTCTCGGTACTGCTGCTGCGACACCGGAGAATCTGAATCTTTGGATCACTTACTTGTTCTGGGTGGCATTGCAGCGAGGGTTTGGGCGTACTTTGCAAATAATTGCGGAATACGGCAGGGGTAAATGATAGCTGGTAGATTCGCCAAGGTTTATGGTTTTAGGCAGCTGATTCATGCACTCAAATGGGTATTGTGTGAGGGGTTCTCCTGGCTTACATCGTCTGGGAAATTTGGAAAGCACGCTACCGCTATCGGTTTGAGGAAGTGTATACCTCTCCCCTCGAAATCATACATAAAATCACCACAGCGCTTCAAGAGAGCATGCCCAAAATTAGGATCACACAAAGCAGCACCTTTGGCGAGATCATCTCGCTCCAGGTTCTGAGACTAGCTAAGAAACCGTTACATATCAGAAGACTGATAATCGTCCGATGGACATTTTCACCACCTGGTTACTTCAAACTAAAGAGTGATGGTTCAGCTTTTTCCTCTGGACTGAGTGGTGCAGGTAGAATTTTCTGAAACAATCTTGGTGAACTCCAGTTAGGCTACAGCATCACACTGGGCACTGGCACAAATGCAGCTGTATAAATATTTGCACTACTGCACGGATTAATGCACTGCAAAAGACAAGGTTGGTTCCCGCTCATTTTGGAGGTGAATGCTGAACTCCTAGTAAGCTGGTACAGATGCAAGCATCGATGCCCGGTAAAGTACGATGCAACTTGGAAGCTTATCACCCAGCTCAGACAGGAACTACACATTACCATGACACACACTTGCCGCGAAGGCAATGGAACAGCTGATGGACTCTCCAAACTTGGTAGTTCCCAACATTCACAATGCTTTTGGTCAGCAGTTACGCTCCCAAGGCAAATCTGAGCAACCTAATTCATGGAAAAAAATAGGATTAGCCACTATTCGGCATTAATCTAGTGGTCAGGCCCTATGTCCTCCACCTGTATTTTCGCTCTACTTAATAAAGAAAAAATCCAAATTCGTTAACAAAAAAGTCCTTGAAACTTGGGTTATGATTTAAATTCAAAGTGATTATGTGAGAATTTCATAAAGAACATGGCATAAGGCTGCTTCTACATATTGGGAAACCATATAAAATTTTCTACTTTAAAGGAATATAGATTTATAGGTGAGAGTTAAAACAATATAAGAGTAAAGATGATATATATGTAGAAGGGTATTTAGGTCAGATTTAACCAAAAATTCGGGTCCTCGTCAATAACATACGTGAAAATATCATGACTATGGGGTGGATAGTTTTCTTTTCGAAAGTGCCAAATTGTGTAGACTCGATTGTATTGTAAAAAAGGAAAGAAAAATTGATACACAATGGGGGCAGCTTCACCTCCAAAAGGAAGATGAATAAGTACACGAAGGTTGCGAGCTTAATACAAGATTGTACAAATTGATATAACATCTCCGATCAACGATACCCTTACAACAACTTTAGAAAAAAAAATCGTCTGACTTGGGCCTTTTACTACAAAAGTGCAGTTCATTTGTACGATGTACCCTACAAGGCTACAACAATATCGACACAAAAAACCACAAAATATAGTGCCCATAGAGATGTGGCCCATGCTCAAAACCAATTTTTGTTGACCCTTGTTGTATAAAAAGCAAAGCTTTGGCATCCATTTTCTTATTTTTCTTGAACTCCTATTGTCCATGTTGCGAGTATTATTGTCGATTTTGGTTTTTCATAACCCTCTGGGAAGGCCAATGCAAACCTGCTGGGAGTGCTCTAAAGGTCCTTAGAAATAATGGAGATCTTCATTTCATTTGAACGTCTCTAGTAATAAGTTTCTCCATAGAAGATTGCCATTGTGTACGTAGTTAAACATTGAGCTACGAATCCATATCAGATATGATTGCAAGATTGCCATTTTAGTACCAAAATTTGTTGGAATTACTTGAAAAAACAAAATAGAAGATTGAAATGATAAGAAGAAAATCACTCTAGTTATCTAACCATGCGCACACATATATAGAAAGAAAGAGAAGCATTTATTAAGGAACTTATTAGGTTAAATTATAGGGATATATATATATATATATATAGAAGCCTCTAAAAACTCTTTAGGGTTAGGAGTCGGTGGGTCACCCCAAACCTAGTTCGGGTGGGACCCGACCGAATGGTTCCTAACACTCCCCCTTTGGGGTGTCTTACATTTAGACGACTTGTCTCATTAAAACTTTTACCTTGCAAAACCCTATGGGCAAAACGTTATGTAAGGAAATAGTACAAGCCTATGTCATATATGGGTGGTGGGCATGTATAACATTTACCTTATCTAAACTTCCAGCCAATAAAACTCCTAGAGATAAAAATTGTGCTATCAGGAAAAGTAGTACAACATGTCTATGCCCAAGTTAGGTGAAGGTTACTCCTTCTGATATCTATCTCTCGGAGATCTGTCTCCCAAAGACATTAATGAATATGAACTTTGCATGTATAGAAGAGCCTTCGCGAATAGGTCTGCTAAGTTATCTTTTGAACATACTTGGACAATATTAATTTTATTTGCTTTCTAAAATTCTTGAGTATGGAAGAACTTTGGTGAAATATTCTTGGTTCTGTCTCCCTTGATAAAGCCTCCCCAAACTCGAGCAATGCAAGCAGCATTGTCTTCATATAGAGTAGTAAGGTCATTCTAGACAAAATCTAATCCAAAAGTTTTGTTGATGTGATTCACCATAGAGCGTTACCAGAAACATTTTTTGTCAGCTTCATTAAGTGTAGGAATCTTTGCGTGATTTGAAAAGGTAGCCACCATCTGTTTCACTAATCTCCATAATATAAATGTATTATGATACTAGAATGCATATCCTGACTAAAATTGGTCTTTATACAGGTCTAAAAAATATCTTACATCGGCATACCCTACCAATTTATGTTTACCACTTTCCGGGTATAATAGACCCAATTCTATTATATCTTTCAGGTTTCGCAGAATGTGTTTGATACCATTCTAGTACTTTTAAGTAGGAGCGAAATTGTAACAAGCCAAGCAGTTCACTGCGAATGAGATAGCGGGTCTAATATAGCCTGCTAAGTATGGTAAAGTGCTAATTGCTCCTAGATATGGCACCCCAGGCTCTAGAAGTTCCCCCTCTCATCTGAAGGGCAGTAGATGTCCTTGTTCACGTCCAAGTAGCAGATTACCATTGATATTTTAACACTATATGTTGTATCCATACGGAATTGTTTGAGGATCCGTTCGGTATATATCGCCTAGTGGACGAGTATGCCACTACCAAGGTGTTCGATCTGCACACCAAGACAATATTTGGTTTCCCAAGGTCATTTATTTCAAATTCCATCTTAAGGTATTTGACATCACTTGTGATCTCCCCCAAAGTTTTAATAATATTCAGATCATCGATGTATACTGTAATGATGGCTAACCCAGTTTATATCTTCTTAATGAAAACACATGGGCAAATATGATTATTTATAAAGCCTTTAGCTTCCAAATATTTAATCAATCTATTATTCCACATGAGCCCCGATTGCTTCAAACCTTACAGTGACTTATCAATTTTTAGTACGTATAGACTCTGTATTTTGGGCTTTATTGCTTCCTGAAGTTTATACCCTTCGGATAGCTTTATGTAGATATTTGTATCTAATTTTTCATATAGATACGCGGTAAATACGTCCATAAGACACATGTATAGATTGTCATCGATAATTGAAAGACTGATTAGGTAATAGAACGTTATGACATCCATGACCAGAGAATAAGTTTCATCGTAATTAATGTTAGGTCTTTGAGAAAAGCCCTGGGCAACTAGTCTTGCCTTAGGTTTTCATATGATTACCCATTTATAACTGACAGGCTTTATGGCATCATGCATACGGACAATTGGTCCAAATACTTCATGTTTTTCTAGTGAGTTGAGCTCAGCTTGAATCCTAAATTCCCATTTTGGCATATCTTTACGGTTATGATATTCATCAACCGTAAGGAGTTCTGGACCATCATTCTCATTGGCGAGTGCAATAGTGAAGGTGAATACATTTTCGACAACTACTTTTGAACTATCCCAAGTTGTACCATTATAGACATAATTGATCGAGATCTCTCTAATATAATTCCTATGTGCCACGTCGGGCATGTCTGGTAATGTATCAATTGGTTGCATAACTATAGTAGCCATGTCAATGGGTGGTTCCATCCTAGATGAACCGGCTACACTATTAGTTATTTCTGGTCCTAATTTATGTCGCTTCCCTGAAGTCAGTTCCTTGTCTCACCCATGGGGTCTCTTGACCTTTGATTCAGTTGTGGGAGGCATTGTAGTCCTTTCAAAACCTTTAACCATCCAGAAGTATTACTTGCAGGTATATACCCCCTAGTCACTTTAGCAGTGTCGCTGAATGCATCAGGTATTTCACATCAAAGTGACCATTTGCAAATCTTGTTATAAAGATATCGCCTGCAGTGGGTTCTAAGTATCGGATAATAGATGGTAAATCATAACCCACATAGATACCAAGGCGACATTGGGGATGCATTTTTATGCACTATAGAGGTACGATTGACACCTGCACAATATATTCGAAGGTGTACAAATGGGCGACATTGGGTTCTAACCTAGTGACTAGTTACTTTAGGGAAAGTTGATAATTTGTGCTCAGATGAGCTCTAGTCAATGATCCTACATGCAAGATTGCATGACCCCAAATAGTGGTAGAAGTTGAAATCATAATAATAGTGGCCTAGCGATTGTCTGTAATCGCTTGATTAGTTTCTCTGCCATAAGAGTCTGGGTATGGACATGAGGTACCAGATGTTTCACCTCTATCCCATTAGCCATACAATAATCATCAAATACGCGGGAGAAAAAATCATCTATGCTATCAAGTTGGATCAACTTGATAAGATGATCTGAGAAATGAGCCCGTAACTGAATAATATGTGCAAAAACTCTTGTAAGCGTCATGTTCCTAGTAAAGAATAGGCAAACGTGTGACCATCAAATAGATATGTTAATAATGACCATAAAATACCTAAATAGGCTACAATGTGGTTGGATAGGTCCACATATATCTTCATGGATGTATTGCTGAAAGGCTGGAGACTCTGATTCTAACTTGGTCATGCTAGGTCAGATAATCAACTTACCCTGAGAGCATGCATTACAAGGGTAGTATCGCAGTATGCGAATATTTTTTCCTTTCAAAGAATGTTTGAAGCTGCTGTCGATAATTTTCCTCATCATCCAAGAACCTAGATGTCCCAGACTATCGTGCCATAGTTTGAATGTTTTCTTATGTAAGGTAGAAAATTTTGTTATAGCGTAGGTCTTAACATATTGAATGTCTATGAAATATAGCCCTAAGGGGTGTATTGTATACTATTTTAATACTATTTTCTAACCTCGAGGAGTGGTCGAAGTGATGCACATAACCAGGTTTTGTGTCCTTCTTTCCTAGTTTCTACCTGATATCTATTATAATGGATATCCCAAAAGCAAGTAGATTCTTGGTAGAATTACTCGCTTATAAAGCGAGCTAGATACTCAGTATCATACTGTTAGGTAGTAATAAGAGATTTTTTGACTACAAGTTGTTTAAATATGCAGTTTTGGTCCCCTAATTGCCTCTGACCACAAGTCAACCTCTTTAGAACTCAAATTTTGACATTAACTAACTAAACTACCCTAGTGCGAGTTGCACACAACTTCTTATAACAGGTAAACAAGTTGTCTTTCGATCATCTCCTATACTTTAGCTCAATCTAAAAAAAATCATCCTCGAGGGAAAATTTCGGAAAATTTGTATCTTCTGCAACTATAAAATAGAGTGGTTAATGTGGAGTACAGTACTCTAATATCTGATCTCGCCAAGCCTTTGAATTTCTTATCTCCCTCCTAATCATAATATAAGTCTCTTTCTCTCCCTCTCTTTCTTTCTTTCTTTCTTTCTTTCTGAATAGCCAAAATTTATAAATCTCTCTCTAATATCTGTTAGTTTAGTTTTCCCATTTTGAAAGTTAGAAGATTTGTGTTAAGAATTAGAGTTTGGATTACAAAATTGGGGCTTTTTACAAGTGGTTTGGATTTGAAAATTAGGGTTTTGGTTTTCTGGTATTTTAAAATTAGGGTATATTAAAAAAAAATTGGGTCTTTTACAAGTGGTATTTTTAAATTAGGTATTTTGGATATATTACCATGATATTTTTCTTCCCTAATTATATAGTGTTTAGGGTATGCTACAAGGACAAGAATGACTTAAAAAATATCATTATTCGTTGGGGAGGTAGATGGTCTGACCCTGGGGAGACAGGGTACACACATTATCTATACATTTATGGGGACATGCATATATTGGAAAATGAAGATCAATTTTACTATCAAGGTCTGTTAGAGTATATTATGTCTGATATTGCTAGGATAAATAAAGCCATCTCACCAAGTTTTGGGATAAAGGTTAAGATACTATGGGCAGGTGAGATAGTGGATGTTTGTGATGATGCAACTTTGTATAAGATGTGACATTATAGTGACATGGATAGTATGTGGGATATACATTTCTATGTATATGCAGTGCCTAAAGAAGTTTTGACCCCACCTTTAATTGAACAGCCAGATGTAGTTATGATGGAGGATGATGAAGTGCTACCAATATGGCCTACTTCTCAAGTTAAGGTTGAGACTACATAGTTTGATCCACTGTAGCATAAGAGTACACAATTTGATCCACTTCAACATGAGACTATTGCCAAGGATAGACAAAAGATAGTTGTGGCTAAAAAAAAAAAGAGTTGTATCAAAGCCAAAAATCTAGCTCAAACTAGACAAACAAGTAAGGTAAAAAACAAAACAACTGAAAAAGGGGGAAATAACATAGGAAAGAGAAAAGGTAATAGTTTACCAAGTGGAAAAGAGAACACTAAAAAAGTTAAGAAACTAAGGGAAAGTGAACTACCTGAGGAAGAACTTGATGATTTTTCACATATGTACTTCAGTGATGATGAACGTAATATTGAATCTGAGGGTGGAGTTGGATTGGGGGGAGATGCTCCAATTAATGTTGAAACTGAGGCTGGATTTAGATTGGGGGGGGGAGGCTTCAAATAATGTAGAAGTTGATGAAGTTGATACTTGGAATAGATGAGCAGAAACCAACCTAGATAGCCTAGATGCAGTGGAAGGGTATTACCCAAATCACTCATCAGTTGATGGTGATGATGGTCCAACCTAAGCTGATATAGACATATATGATGATGAGTTCAAATATTTGGCCAAAGAATGTGATAACGTTTTTGCAACAGAAGAAGCTGAAGTACATCATACTTCATTACCTATGCATAATCCTGGGATATAAATGGTTATTGGCATGGAGTGGTAAAATATGGTCATACTATAGAGCTTATTTAAGGCAATGGGCCATTGTGAACAAGCACCAATTCCAGCCAAAAAAAAATAATGACTACATGAGGGTAAGATACATTTTTAGTGAGGCGGAAATATTCAGCTGTCAATAAATGTTCTATGCTAGGGTTAACCCAGATGGTACCACTTTCAGTATGAGGGCCAGTAGTAATCTCATTCACATATGTCCTGGTAGGAGTGGCCAATCTAATAAAAATACAAATGCCCAGTGGGTGGTAAATGAAGTTGAAGAAACAATTAGGGCAGTGAGAACTACTAGACCAGCAGGTGTGAAGGAGTTGATTTCAAGAAGGTATGGTATTGATATTTCATATTATACTTCATGGAATGCTTGGACTATATGCATGGAGATGATAGTTGGATCATATGAGGAGAGTTATATTATGCAACCTGAATTTATGAGACAAGTTTTATAGGCTAACCCTGGTAATTTAGCCAAAATGAGTTAAGATCTTCAAAGTAACCAGTGGAAAAGCTTATTGGTGATGTTTAAGGCAAGTTTTTATGGATGGTTAAGTGGGTGTAGACCTGTACTTGGTTTGGATGGTTATTTTCTAAAGTGTAACTATGGGGGGTTTGTCTATCTATGATTGACTTGGATGACAACAATGGCCTATTCTCTATTGCTGTTTACTTATGTAGATTTGAATGTAAAGAAACTTAGATCAACTTCATTGAGGTTCTTCAGCCCTATCTTATTCTACATAATCAAAAGCTAACATTCATATCAGATAGATAGAAGGGATTCGTTGATATTGTGACTACCCTTTTTCCTCATGCAAATCACAGATTCTGCTTTAAATATATGTACAAGAATATGAAGAAGTTTCACAGGAGGGCCTAAATAGAGTGGTTAGTGTGGAGTACAGAAAAGATATTTAAGCAATCTAAAAAGAACAAGTACATGGACCAACTCAAACTGGATAACCCAGCTGCTTATGACTAGTTACTTAAGAAGCCATTTAAACATTGGGCTAGATCCCACTTTGATTTTCCTGCCAAGTGTGAACACATCACAAACAATTTCAGTGAGTCTTTTAACATGTAGATTTTGAAAATTAGGGACAAGCTAATCCACAAGTTACAAGAAAAACTGAATATAATGTTGATGAAACTCATGTATGGTAGGAGGCTCAAGGCAAAAGAGTGGGAAGAAGCAGGTAAGCTAAACACGACCTTTTGTTATTATTTGAGATCTCTTCTTCTTTTCATAAACTGTAATTTGACTATATGTATATATTTTTTGTAGGTTTGGTGTTAGTCCCTAGAGCACAAACCTATATTGATAAGATGATTAAATGTTATGATCAATATCAGGTGCAAGAGATCATATCAGGATCTTTTCTTATAATCTGGATAAATGGCCAAAGATGGAGAGTGAACACCAGCAAACATAAATATGATTACCATGAATGGTAACTTTCTAGACTACCATGTGTGCAAGATGTTAGTGTTATACTCCCTTATGGGTGGCCATGGGTTAAGTAAGTATTTTTTGTAAATAATCTTAATGTTTACAAAGTTGTGTCTCTACTTTTTTAAAAGCTAACTTTTTTTTATGGATGGCTAATAGCTATGTTTCTTGTTTTCATAAAGTTGCTTCATATGTCCAAACATATAAAAATGCCATATATCATGCAGTTGATGGATCAGAATGGGAGAAGGTTTGTATTTGAACACAAGTGTATCTGAGTTGATATTTCATATGTATGCTTATTTTTTATTTATATACAGCTTACAAACTAAGAAAACCATTTTCAACCTCCCCCATTGGTGAGAGGAGCTGGGAGACCTAAAAATCAAAGAATCCCTGATCCTGATGAAGAAAAGAGGCGGAAGATATGTAAAAAATATGGGGGCTATGGTCACAACAAGAAAACTTGTAAGTGTGCACCAGCAACACCAAGGCCAAGAGTGGCAAGAATATCTAAGAGGGAAGATACAAATGTTAGCATGGCAAGACATATAAGCAGTATTGGCTTACCACCTGCAACATCAAATATAAGAGGGAGGGGAAGTAGTGGTATAGGTGGTGGTGGTGGGAAATCTTCTAGGGGTGCAAGGCAAACTTAAGATACTGAATCCTCAATGCCAACTCTAGAAAGTCAAGCCCCAATGCAAACTAGGGCATTAACACAGCAAGTTCAAGCCCCAAGGCAAATATAATGTAGGCAAACTCAACGCCAAACTCAAGCTACTCAAAGCCTAAGGCAAAGTCAAGCAAGGCAAACTCAAGCTAATGATACCCCAAGGCAAACTAGAGCAAGTCAAGCCCAATGGAAATCTCAAGCTACTGAAGCCTCAAGGCAAACTAAAGCAAGATAAGCAAATGACAGTCTCAACTATTAATGCTCCAAGGCAAACTTAGGCAAGTCAGCCCAAAGGTTATTTCAAGCTACTAAAGCCCCAAGGAAAACTAGAGTAATTCAAGCCCAAAGACAGTCTCAAGCTACTCAAGCCCCAATGCTAAGTCAAGCAAGTCAAGCCCAAAGGCAGTTTTAAGCTACTCAAGCCCCAAGGCAGAGTCAAGCAAGTTAAACCCAAAGGCAGTCATAAGCTACTCAAACTCAAAAGAAAATTAGGGCATCAATATGGCAAGCTCAAGCCCCAAGGCAAACTAGAACATTAGCACAAGAAGCTCAAGCCCCAAGTTCTAACCATTATAAGAAAGGCTTTCAATCTCCTGACAGGAATTAAAAAGTATGACAGTATGACTTAATTTGGGGATTTAACTACATGTTAACAAGTATATTTGTTTAGCTATGTAGTGATCTAGTGTTCATAATTTTGATATCAGTATTGGGATTTGACTACATGTAAACAAGTACATTTTGTAACTTAATGGCAAATGATTTTACAGTTTTTTTCATGAATGTTTGTTGTTTGTTGTTGTTTGTCTATTTGTTAGACTAAAAATTTATAGGTACTCTATTACATCTCTGTGCTTGCTTGTTGTTGTTTATCTATTTGTTGTTTGTTGTTATACATTAGGTACTCACATTGGTCTGAAATGTACAGAAGGTACTCATACTGGTCTAAAATAAATAAAAGGTACTCACACTGGTCTAAAATGTGTAAAAGGTACTTATACTGGTTTGAAAGGTTTATAAGGTACTAACAGTGGTCCAAAATGTATAGGTACTCACACTGGTCTAAAATATATAGGTACTCACACTGGTCTGAAATGTGTAGGTACTTACACTTGTCTAAAATTGCTATAATACAAAAAGAGGCAGTTCTACAATAAAAAGGAAGGCAGTTCCACAATGAAAAAAATTATAGTTCCAAAATACTTAAAAAAATGCAGTTACAAATAAATTACAGTTCCACAATACAAAATAATTGCAATTCACACTGGTATGGTATAACATGTTTGATTGAAAGGATATTGCAGTTCTATTAATTCATAAAACAATTGCCACAGTACAAAAATTGATAGGAAATAGGGAGAAATACTAAGGGTGCCTCAAAATAAAAACAAACACTTTCAGGTATCCCAAACAGAAAACACAAACATCACATTCCAAAAAGAGAACCTACAACTAAAAGCAATACCCACAAATACAAGCAAAACCTTTTTCTTTCTCTTATGCTTCATTTTCTTTAATATCTACTTCTTCCTCATCTGTCAATTTTTCTTCTTCCTCATCAGTCTCTTCATCTTCTCCTCATCTGTTTCTACTTCTTCTTGGGAAAGCCTGTTTACATCGCATGCTTCAACTTAACAAAGACTTATAAGGAACGCATGAAAGCATTTCATGGCAAAAATATTTTGAAAAAATATTTTGGACCAAATTTATTTCCTGGCAAACTTCAATCTCAATGGACCGGCTCTCTCATTGTCAAAATAGTTTATCCACATGGTACGATTGAGGTTACGGAACCTAGCACTGGCAAAATGCATAAAGTGAACGGTCAACAGCTTAAGCCATATTATGAGCATTTTAGCTTCACCAATGACGACTTGAAGCTTCTGGACCCAGTCTATGAAGAGTGACATCCATATTATTTTCACCCAACTTTTACTTAGTTTAGGGATTCCTCGTTTTGTCTGGCTGAATAAAATAAACTTAATGTTATCTGGGAGGCAACTCATATTATATCAGGTACTATGTTATGATTTTCATTTTCTCCTTTTTTAAGGTATATACTCAAGCATTGGGGTAATTCTTCTTTCTAGTTTGGGGGTGGGGGAAAATTATTCATATTTTTTCACTCTATTTAGAAAAAAGATAGGTCATTATGGTAATTTACGAGACTCCTTAGACAGTTTCTGCAAGCTTAGAAGTATCTGGTTATGGTCTAAATATTTTGATCCTAAAAACCGTAAAATTTAAATTTTCATCAAATACATGCTTAGAAAATTTTGGAACACTATCTTAAGCTAGATGTACTACTATTTAATTAGAAGAAATTTTACGCTGACTGATATTTCTCAAAACAAATATACTTTATGGTAGTATTGCATTTATTACTTTTGTTAAAATTTTGACCAATCAAAGAAAATCTAGTATTTAAGGTAGGAATGATCCATTACAAGGAAAACAATTGCCTAAGAATAAGTTCGATCCTTAAGTAATATAATAATGATTTTTATAAGCCAAAATAGCTCCAAAAACTTTTACGATGCAAGGCATACTCGCATGATTATAACTGAAAGAGGAAGAATTGTCACAAATCTCGAGTATAGCCATATACTATGTGAAAGGAGCAAAGAAAAATGTCTACATGTGAGAATCCATAGCCTAGGTCACGAAGGGGTACCAAACCTCGATAACCTACGCCAACTGGCTGGGATTATCAACCAAAGACTCATATTACGGAGGCCTCACTTATGAAGCAAGTACCACAATAAAAAGGCTTATAGTTATTCCCCAAAATATATAACATGATTCGAATTGACTATGGCACTTGTCAAATTGATCGCTGGATTTGTTTCACGAAATACAAAATGACTAGATATTGATTCAAGAGCCACTAAATAATTTTACAATACTTGAGGATATTAGAAAAATATGCAAAATCTCATTTAATTATTGGGTAGTATCTCTAATTTCGAATAGTTCTCCAAGATCTCTAGTTATATATATGTGAAAGGATTAAATTTTAAGGTGTTCACCTTCTTAATGTTTTAACAATTTTCAAATATCGATAAGTTCGCTGAAATGACCTAATAAGTATCTAAACTACTAGAATGCCCTTAGTGACTTTTGTGGGTATAGTCACTGTAAACTCTCATGAGACAAAACTCGTCCTATATGGGTAATGTAGGGGCCTGATCTTCGTTGAGAAGCAAAGATGGCCCTTACAACAAGAGGGTCAACCTCTCATCAAAGATGTACAAGTATATGGCCTAAAAGGAAACTAATTAGAGATAAATACTTGCGTAGAGGCCTGAATGTGACTCTCTACGACCTCTTATGAAGATATTTAAACTGTGATTCTATTACTAATGAGTAATAATTAAGATCGAATACAGTTTATAAGTGGTCAAAGATAAAAAGCATAGGGTTTGGAGAGGAATTTTTTAACCCCTTCTTGGTTTCCCCTCTCTCTTATTTATAGAGACATAAGAGGCTGAGTTACCAAGAGTGGGCCAGGCTACATGATCACTGTCTGGGTTTTCTGGCGGCGGCATTTATTACGGACATCCCAGTCACTGTAGCGGAGAGACCAATTAATGAGTCATCCAATACGTTTGAGCTGACTGCTAGTCTCATCACACTTCTGCTATTCGAACGTTCAGTCAAAGGGTATCTGCTATTATGTGACGATCCACTCTCAAAGGTTTATCTGCTGTCGAGGCTTCGACTACAAGAGTTTCTTGAGGGGCTTGATTCTGAGTCGAAATAGTCTTTCGAGTAGGATACAAAGTAGACTTCGAGTGAGGAGGTTGAAGGCTATGAGTAGGCTATGAAATTTGCCCCCTTTCAGGAAAGCTCTTGAAGCCAGGTGGAGAGGTATTTACAGAGAAAACGTTGTCTTGGAGCCTGTTCTTGTTTGACCGTTGGTTTCTGGGAAAATAATAAAGTGGGGGGGGGGGGGTAATTAAGAAGTTTAGGTAGGTAAAAGGTAATAAATTTGGTAAAGGCTATACAAATTGGTTCTTGTGCGAAGATTTTGTATCTTCTTCCATCTTCAACATTTCTATGTTCTTCAGTCTGAATATCTGAATGGATAGCCCGCCCAAGACCCGTTATCAGAAGAGGATGGGGTTTTCCCATGATCGTCGTGTGGGGCGGAAAATGGCAGAGCTGCACATGAGGTTTTTCGGACAACATGATCTAAATTGGGACATGTCGGATCTTGTGGACGAGAAGACAAAGGAGTTCATCCATGGCAAACCGTACGCCTATCTCTGGGAGTTATTGAGGTCGTACTTTACGACCAAGCAGAAATGTTATATTTTCTTGATGACATTAGCTGAAAGCCTTGTCTGTGCAGAGTAGATCATCGAGAAGGAAAATGCGGCGAACGGAGCTGGTTCTTCCGGAAGTAGGGTGCTTGGTTGATCTTGTGAATGTTTTGGTATTATTTTGTGTTGTTTCTGTTTTGTTTTGTGGGAGGAAGTTGTTTTGAGTTTGGGGTGGTAGGGAAAATATGTAATTTGCTTTTCTGGATCCGGTAATTAAAATGGACAGAATATTTTGCTCGTATTTGTATTCCTGTTATTTGGTTAGATAATGTAGACGAATGCAAATGACTACTCTTCTAGGCGCGAGGTATAGAGATATGCTCAAAGAGATTTATGATCGAAGGTTGATGATGGGCTGCTATGAAGATCGAGTCTTACGATGGTTGAATGTTTGATGTTGAAGATATATTTGACTGGGAGTCGTTGGGGAGGAGGTTTGAATGTAGGTACAGACGAATCAGTTATATCTTGGAAGTTGGAGAGGTTACATGTTGACTTTTCGTTGCCGGGAATTGAAGGTTACAATTAATTCGGTTAGGGTAGAGGGAAAGTTCTGGTGAGTTTGGAGGTAAAAAAAGGGGTAAGGTGGGAGAGATTTCTTTATTTGTCTTACAGCATTCATCGCTTCTAACTGAGTACTTCTTGTTTATCAAAATGGCTGAGAATGTAACGGTTACTGAAGATCAAACGGCTGAGAGGGTGAGGAGGATTCAAAAGGCCCTGTTAGGTCTTCAACAAAGGTTCAGGATAGCGGACGACATTAATGCTGAAATGCCAGATCTCTTTGAAGCGGTACCTGGAGCACAGCTCTATGATATGCCCTTCGCGTACTGGTAGGGAATAGTGCAAATGATGGGGCCGCTACCCGGCCATCGGCTGTCACTTCTCAAAGACTTCGCAGAGGATATAGTGGATCAGGAGGATAAAGCTGCGGCGGACGCTGCTGCAGAGGAGCAACCTTCTAATTAGATAGGGTTCCCTTTGTTAGTTTCTCATGTTCCCGCGTTTATGTGTTCTATTTCTCTCTTCTTTCCATTTTTTTTTTCATAACTTCTGTAGTGTTCTCCTCGTTGTCGAAATGAAAAGTGCTTTTGTTGATAGTACTAATAGAAATTATTGTGAACTGTGGGATATGGAAGTAGAATCTAAATTTTGAATATAATGCAGTTCGGTACGAGATCGGAAGTATAACTGTATTGATTAAATATTTGGAATATAAAACTGAACTTGTTGGGATAAAAAATATACTTTGTCGAAACTGAAAATTTTGTCTGAAGGCACGAAGTTCTGACTGGTCGAATGGGGTGTTTGTTGGAATGAGAGATTAAATAAATCTGGGATAATTTGATGAAGATTCTTCGAGGTGCAGACTGGTCAAATGTTCGAGTTCGGAAGTGTAACGTCGGTGAAGTTTGATAGTGTACCGAAGGTGAAGTTTAATAGTGTATCGAATGTGAAGTTTGATTTGACTGGACGATCTGACAATCCAAACGGCTGGTCTGTTTGAGTGGTACGTGCGTTTAGGGTAGTGCGCCGGGAAGTAATGATTATGTTTTACTCGTTTGACGAAAAAGGTGGTGATGTGACTATTAGATTCTGACTGTTTAGTTTTGATCTGGGATAATAAGGTTCGAGAAGCTTCGGCAGTACATGTAATTTTAGGTAAACGGGTTGTTCGCACGTGGGAAATGTTAAGGGTATATATGTTAAAGCACACTGTTAGCCGAAAAGACAGGGAGGTGGGGTCGTGGTAATGATAGCGGTTAATAAATCGGGGTATTTTTGGGTTTTTGAAATATATATAAGTGAAAGATAAGGAATTACTGTGCTAGTTTGCTGTGAAAACCTTAGAGAGTGAGAAGGAGAAGGACAAGTGCCATTGCGAACGTGGAAGCTGTTACGGCATCTGAGGCTGTGATCTTTCTGATTTGGAGGTAGTTCTGCTAATTTTAGGTATGGCATTTGATCTCTGTGAACTTTGTTCTATTTTTTTTTGTTTAGATAGTAGAAGCGGAACAATCTGTGTTTGTGGTTTAGAAATGACACTCGAGAGGTCGGAGAGGGGAAAGGTCTGGGTTACGACCCAGTCTGTGGTTTGTTTTGGAGGGGGTAGATAGGATGGTCACGGAATTTATCAAGTTTTCCGATCTAATTTCGTGCCTCTTCTTCTGTAGGCTAAAAATGGATATCCGTCCGGGTTCGAGACGGGCACTGATAGATGAAAAGATCGAAGAAATCGAAGCTAGTATTTTTGGTCGAGCCCCAAAGGGTGATGGTAGTGATGTAGAAGTTTTAGATATAATAACCGAGGCCCCATTATTAATTGTATTGCCTGCTGAGGAGGTTGTGGTTTCGAGGCGTCGAAGGACGATAGTAACAGAGGATAGTGAGGAGGAGGAAAAAGTGAGGGGGGAGAGGGATGATGTAAGGCCCTCGGGCAAGAGAGAGGGAGATAAAGGGTATTGTAGCGATAGCGAGGATTCGACTGAGTTAGATGGCGTTCGGGGTCTCATTGCAGTGAAGGATAGGGTTAGGTTAGAGCGGTTTGCCGCTAAGTTAGAACTGTGAAGGTGGGGATATTTTTTAGTGTTGCAGAAGCGGAATTGACCTTTAAATCGAATCCTGGGAGCGGGATTATGGCTTATAGGGGACAGATTTGATTGGGGATGGATTTACCGCTCTGAAGGCTTGTGAAAAAAGTTCTGAATTTTTGGGAGGTGACTCCAGTACAAATGAACGAGAATATTTATGAGATGATGAAGGTGATAGAGGGGATGAATGTAAAATTGGCCGGTGAGGGGAAAATTTTTATTAAGTGGTTTGATATTGTTACCTTTTACTCGAGGAAGGCGAGTCAGAACCCAGGGACCTATCACATCCAATGTCACCCTGAGAAACCTTGATTCCTTGATCTATGCTCGACGGGTCGAGGGTGGAATAAAGATATATTGATAGTGAGAGGTAACTTCAAGAATGTAGACGAGGATGACCCTTATAAATTGCACCATAGGTTATATAATAAAAGTAAGTTTGTTGTCGAAGGGTTTGTTGTTGATGTGTTTCTAAAATAAGTGATAACTGTGTTTTGTTTTACTATTGTAGGTCCGGGAAGTTCAACTTGGGATAATCTGGTGAATTACATTGATAATCTGCTCAAGGCTGGTGAAGACTGGGTAAATTCGGTGTTTGACAGTCACAAAATTAAGAGGCAAAATTGGAAGAAGGTTGATTCCCTGCTTCGAAGCTTACCCACTACGCCGAAGCTAGCAAAGAGAAAAAGAAGTGAAGGTTCTTCCAATAGGTCAAAGGAAATGGGTGGAGAGGAGCTATCGAGGAACTATTAATTTGTGCCGAGACCTCGCAAGGGGTCGAAGCAAGTGGCAGCGGTGCCCGAAGAGGCTGTTGATGCTTCGAGGTTAAGGCCAAGGCCAGTATCGACTCATGATGAGAAAGGGAAGAGTCGTGCTGCTCCCAACGCCATTAAATTATAGCAATCGTAGGATGGCCAACGCAAGAGGCATAGGGCACTGGGGAAGGACAATACACGGGAGGAGGATGAAGAAATGATAAAGGCGGAGGGACAGGAGCAGGCAATTGCTAAGCAATCTTTGATAGTCAAACTCTGGGAGGACGACCCAGATGAGGCGTCGAAGGAAGTAAAGAGGTACATGTTTCAGGTAACTATATACTACTCCTTATTGTGATATTCTAAAATGTCTTTCGAATTCTTCAATTTTTTAGGTTCACTGACTAATTGAATATTTTAGCAGGCGGATGCTGGGGTGCGAACGTGCAACAAGGCTATTAAGTCGGTAAAAGCGAAGTTGCGGTAAGCAAAGGAAAATCTTGATCTTTCCCGTGGGACGGAGGCATCATTGGTGTCTGAGGTGAAGAAGTTAAAGAAAGACCTTGGGGTTCTTACCAAATCTTATGATGAGAGATTTGAAGTTCAGCGGGAGTGGGCTTCAAAGCTTGCAGTGCGTGAGAAGGAGAAGGCTGAACAGAACATACGGCTCCAGGGACAGTATGATGGCGAATGCAAGGTGACTGTAAGGTTGGAGACTTTCATAGATGAAAAGGGGTATGACCCTGATACACTTAAACCGTACCCTGTATCTCCAGAATTTGTTGAAGGTGATGAGGTCCAGCTAAAGGAAGTGGAGTTGCCCGTTGTTAATGAGACAGTTGGGAGTACTGAAGGTGGTGGAGATACTTATCTCCTTGGAGCACCCAGTAGTGGTCTTGTTGATGGTAGAGCTGTCGGGGTCTCGAATGAAGTCACCGCGGTTGCTGATGGTAGAGCATCTGTAGAACAAGAATGTGAGACCGTGCCGGTGTGAGGTAGTTGTAGTTGGGGCTGTTCGTCATTTTCCGCTGACATGTGGTGATTTGTAATATGTTGAGCTGTGCTACAGCTGTTTTTCTTAGAACTTCTGTAGTTAATTCTGAACATGCTGATGTGTATTTTCTGTGGTATATTCTGAGTCTGCTGAATCTGACTTTCCAATGTAGTGCCTTAGTAGTCATGCTAACTTATACTAACCTTGGAATGTCAGAATTTGCATGCTTATTCTACCGATTTTGCTTTATTTGAACTATTGATGATTGATCTTTGACTTGCTCTACGACTGCTACGTTGGCAGATAATATGTAAGATACATCCTTGTAGAATGCGGATGAAATGTGGATCAAACTCAGTGTGTTCCTTTGGACATCGATGGCTGAAGCCACAGCGATGTTGAAAACTCGAAACATTTCCAGGTCACCCCCGAGTATCAGTCGGGGGAGGGGATATGATACCTAGGGGAAACCCAAAAATGTGCTGAGCTTCGAAGGCCTAGGCCACAACAAAGCATTATCGAATCGCCTCCAATGCATTCCCGAGGGTCCGGTCCTTCGACCATCCTTGCCCCTCGAGTTTGTTCGAATGTTAGAAACTTGAGCAATTTAAGGTCACCCCCAAGTATCTGTCGGGGCGAGGGTGGACAGGATACGCAGGGTAGACCAAGAAAAGGACTGTACTTTGTCAGTTTCAGAGCCTAGACGAAGGAATATCGAATCGCCTCCAATCCATCCCCGAGGGTCCGGTCTTTCGACCATTCTTGCCCGTCGAGTTTGCTCAAATTTTGGAGACTTGAGCAATTCAAGGTCACCCCCAAGTATCTGTCGGGGCGAGGGTGGACAAGATACCCGGGGTAGACCACGAAAAGGACTGTACTTCAAAGGCTGTAGCCACAAGGAAGGAATATCGAACTGCCTCCCATGCATCCCCGAGGGTCTGGTACTTCGACAATCCTTGCCCCTCGAGTTTGCTCGAATTTTGGTGACTGGAAAATTGTCGAGATCATCCTCGAGTACCAGTTGGGTCGAAGGTTGACATGGTATTCGAGTTAAACCAAGAAAATCAAAGTGAAACATAAGATGAAGTATTGGTGACCAAAGCCTCGTTTAATGATTATCCTTGATTACATCGGTGGTACATGATTGAAGAAAAGGCCTTTTATAAGAGACCAACTACATTTTGTTCCAAGGGTTCGGTTGAGGCTTTTCCTCTTCTGTCATCAAGTAGTAAGATCCTTTGTCTGTTTTATCGTAGACAATGTAGGGTCCTTCCCAAGATTTGGCTAATTTTCCAGCTTTCGCAGGCTTCGTCGACTGATTAACATGACGGAGTACAAGATCTCCAACATTAAAACTTCATGGTCAAACTTGCTTGTTGTAAGATTTCAGAAGTGATGCGTGGTAGCGGCCCAGGTTGGCGATAGCTCGGTCTCTCCTTTCATCGATCCACAACATGTTGTATGTGAGTTCAAACTCATTATCTTCGTCTGGGAGGTTAAGTTCTCGAGTGGGAATTTTGAACTGAATTGGTAGTACTGCTTCTGTTCCATATGTTAGGAGGAAGGGGGTGCATCCGGTAGACTTTCTTTGTGTTGTGCGATATGCCCAGAGGACGCGTTGTAACTCGTGATCCATCATCCTTTCTTTGTATCGACTCTCTTCTTCAGACCATCAACGATAGTTTTGTTAATTGCTTTGAGTTGACCGCTGCCCTGGGGGTAGTAAGGTGTGGAGAGCGAGAGAATAATGTTGTGTTTTTTGAGGAAATTCCTTACTTTACTGCCAATGAACTGGGGACCATTATCGCACCGAATCATTTGGGGGCAGCCGAAGCGAATGATGATGTTTTCCCATAAAAACTTGATAACTTCCTCTTCTCTAGTTTGGCATAAGGGAACAGCTTCGACCCATTTGGTGAAGTAATCAGTGGAAACGAGGATGTTTTCTCTGCTACCCGAAGCTTTTGGAAACGGACCAATGAGATCGATGGCCCATCTTTTGAATGGCCAAGAAAGTTGGTTGACATGAAGATCTCGAGAGGGGCAATGGATGTCATGAGCATGACGCTGGCATTTGTCACAATGTACTGTATATTTTGATGCTTGCTTTCACATATCGGGCCAAAACAATCCTTAGGTTATGCCTCGAAGAGCCAAAGATCGACCAGCGGTGTGAGCACCACAGGTACCTTTATGAAGCTCTGCTAAGATTCGAGAGGCTTCAATATTGGATATACATCGAAGGAGGACGCCATTTAGAGATTTGCGATGTAGTTCATTGTTATGGATAGTGTATCTTCGGCAGTTTTCTAACAGTCGACGTCTGGCTTTGGGATCATCGAGATGGGTGGCGTTGGTAAGATAACGAAGGAATGGTGTTCGCCAATCATCTAAATTGAGACTCTCGCCCCCAATATTGATGTCATTGATTTCCATCTAATCGATACTTAGGCATTCGAGTACTTCGATGTGGAGGATTCAAAATTCTGTCTGACCCAGCTTAGCTGCTATGTTAGCGAGGGCATCGACATATCTATTTTCTCCTCGAGGATAATGGGTAATTGTTAATTTTTCGAGAAATCGGTCCATGCACTGTCACACAAGTAAACCGTAGTCAGCCATGCGACCGATAGCTTGATTTTCTCCTGAGTAATGTCTCTGAATGAGTTGGGAATTTGTAAAGACTGCGAGTTTGGGAATGCCAAGATCGAGTGCGAGGTCGAGACCATGGATCAGTGCTTCATACTCTGCTTCATTATTGGAACATTCAAAGGTAAGTTTAACTACTTTTTCTATTCGGTCATTAGTTGGTGTGACCAAGATAATACCAATTCCTGAACCATTGGGTCCTGTGGAGCCATCTGTGAATAAACACCAACCGGTAAGGGGGTTCCATGGATCTATGACTTCAGGCTGATCTTCTGGCAGATCACCTTCGTGTTCTTCCCAGTCGCAATCTTCGACCGGGAAGTCGAAGTGGAAATCTTCTACTGCTTGGCCTTTCTGAGATATTTGCTTCTCCAAGGTTATGTCGTGCGAGCCAAGGTATACAGACCATTGCTGTACTCGTCTAGATTTTTCTTTTATACTAAGTAATTCGCGAAGAGGGTAACTCGTGATGACACGAATGGGGTGGGCCTGAAAATATGGTTTGAGCTTACGGGCTGAATAAACAAGTGTCAGGAGCAATCGCTCAAGTTTGAAATAACGAGTTTCGGCAGGGGTTAAAGTTTTGAAAAGTTTTGAGTTCGAGAAAGGCGTCTTCACACTCAGGGGTCCAATTGATCTCAGGGCTGATTTTCTTTCTTATTTTATGGGTGCCCTGACTGCGAAAAAGGGAGAAGAGCCGAGCACATCTATCGGAGGACTTGGAAATAAAATGGTTAAAGGCTGCTATCCTGTCAGCCACCTTTTGGACGTCTCTCTTTGTTATGGATGAGGGCATGTCAATGAGGGCTCGAATATGGGTGGGGTCGATTTCGATGCCACGTTTACTGATAAGGTGGCCCAAGAATTTTCTGGATGAGATGCCAAACTGGCACTTTTCTGAGTTTAGCTTCATTTTATTGGTGTGAGGTATTGAGAAGATGTCGGCCAGGTCATGGATGTGGGTCAGTTTTTGTATACTCTTGCATAACATGTCATCGATATAGACTTTGACTGACTTGCCAAGCAGGGGTTTAAACATGGTTGTGATGAGGCGCTGGTAAGTGGCACCCGTATTTTTAAGGCCGAAGCGTATGACATTAAAATAATAAAGGCCTTGTTCAGTTATGAAGGAAGTTTTAAGTTGGTTTTCTGGGGGGATTCGTACCTGATTATAACCCGAAGCTGCGTCAATCACGGATAGGCACTCGTGTCCAGCAGTGGCATCGAGGAGTGTTGAAATGGTCGGCAGTGGGAAACTGTCCTTCGGTGTGTGTTTATTGTGGTCGGTGAAGTCGATGCAGATTCGGATCTTTTCGTTCTTCTTAGGAACTGCCACAATGTTCGATATTCATTCAGCGTATTTGACTACTCTGCTAAAGCCCGCGGCAATAAGGTTGTCTACTTTATGGTTAACCACTTCTCGAAGTCATGGTACCAGGGTACGCTTCATTTGTTTGACTGCCATGGAATTGGGAATGAGATCGAGGCGATGGCATGTGAGACTAGGGTCGACACCAGGCATCCCCTGAAATGTCCAAGAAAAGATGTATGTGTTTGCTCGAAGGAAATCTGAAAGCTCGAGGCGTTCGGCCCCGTTGTGAAAAGTTCTAATGAATGCTCCACGACCAGGGCCGTCGAGTTCAATATAAACGATAGGTTCGATATAGGGGGTGGTATCTGTCGAAGTCGACGGGATAGAAAGGTGCAGTGATTGATATGGGCGTCAGAGAAGTTTTCTGGTCTGGTCAATTTCTGGGTGCTCGCATGAGCGGGCGAGACGTTGAGATCCTTTGAGGTTCCATGTATCCCCTGGAGTTACAAAATGAAGGGTTAGGTGATAGGTCGAGGGTATAGCTCGCATAACATGGAACCAGTCCCGACCGAGTATACCGAGGTATTCAGATTTCTTATCGATGATAAGGAAGCTAGTTTGAAGGGTGAGGGGTCATGTGGTGACAGGTAGGCTGATACGACGGACGGCGACTTCGGTAGTCCCATTGAATATTTTTAACTCGATGTTGGCTGGGGTAATGAGTTCAGTTTTCTATATTTTTTCGACGGTGGGTAGAAATAGGACGTCAGCCGCACTTCCTGTGTCGATGAGCATTGTGTGAAGGACAATGTTTTCAATCTTAATCATAATGAGTAGAGGATCGGTATGAGGGAAACGGACGTGTAACGTGTCACAATTGATGAAAGAAATGCCCTCGAGACGAGGGTGACGGCTGCATTATTGCAGTAGGGTAGAGAATTTTTTCTGGTAAGAAAGTTTGTAACATTCGCCGATGCGCTTTTGTTTTCAATTCAAACAACCACTGTTTATATTGTTGACTTCGATGAAATATGATCGGTAGATATGTACCACGGCTGGGTCAGCAGTAGGGGTGGAGAGGGATTGGAGGTAAGACCCATCGAGATAACTGGGAAGGTCGGTAACGTACTGGTGCAGATGTCCTGCTCGGAGGATGAGTTTGAGAGAACGTTTGAGGGCGAAGCATTTCTTCGTATGGTGACAATTGTATTTGTGATTGGCGCAATAAGGCTTCCCAGGCCTGACTTTGATTGGGAGAAGGATGCGCCATATGGGGTCTGCCAGAATGTGCGGTAAGAAGGTACTGAGGGGGACGGTGAGTATAGGCAAGATATGCTTCGATCGCTTTTTGCGAGCTTCAGAACTACTGTCGGTATAAGGGAATTTGCGGCTCTCAGTCTCCTGTAAGACGGGAGCGATCAAGGGTAGTGCAGTGGGATGCAAATGCTGTCGCAGTTTGTTGATGTGGGTAGTGTTTAAAGGTTGGGTATGTTTGCAAGATTCTTTGAGTCTTTCGAGGTCGATATAGCCGTTGACCTTCGAGAGCATCTCTTCGAGTGTTTGGGGTTTGCGGAGGACGATGTGTTCTTTTACTCGACTATGATCAAGCAGAGCATTTGAATATGCGAGGTTAGCATTTGCACAGTCGAGGTTCTTTATTTTCTGTAACTCGTCGAGGAATCGCTTTGTGAAGGCTTCGAGGGTCTCTGTGCTTGACTTTCTGAAATTAAATAATACGTCAACTCTGACTTCTCTATCTTTGTTTAAGGTAAACTGGGCGATAGAGAGCTGCGTAAGTTGCTCGAAGCTTCGTATCGAGTCATTTGGGAGATTGTGATACCATCGATGTGGGTTTTCAGTGAGGCTAGTTGGGAAAAGTCGAGATAACAGGTAGTCGGTAGTAGAGTAAAGGCTTATTAAGTTTTGAAATTTGAAAATGTGGGTTTTGGGGTCTGTGTTGCAATATTTGCTGAGCCTGAGTACCGAAATAGGGGGTATGTCGATGGCGAGTAGGGTGGCACAAATAGGATTATTGAGGCGGCTCCATGAGTTTAAGACTGGGCTTGCGCTGACGCGAATAGCTGGTTGTATCATGTGGTCGAAGTCTTGTTGCGTGACATATGCAGGAGGGGGAGATTGGTGATGTCGATGGTTGTAGGGTCGAATGCGTGGTAAATATTCAACACTGTGCTACCCGATTCGGTCTCGAGAGGGACAACCTCGCTGAGTCGGTCTTTGACGGGCCGAGGGTGTCTCGATGAATGGAAGGTGGAGTCAGAAGAGTGTTCTGTGGGGTAGATTTCGAGGTAGATAGAGCCAGTGGGGGGAATAGTACGGGGAATACCTTCGGCACAGATGGGAGCTGAGGGTAACTCGAGGTTTGTTGAGGGTCTAAGGTGGGAGCGGGCATATACGCGCGATTAATCCGATACCTGGGACTGACAGGCGGGTTTCAGGGGCTCTAACCTTTGAAGTTCTCGGACTGTGTTGTGTAGCTCATCGATTGCTTGATTTTGTCCATTTTTGTCGCCTACTCGGCAATTCCGTTCAGTTTCCAATGCCTGGTGGTGGTTTTCTCGTTCATGGGTGTGTTGATGCTGATGGCGCTCTTCTGGTTGAGTAATTTGCTGAGATAGTAAAACGACTTGAGCGGCAACTCTGTCAATGAAGTTGCCTGCCTGAGTTGAGTTAGCACGGCGGGAAGGGGCAATTGGAAAGGAGCAGTAAATGGTAGGAAAGAAAAGAAGGTAACAAAGATGAGGTAACTGATAGTTTGGGAAGCACAGACGGTGCCAATTGTAGGGGCCTGATCTTCGCTGAGAAGTGAAGATGGCTCTTACAACACGGAGGTCAACCTCTCATCAAAGATGTACAAGTATATGGCCAAAAAAGAGACTAATTAGAGACAAATACTTGTGTAGAGGCCCGAATGTGACTCTCTACGACCTCTGATGAGGATTTTTAAACTATGATTCTATTACTGATGAGTAATAATAAAGATTGAATACAGTATGTAAGTGGTCGAAGGTAAAAAGCATAGGGTTTGGAGAGGGTTTTTTTAACCCCTTCTTGGTTTCCCCTCTCTCTTATTTATAGAAACATAAGAGTCTGAGTCACCAATTGTGCGCCAGGCTACATGATTACTATCCGGGTTTTCCGGCGGAGGCATTTATTACGGACATCCCTGTCACTGCAGCTGAGAGACCAATTAATGCGCCGTCCAATCCGTTTGAGCTGACTGCTAGTCTTATCACACTTCTGTTATTCGAACGTTCAATCGAAGGGTATCTGCTATTATGTGATGATCCATTCTCGAAGGTTTATCTGCTTTCGAGGCTTCGACTACAAGAGTTCCTTGAGGGGCTTGATTCTGAGTTGAAATAGTCTTTGATATGTTTGAGTAGGGTACGAAGTAGACTTCGAGTGAGGAGGTTGAAGGCTGTGAGTAGGCTACCACAGGTAACCTATAGGTTTAACTGCTTATTGCATATTCTAAATGCAATCATCTTAACCACGAAAATGTTACATTTTTGTTCTTTTTCTTTGTTCAAGAACTAGCAAACTTTAAGTTTGGGGGTGTTTGATGAGCATGCAAAAATGCCCATTTTACCCTACTTATTTAGGAGTTTTAGACTTTATTTTATTACTCAAAAGATTAATTATTAATTTATTATTGTTTCAAGTTATATTAGATAAGAGTGTACAAAAAGCTAAATTTGAGTATTAAAGCTGCAACTGTTAGAGAAAACCACATATCTAAGCTATAACTCAGATCATCTCCAATAGAAAACAAATCTCAAGAGAAAATCAAGAGAATATTTTATATATTGAGAATATTTTATTATGACTAGGAAGATTTTATTGAGTATAATGAATATTTTACTAAGAATGAAATCTTCAAGAAAATAGCAGCTGTGGAGATATGACAAGCAGGCAGGTTTATATTTGCCTAAATTTTTTGAAACATTTTGGGGAAGTTGCCAAGATGTGAAGATAATTTATGAAATTTTTTTATATTTTTATACTGAGTATATATTTTGAAATAAATTCTAAAATTCGATTATATTTGATTTGGTGAAAATAATCTCTTACTAAACATGTAATATTCTCCTTCATCTATAAAAGAAGAGGTCTTGACCATGAATGATCATCCAATTTTGAGAGCTTGAGAGCATTTCTTAGAGAGAAAGGAGATTGAAGTTGCTTATAACCTCGGAGAAAATGACCTATTATAAGTTTTATTTGATCAATAAAGTATTTTTTTCCATTATCATTATGTCTTTCTATTTTATTAGTATATTATATTTTAGGATTCATGTCTAGCTAAACTATCCTCTAGGGGAGGGGATGAATCCGCATTTAATATATATTTAATGTGATCAACTAAACGTATATCTTTTAACGTCAAACCATCTTTATGTTAACAATTTTATTATTGGTTCATGATCAAATTGATATGAATCAATTTTATGAATGTTAATGTAGTTGATTTTAGTTGTACAATTATTATTAACATTGGATTGTTAATCAAAGATTAACGGATCATGTGTAGCTTTCTTTAACATTTCGTATTTTTACATATGATTTCTCATCTAATGAATTTTGATAAATTTGCTTCTTAAAATATGGTAAATATACATTTGATCTATCATTATTTCTTCCAAGAACAATTTATGCTTGTATTTACGTTGAGTATATATTTATGGTGAATCCCCATTTTCCCCTAGTCTTTAATCTATTTGTAACCCAAAAATCTCTTGAAATTTCTTTAGTTCTTTTATTTATTGGTTTAGTAGTTTAATTTCTAAACATTGTATAACGGTTGTATGGCCTAGTAAATGACAAAACCTGACACCTATTTTAACAAAACCCGATTTGATAAGATTTTATCAACTAGTTCTTAAATTTTTGTCTGAAGGTGAAGGAGGAGTTGCTGTAAACTGTATTTCTGGCGTCGTTGCTGCTGGGGATTGCCTAAAAATATCGTTGCGAGGTATGTACTTCCTGTTCTTTTCCTCTACTTGTTCCATATTCATCTTGTAATTTACTTTTTAATCTATTAATCTAGATTAGGAAAAGCTTGGTGTCTACCATTAATGTTGGATACTATGACTTTGGGAGAGATGGTTGGTGTTTAACTGGGTAGGATAGAGGAGGGTCGACGAAGAGATCGATTCTGGTATATACATTTTATATGTTACCTTCGAGTGGATGTTTGGGTGAATTTAGCATCTGGTTAGGGATTCGGTCAGGTGTGACTCCTTTGAGTCAAGTTTTGGGCATACCCGAAGGGTAATACTTTGTATATCACCAAGGGTTGGTGTAATAGGATGTGAAGATTATGATTACATGTATTGGTAGACTACATACAATTTAAAGTTAAAGATTATGATTACGTGTATCGAGTTAACTGGTTTCCCCATCTTTTGTAGGGTATTGAATGCATGCGTACTCCTGACTCTTCGATAATGAGGCTAATGGATGCGGTCAAAGATTTGATGTATAGGCCAAGTACTATCGGGCGAGAGGAAGAGAGTAATAGTAGTTTGGTGAAGTTGCAGATAGCATATATTGCACCTCTAGTGGTTATTGAACCCGACATAAAATCTGTGAGGCGAAGGCATAGAAGAGCTCGAGTAGTTAGAGAGAGCGACAGAGAGGACGGTTTGGACAAAGCAGGTAGGAATAACCAAGTAGATGACGAAGGAGAAGGTGAAGAAAAATATATGGAGGGAGATAGGGAGAATGAAGGAAGTGGAAATGATCATAGTAACAAAGATACCGAGGATGATGGTATTAGGTTTAAGGATGTCGATGCTCGGGAGTGAAAACGGCTTGAAGATTTTAGAAAAAGTATAATCTAGCTGGTAAGGGCTTCTACTTAGTGCCCTGTGCCTCGAGGTTTTGCTTCATGGATGCACCCGCGAAGGGAATAACGGCGTTTTGAGGACAAATTAAACTAGGTATGTAGCTCCCCTTTCGACGTCTGGTAAAGGGGGTATTGAATATCGTGGATGCATCCCCTTACCAAATGAATGATAATTTTTACAAAAGATGAAAGTCATAAGGGCCATAAATGAAGAGTTAGTGGCCGAAGGTAAACCCTAGTGGGGTGTGAGGATATTATGGCTTTTTACTCGAGGAAAAGTGACCCGATGGGTGAAACATATCACATTCAGTGTCACCCTGACAAATTATGGTTGTTTAACCTGTGCCTGACAGGCCGAGGGTAGGATACTGATCTTATAGTTGCTTTTGGGAATTACGAGGACCTCGATGGTGAAGAGGAGCTCGGACTAAGAAAGAGGGTTTATAATCGTAGTAGGTGTTATCTATTCGTTTTGTATATTTTGTCAAATATATTTCTTTGGATATGTTTGTAACTCTTCTCTTTTGTTTACAGCGCCTGGAAGTGGAGTTCCCGATAGTTCTCAACACTATTTAGGCGATTTGATCGACTAGAAAGACAATAGTATTAATATGATCTCCCGAAGGTTGAAGCTATTAAGGAGAAGGAGGAAGAAGACAGATAACCTTCAAAAAGAAGAAAAAATTCTACTCCATAGGAAGGCTCAGGCAACATGGATTATGATAAACTTACGTGCCCGAAAAACACTTACATTCTAAGGACCCAACGAGGGAATGCAGGTACAGATGCTTCGCTAACCGTAGCTAGAAGGGCCTCTACCCATAAAATGTTTTTCGCAGGTTTCTCAGAAGGAGAAAGGTAAAGGTATTGGGGAGGGTCAAGTTTGTAAACCCTGGATCATCAACCCTAAAGTGAATGCACGACCAAATAGAAATTGTTCAAAGTACAAGTGAGACCGCTTTGCTCGCGGGAGAAAAAGATTACGTTGCCCGAGCCACGGCGAAGTCGCTTGTGCAACTCTGCGTGTCTGACCTCAACGAAGCTGAGCGCTGCTTCAAAAATTCTTTGAAATAGGTAGCTATGTTCATTGGTTATAGTCATATATTACTCCTTAGGGTTTATGCTTTTCTTCTGATGGTATTCTTTGCCTAGTCTCATCTTGGGGAATGTGTTTTAAGAAAGCCCATAAGATATCTACCAAAGGATAATGGAGGTGACCGAGTCTAAAGATGTGCCAAAGGGGACCATCCTATCCTTGAATACCCACATTTCTGAGCTGAAGCTTGAAATCCTACAAGTTCGAGCTGATGCTTCAAAGGAGAAGATGGCCAATGTCGAGCGCCACGTGAAGAACCTTTGGTTGTGGAGCTGACCATCGAGTACCAGATTACAACTCCTGATGTTGGTTTGAGCCAAAGTGTCAATGTTACCAAGCCCGGTGAGGTAGATCTTACATATCCCCTCGTGCAATACTTTGTAGGTTTTGAATTTGTAACTGATAATACTTTCTTGTCTTTGTTTTTGGTTTGTAAAATGACTTTTCATTCTATAATGGGTGTCTACTTTGAGTTTTGTATGTCTGAATATGTATCTGCTGAAACAAAAATATATCACGATCATAACTGTTGATTTATATTGAGTCTCCCCCAAGTATCTGAATACATAGAATTGAACCTAAACGAGGCCAATCGTGGTTGGCTCCAAGGTCATTTCTAAGTGTTTAATCTGTTGATCATTCATGCCACTTGGGTTTACCCAAATCAATAAACTTTGAAAAACTTTAAGGTCGCCCCCAAGTAGCAGTCATGTCGAAGGGTTGACATGATACTTGGGTCGGACCGACTAATAAATTTCATGAGTCTTCGAGGTCTCCCCCAGGTATTTCTATTCGTGGGTTTGAACCTAAACGAAACCAAACGTGGTCGGCTCTGAGGTCTCCCAAATATTTAATTTGTTGATTATTCATGCCACTTGGGTTTGCCTAAATCAAGGAACTTTGAAAATCTTCAAGGTTACCCCCAAGTATTAGTCGGGTCGAAGGTTTGACGTGATACTTATGTTTGCCCAAATCAAGAAGTTCATGAGGCTTTGAAGTCACCCCTGGTATATCTATCCATGGGTTTGAACCTAATCGAAACCAAATGTGGTTGGCTTCAAGGTCACCCCCAAGTATTTAATCTTTCGATTATTCATGCCACTTGGATTGTCTACAGGCTCAACTTGCCCGAATGGTTCTAGCATAAGCATTGTGTTGGTCACACATTCTAATGATCGACTGGAAAAATCAATCATACTCAACTTCATATGTACCAACAATGAAGTCGAGTATGAAACCTTAATTCACGGTTTAGACATGGCCCTCGAGTAGGGCGTGCTTAAATTGGTAGTTTTTACCGATTCACTGTTGGTCTAAAGATACTATACTGGAGAGAATCAGGCAAATGGTCGAATGATAAAATATACTACACTTCCCAGAGCAATCCACGATCAGACATTATCCGTGAGGTGAAAATAGACACACTGATGCTCTCGCATACATATGTGCCATGCTAGGGCAATCTGAACCCAAAAACTTGACATTGAGATACTCAGACGCATAAGTACAGACATAATGGAGAAATCAATACCATCAATACTAGGGGTGAGAGTATCGACCCTGAAGATTGGCAGACCCCTTTCCTGGCTTATTTTAACCAAAGCATCCTATCGACATACCCGAAGGAAAAATAGTCCCTTTTGGAAAACTGCTCAAGGTACTCGATACTTAAAGAGGACAATATAGACGGATAACAAATGGGGTACAACTCAAGTACATATCCCAGAAAGAGGCATATCAAATTATGCAAGAACTACACGAAGATAATTAAGGATCGCATACTGCAGGACGCTCTATGGCACTACGTGCGGTGACACATGGTCTATTTTGGCCGAACATGAAAAAGCAAGTCGAAGATTATGTAAAGTATTGTGATAAATCCTAGAGACACAGGTATAACATCAAAATCCCTTCACAAGATCTATAATATAGCCAAGCCTTATGGCCATTTAAACGATGAGCCATCGATCTAATCAGCCCCTTTCCTAAAGCATCAAGTAAGAGATAACACATCCTTGTGGCCACAGATTATTTCACAAAGTTGGTTGAAGCAGTACCATTATGCAAAATAAGAGAAGTAGTAAAGTTCTTGTGGGAGCATATAATTACAAGATTCGGCTGCCCTCACATGATCCGATGCGACAATGGTCTACAGTTCGTTGGAAACAAGGTCAGAATATTCTTAATAAAGTACAACGTTATTCTATCTCCTTCAGCGCCTTATTACCCACAAGGCAATGGCCAGGTCGAAACTATAAACAAAACCATAGTCAATGGCCTTAAGAAGCGCATCGACGATAAGAAGGGGAGATGGGTACAAGAGCTACAGCACGTCCTATGGGCCTATTACATGACACCAAGAAAAGTTATGGGTTGTACTCCTTTCATCCTCACATATGGAATAAAGGAGTTCTATCAACACAATTTAAAGTCCCCACAAGAGACCCTGACCTCCCAAATGAAGAAAATAAGTTTCGTCTCGGTTGTAATATGTTCTGGATCTACGAAACACGGGACAGATCTTTGGCTAAACTTGGCCGATACCATAACTCACTAATGAAGTCATACAACAAAAGGGTTCATCCCAGATCTTTGCAATCAGAGATTTGGTCCTTCGGCGAGTTACCCCATCCACCAAACCCTGCAACGCTGGGACACTGGCTAAACCTTGGGAATGGCTATACGTCGTCTATGACAAAACAATCAAGGGGTCCTATTATCTAATAACCGAAGATGAATAACCTTTGCCAAACCCCTGGAATACGATACAGTTAGATCGCTACTACAAACAACAAGTGTATATACTTTCCATTGCTGTAACCACATAATTTTGCATCAATAAAAGATCATTTTTGAGCCATTTTCATTCCGCATGATTCATATATAACACTCATTTCTTATACACTTCCTGATTTAGGCAAACCTAAGCATTACGTCAAACCTTCAACCTGACTGATACCTGGGGGTGACCTCCAACAGAGCCATTAGTCGATTATTCATGTCACTTGGGTCATCTACTGACCAACACAAGGGTCTAATTGTTCAGTTTGTTCTTCTAAGATGTCATCTCCATGTTCTTCCCAGTAGACGTCGTCTACTAGGAAGTCTGCCAAAAATTCAGTGACTGCTTGGCCCTTCTCAAATATTTTCTTTTTAAAGGTGATATCATGTTCTCCGAGGTAGACAGACCATTGCTGCACTCATTTTGATTTTTCTTTCTTGGCTAGTACTTCTCTATGGAGGTAGATCGTGATCATCTTTATGTGATGTACTTTGAAGTATGGTTTGAGCTTCCTTGATGTGTAGACGAGGTTGAGTAGAAGTTTTGTGAGTTTAGTATATCTGGTTTCGACCGAGGTTAAGGTTTTGCTGAAGAAGTATACAGGCTTTTTGATGCCTTCATCTATACAAATGAGAACTGAGCTTAGAGATTTGTCCGTGACTACGAGATAGAGTGATAGTAGTTTGCCTTCTACTGGAGTGCTGATGATTAGAGGTTGGCCAAGGTAAGTCTTAAGTTCTTGGATTGCTTGCTCATATTCTGTTATCCATTTGATATCAGGGTTTTTCTTCGTGGCTTTATGGGCACCTTAACCACAGAGTAATGAAAATAACCATTTGCATATGTCTGAGGATTTTGTAATAAAGAAATTGAGGGTGGCTATTTTACCAGTGACCTTGTACTCGTCTTTCTTTCTTCTGGGAAATGGCATGTTGAGTAGGGCTCAAATTTGAGAGGGGTCGATCTTGATACCTCTCTTATTAATGAAGTAGCCGAGGAATTTTCCGTAAGAAACACCGAATTAACACTTGTCTGGGTTTAGCTTCATTTTGAATGATCAAAGAGAAGAAAATACTTCGTTAAGGTCATGCAGATTGGAGTTTTTGTGAAGGCTCATGTAGAGTATGTCGTTGATATATACCTCGACTGACTTGCCCAACAGTGGTTTGAACATGCTTATGACAAGTCGTTGATAGGTCGGACCTACGTTTTTAATCCCGAAGGGCATGATATTGAAGCAATATAAGCCTTATTTTGTAATGAATGTTGTTTTGCATTAATTTTTGGGCAAGAGGGGGACATGGTTGTAACCCAATACGGCAGCCATCATAAAGACGCGCTCATGCTTGGCTATTACATCGAGAAGCACTGTGATGATTAGGAGTGGGAAGTTATCCTTCACGGTATGTTTGTTGAGATTGGTGAAGTTAACACAAACTCGGATCATGTCATTATTTTTGGGTATTGCTGCGATGTTCGAGATCTAATAAAGGTATTTAACTTCACGGATGAAACCTGCAGCTAGAAGTTTATCAATTTCGAGATTAACGGCTCCTCAAAACCTTGGGGTTATGATTCGTTTCATTTGTTTGACTATTGTGCAATTGGCTACTAAGTCGAGTCGGTGCCAGGAGAGGGTAGGATCGACTCTTGGCATCTCGTGAAAAGTCCATGCGAAGACGTCCTTATTAGATCGAAGGAAATTAATCATTTCTTGCTTTTCTTCGTTAGATAGGGAACTCCCAATGAACGTTCTTCGTCTGGTGCCATTGAGTTTTACGTATTTAGTGGGCTCAATGGCTGATGTTTTGGTTAGGACGGTCGAGGGCTAGAGGGGATCATGTTGCTGTGATTGCTAGGGTTTGACCAACTTTTGGGTGAAGTCGATCTCCGGGTGTTTGCACAATTAGCCGTTGGGACCTTTTGATGCCCTAGGTTCTGCTGAGGGTGGTAAACCGCAGGACTTGGTAATAGACTGAGGGTATCGCCTTCATGGTGTATAGCCAATCACGACCTAAGATGCCGAGGTATTCAGATTTCTTGTCTATAACAAAAAAGTTGGTATATAGTACCATTAGTCCTATAGTAACCAGAAGGCTTATCCGTTTGACTGCGACTTCGGTGGAACTGTTGAAACCTTTCAGCCTGACATTTGCTGGGGTTATACGGTCTGTCATCAGCATCATTTTAAATGTCTAGAGGAAAAGTACATCAGTTGTACTGCTTGTATCGATGAGCATTATGTGCAGTATCATATGCTTAATTTTTACCATTATGACCAACGAATCTGAGTGTGGAAATTTTACGTGAGAGACATCACAGTCGACAATGGAGATGCCTTCAGATCCTAGGTATTGGTCAGTTTCTAGTAAGAGGATTGGTAATTTTTCTATGTATGTGAGTTTACAACATTCTTCGACTCTTTTTTTCTTGCTTCGAGTGTGAATGGTGTCAATATTTTTAACTTTGACCATGTTGGCTTGAAAGATATGCACTTCGTTACCTCCAGTATTGTGTCCTACCTAGGTTTTGAGATACTACCTATCAAGGTAGCCTGGGATATCTTCGATATATTGGTGCAATCGTCCTGCTTTGAGTATCATTTATTGTGATCATTGCAAAGCGTAGCACTTCTCTGTTGGGTTATAATTACAGTTATGGTTTTGGTAGATTGTTTCTTCATTTTTTACTTCAATTGGGTCTGGGGCTCGCCATATTGGGTCGGCCTGGATGATGTGGTGGATATCTACTATGGATACGTTGAGTTTGGGTAGCATTGGCATTGGCCTTTTCTTCTGCGGCCTTTCTGTTTGATCTTCCTGAGTATTGAATTTCCTGTTGTTGGTCCCATTATAAATAGGAGCGACCATGGTTGTGTTCGGCTACCTTGAGTTGTGTTGATTGTTGGTTTGGGTTGGTCCTTGGCGATTATTTTCTCGAATGCGTCAAAGGTCTATGTAACCGTTTACTTTTGGCATCATCTCCTCGAGTGTTGCTATCTTTTGGAGGACGATGTAATCCTTGACGTGGCTATGGTCAGTGAACGTAATCCAAGTTTTCCATTTTACATGACTCATTTAAGAATCTCTTGGTATAGTTTTTGAGTGTTTCAGTTTGTATTTTTTGAATGTTAAAGAGGGAATCAACTCTGACCTCTTGATCCTTGTTGAATGCCAAGTGAGAGTTGAACAATCTTGATTGGTCTTTGAAACTTCGAATAGATCTATTGGGGAGACTGCGATACCGCTTGAGTGGACTATCTACTAGGCTGGTTGGGAACATTCGGCAAAGGAAATGATCGGCTGAGGAATGGAGGCTTAATAAGTTATGGAACTCGAGGATGTGGGAATGTGGGTCTGTGTTTCTATATTTGTGGATTTTGGGGGTATGAAAATTTAATGGGGCATCGATAGCAAACAGCCCCTGGCAGGTTGGGTTGTTAAGCCTACTCGAGGCGCTGGGAACTAGGCTTGAGCTGACTCGAATAACGGCTTTGATCTGTTGGCCGAGGGAGAGATCGTTCTGCTCTGGTTCGATGTGGTTTTAATATGGGGATGTGTTCTTCTCATTCAAACGTTCTTGGGCTGGTCGGTGGTTAGAAAGTCTGGTTGTTCGCAGGGTTGAATCACTCGAATCTTTGGAAACATGAAATCCTAAGTGTACAGAGCTTTCGAGTATAATACCGTCGATACCAAGGTGGTGGACTGGGGGTACCTTGTTCGAGGGTATGGACCTAAGCGTGCACGAGCGGAGATCCGTGAAGGGCCAGGGCCTCTAGATCGAATAGGGGCGTCTGGTGGTCATGCTTGATGTAAATTACGGACAGTGTTGCTTGGCTCTTCGAAGTCACGGTTGTGTCTATCCGCTTCCTCGGTACGGCGTTGCCGCTCATTTTTAAGTTCCTGTCTCCTAGCTTCGCGCTCATGATGAAGCTGGTTGGTATGTCGCTCTTCGGCCTAGGAAAATTGTTTGTGCATCAGGGCGAGTTGTGCGGCTATGTCATCTACTGGGGCTCCTACTATAGCGCAAGTCGAATGAAGGTTAGGAGCCATTATTAATGCGCTCGATTTGGTAAAGTGGTTAAAGGTGAGGGTAATAGCACAAACTACCAAATGTAGGGGCCTTATCTCGTAGAAGGGATTACACTCCTACACCACAAAATTAATGCTCAACTAAGGGTTCTAACAAGCGTATTTAATAGTAATGTAAAGATTTTAATAGACAAACTTGCGTAGAGTCCTAGAATGGGATTCCTCCACGACCTCTAGCGAGGATTTTAAGATGGGATAGCAAAAATGGAAGAGATTACAAATAGAGGCTCGAGTAGACTGAATCTTCTAGCTATCGAAGGTAGTTAGAGCTTCTCAAGGGTGTGTATGGGGAAAAATCTTAACCTCTCTATGGTAGATCTCCTCTCCTATTTATAGAAGATAGGAAATATGATGTCACTATAGAGAGATTAAATTACAAGTGTATCCTTTCTTACAATTGTCTTGTACTGGAGTCAGTTATACCAGAGTTATCTACTGAGTTGTCTGCCTTCGACTTGGAGCTTAGCTAGACTGAAGCGGTGGTCGAAGCTTTGGTGAACTCGAGGGTATGCTTGCTATGACTGATAGATTTGTAAGTATGGTAGGCTTCGAGCTGCTCTGGAGTCTTAGGGTATTTAGTATGTTCTCGAAGGCTACGAGTAGGCTACTGCGGTAGCCTACTCACAGCCTTCGACCTCCACACTCGAAGTCTACTTTGTATCCTACTCGAACATATCGATGACTATTTCGACTCAGAATCAAGCCCCTCAAGGAACTCTTGCAGTCGAAGCCTCGACAGCAGATAAACCTTTGAGAACGGATCATCACATAATAGCAGATACCCTACGACTGAACGTCCAAATAGTAGAAGTATGATGAGACTAGCAGTCAGCTCAAACGGATTGGATGGCGTATTAATTAGTCTCTCAGCTACAGTGACAGGGATGTCCGTAAAAAATGCCGCCGCCGAAAAACCCGGACAGTAATCATGTAGCCTGGCCCACTCTTGGTGACTCAACCTCTTATGTCTCTATAAATAAGAAAGATGGGAAACCAAGAAGGGGTTAGAAAAATCCTCTCTAAACCCTATGCTTTTTACCTTCGACTACTTACAAACTGTATTCGATCTTTATTATTACTCATCAGTAATAGAATCACAGTTTAAAAATCCTCATCAGAGGTCGTAGAGAGTCACATTCGGGCCTCTACGCAAGTATTTGTCTCTAATTAGTCTCTTTTTAGGCCATATAATTGTATATCTTTGATGAGAGGCTGACCTCTGTGTTGTAAGAGCCATCTTCGCTTCTCAATGAAGATCAGGCCCCCTCAATTGGCACCGGTTGTGCTTCCTACACTATCAGTTACCTCGTCTTTGTTACCTTCCTTTCTTTCCTACCATTTACCGCTCCTTTTCAATGGCCCCTTCCCGCCGCGCCAACTCAACTCAGGTAGACAACTCCATTGACGGAGTCGCCGCTCAAGTCGCTTTACTATCTCAGCAAATTGCTCAAGCAGAAGAGCGCCATCAACATCAACTCACCCAGGAATGAGAAAACTACTGCCAGGCATTGGAAACCAAACAGAATCGCCTAGTAGACAACGAAAATAGACAGAATCGAGCAATCGATGAGCTATGCAACACATTCCGAGAACTTTAAAAGTTAGAGCCCTTGGAACCCGCCCGTCAGTCCCAGGTACCAGATCAATCGCGCGTATCTGCCCGCGCCCGCCTTGGGCCCTCAACAAACCTTGAGTTACCCCCAGCTCCCATCGGTGCCGAAGGTATTCCCCGTACTATTCCCCCCACTGGCTCTATCCACCTCGGAATCTACCCCACAAAAGACTCTTCTGACTCCACCCTCCATTCATCAAGATACCCTCTGCCCGTCAAAGACCAACTCGGCGAGCGTCGTCCCGCTTGAGACCCAATCGGGGAGCGCAATGCTGAATATTTACCACACATTCGACCCTGCAGCCATCGATATCACCAATCTCCCCCTCCTGCATATGTCACGCAACAAGACTTCGACCACAAGATACAACCCGCTATTCGCGTCAGCGCAAACCCAACTCAAGGAGCCGCCTCAACAATCCCATTTGTGCCACCCTATTCGCCATCGACATACCCCCCCAATTTCCCTGCCCCCAAACTTAGCAAATATCGCAACATAGACCCCAAAACCCACATTTTTAAATTTTAAAACTCACTAAGCCTTTACTCTACTGCCGACTACCTGTTATGTAGACTTTTCCCAACTAGCCTCACTAAAATCCCACTTCAATGGTATTACAATCTTCCAAATGACTCGATACGAAGCTTCGAGCAACTCACGCAACACTTCATCTCCCAGTTTGCCTTCAACAAGACAGAGAAGTCAGAGTTGACGCATTATTTAATTTCAGAAAGTCAAGCACAGAGACCCTCGGAGCCTTCACAAAGCAATTCCTCGACGAGTCACAGAAAATAAAGAGCCTCGACTGTGCAAATGCTATCCTCACATATTCAAATGCTCTGCCTGATCATAGTCGAGTAAAAGAGCACCTCGTCCTCCACAAACCCCAAACACTGGAAGAGATGCTCTCGAAGGTTAACGGCTATATCGACCTCGAAAGACTCCAAGAATCCTGCAAGCATACCCAACCTTCGAACACTACCGACTTCAACATACCGCGACAGCATTCGCATCCCACTCCACTTCCCTTGATCGCTCCCGTCTCACAGGAGACTGAGAGCCGCAAGTGCCCTTATACCGACAGTAGTGCTGAAGCTCGCAAGAAGCGATAGAAGCCTATCTTGCCTACACTCACCGTCCCCCTCAGTACCCTTTTACCGCACATTCAGGCAGACCCCATATGGCGCATCCTTCTCCTAATTGAAGTCAGACCTGGGAAGCCTTATTACGCCAATCGCAAATGCAATTGTCACCATAAGAACAAATGCTTCGCCCTCTAGCATTCTCTCGAACTCATCCTCATAGCAGGACGTCTGCACCAGTACGTTACTGACCTTCCCAGCTATCCTGATGGGTCTTACCTCCAATCCCTCTCCACCCCTACTTCTGACTCAGCCGTGGTACATATCTACAGATCATATTTCATCGAAGTCAACAATATAGACAGTGGTCGTTCGTATAGCAAACGAAAACGCATCGGCGAATGTTACAAACTTTCTTACCAGGAAAAATTCCCTACCCTACTGCAAGAATGCAGCCGCCACCCTCATCTCGAGGGCATTTCTTTTATCAATTGTGACACGTTACACGTCCGTTTCCCTCATACCGATCCTCTACTCATTATGATTAAGATTGAAAACATTGTCCTTCACACAATGCTCATCGACACAGGAAGTGCGGCTGACGTCCTATTTCTACCCACCGTCGAAAAAATATAGAAAACTGAACTCATTACCCCAGCCAACATCGAGTTAAAAATATTCAATGGGACTACCGAAGTCGCCGTCCGTCGTATCAGCCTACCTGTCACCACATGACCCCTCACCCTTCAAACTAGCTTCCTTATCATCGATAAGAAATCTGAATACCTCGGTATACTCGGTCGGGACTGGTTCCATGTTATGCGAGCTATACCCTCGACCTATCACCTAACCCTTCGTTTTGAAACTCTCGAGGGTACGTGGAACCTCAAAGGATCTCACCGTCTCGCCCGCTCATGCGAGTACCCAAAAATTGACCAGACCAGAAAACTTGTCAGGCACTCATAGAAATCACTGCACCTTTCTATCCTATTGACTTCGACAGATACCACCCCCATATCGAACCCACCATTTAAATTGAACTCGACGGCCCTGGTCGAGGAACATTCATTAGAACTTTTCTCAGCGAGGCCGAACGCCTCGAGCTTACAGATTTCCTTCGAGCAAACACGAACATCTTTGCTTGGACATTTCAGGAGATGCCTAGTGTCCACCCCAGCCTGGGATGCCATCACCTCGATCTCATTCCCAATTCCTTGGCAGTCAAATAAAAGAAGTGTACCCTGGCACCACGACTTCGAGAAGCGGATAACCTCAAAGTAGATAAGCTTATAGCCACGAGTTTTATCAGAAAAGTCAAGTACGCTGACTCAATATTGAACATTGTGGCAGTTCCTAAGAAGAACAGAAAGATTCGAATCTGTATCGACTTCACCGACCTCAATAAACACACACTGAAGGACAGTTTCCCACTGCCGACCATTTCAATACTCTTCGATGCCACGGCTGGACATGAGCGCCTATCCATGATGGACGCAGCTTCGGGTTACAATCAGGTACCCCTCCTCCCAGAAGATCAACTTAAAACTTCATTCATAACTAAACAAGGCCTTATTGTTTTGATGTAATGCCCTTCAGCCTTAAAAATGAGGGTGCCACTTACCAGCGCCTGGTCACAACTATGTTTAAACCCATGTTTGGCAAGTCAGTCGAAGTCTACATCGACGACATGTTATGCAAGAGTATACAAAAGCAGACCCACATCCACGACTTGATCGACATCTTCTTAATACTTCGCACCTATAAAATGAAACTCAACCCAGAGAAGTGCCAGTTTGGCGCCTCATCCAAAAAATTATTGGGCCACCTTATCAGTAAACGTGGCATCGAAATCAACCCCACCCATATTCGAGCCCTCATTGACATTCCCTCACCCACAACAAAGAGAGACGCCCAAAAGGTGGCTGGCAGGATAACAGCCCTAAACCGTTTTATTTTCAAGTCCTCTGAAGATGTGCTTGGCTCTTCTCCCTCTTACGCAGTCCGGGCGCCCATAAATTAAGAAAGTAAAACAACACTGAGATCAATTGGACCCCTGAGTGCGAAAACGCCTTTCTCGAACTCAAAACTTATCTTGGCCGCCCACCCATCATCAATACCCCCATCGAAGGTGAAACACTCTCCTTATATCTTGTTGCTAGAGAAACTTTAATTAGTACTGTACTCATTCACCTTGATTCCAACATCGAAAAATTTGTGTATTTTATCCGGAAAACTCTGACCCCTGCCGAAACCCGCTATTCCAAACTTCAGCGATTGCTCCTGAAACTTGTTTATTCAGCCCGTAAGCTCAAACCATATTTTCAGGACCACCCCATTTGTGTCATCATGAGTTACCCTCTCCGCGAAGTACTTAGTAAAAAAGAAAAATCCAGACGAATACAACAATGGTCTGTATACCTTGGCGAGCACGACATAACCTTCGAGAAGCAAATATCTCAGAAAGGCCAATCAGTAGCAGATTTCCTCGTCGACTTCCCGGTCGAAGATTGCGACGGGGAAGAACATGAAGACGATCTATCGGAAGATTAACCTGAAATCGTAGATCCATGGGACTCCCTTACCGGTTGGCGTTTATTCACAGATGGCGCCACAGGACCCAATGGTTCAGGAATTTGTATTATCTTGGTCAGACCGAATAGAGAAAGCAGTTAAACTTACCTTTGAATGTTCCAATAATGAAGCAGAATATGAAGCATTGATCCATAGTCTCGACCTCGCACTCGATCTCGACATTCCCAAACTCGCAGTCTTTACAGATTCCCAACTCATTCAAAGACATTACTCAAGAGAAAATCAAGCTAACGGTCGCATAGCTGACTACGCTTTACTTGTGCGAGAGCGCATAGACCGATTTCCCAAAAAAATTACAATTACCCATTATCCTCGAGGAGAAAACATGCATGCTGATGCCCTCGTCTACATAGCAGCTATGTTGGGACAGACAGAATCTTGAACCCTCCACGTCGAAGTACTTGAACGCCCAAGTATCGACCAGATGGAAATCAATGCCATCAATACTGGGGGCGAGAGTCTCGATTTAGATGATTGGCGAACACCATTCCATCGTTACCTTACCAACGCCACCCTTCCCGATGATCCCAAAGCTAGACGTCCACTATTAGAAAACTGCCGCAGATACACTATCCATGACAATGTACTACATCGCAAATCTCCAAATTGCATGCTCCTTCGATGTATATCCAATACAGAAGCCTCTCGAATCTTAGTAGAGCTTCACGAAGGCACCTGTAATGCTCACACCGCTGGTCGACCTTTGGTCCCTCGAGCGATAACCCAAGGATTGTTTTGGCCCGATATGAGAAAACAAGGTTCATAATATGCAGCACATTGTGACAAATACCATCGTCATGCTCATGACATCCATTGCCTCGCTCGAGATCTTCATGTCAGCCAAGTTTCTTGGGCATTCAAAAGATGGGCCATCGATCTCATTGGTCTGTTTCCAAAAGCTTCGGGTAGTAGAGAAAATATCCTCGTTGCCACTGATTACTTTACCAAATGGGTCGAAGCTGTTCCCTTATGCCGAACCAGAGAAGAGGAAGTTATCAAGTTTTTATGGGAAAACATCATCACTCGCTTCGGCTGCCCCCACATAATTTGGTACGATAATGGTCCCTAATTCATTGGCAGTAAAGTAAGGAATTTCATCAAAAAACATAACATTATTCTCTCGCCCTCCACACCTTACTACCCTCAGGGCAGCGGTCAAGTCGAAGCAATTAACCAAACTATCGTTGATGGTCTGAAGAAGAGAGTCGATACAAAGAAAGGATGATGGCTCAAGAGTTACAACACGTCCTTTGGGCCTATCGCACAACACCAAGAAAGTCTACCGGATGCACCCCCTTCCTCCTAACATATGAAACAGAAGCAGTACTACCAACTCAGTTTGAAATACCCACTCGAGATCCTAACCTCCCAGACGAAGATAATGAGTTTGAACTCGCATGCAACATGTTGTGGATCGATGAAACCAGAGACCGAGCTATCGCCAACCTGGGCTGCTACCACATATCACTTCAAAAATCTTACAACAAACGAGTTTGACCACGAAGTTTTAATGTTGGAGATCTAGTACTCCGACGTGTTAATCAGTCGATGATGCCTGCGAATGCTGGCAAATTAGCCGAATCGTGGGAAGGACCCTACATTGTCTATGAAAAACACAGACAATGGATCTTACTACATGATGACATAAGACGAAGAACCTCTACCGGACCCTTGAAGCACAATACAGTTGGTCTCCTATAAAAGGCCTTACCTACAATCATGTACCACCGATGTAATCTAGGATAATCAATAAACGAGGCTTTTGTCACCAATACTTCCTCTCATGTTTCACTTTGAATTTCTTGGTTTAACTCGAATACCAGGCCAACCTTTGACCTAACTGGTACTCGAGGATGATCTCAACAATTTTCCAGTCTCTAAAATTTGAGCAAACTCGAGGGGCAAGGATGGTCGAAGGACCGGACCCTCCGGTATGCATGGGAGGCAGTTCGATATTCCTTCGCTGTAGCTACGGCCTTTGAAGTACAGTCCTTTTCGTGGTCTACCCCGGGTATCTTGTCCACTCTCGCCCTGACAGATACTTGGGGGCGACCTTGAATTGCTCAAGTCTCCAAAATTCGAGCAAACTCGAGGGGCAAGAATGGTTGAAAGGCCGGACCCTCGGGGATGCATTGGAGGCGATTCGATATTCCTTCATCCAGGCTCTGAAACCGGCAAAGTACAGTCCATTTCTTGGTCTACCCTGGGTATCATGTCCACCCTCACCCCGACAGATACTTTGAGGCAACCTTCAAATTCTCAAGTTTCCAACATTCGAGCAAACACGAGGGACAAGGATGGTCGAAAGACCAGACCCTCAGGAATGCGCTGGAGGCAATTCGATAATGCTTTGTTATTGCTTAGGCCTTCGAAGTTCAGCACATTTTTGGGTTTCCCCTAGGTATCACCTCCCCTCACCCCGACTGATACTCGAAGGTGACCTGGAAATGTTTCGAGTTTTCAACATCGCCGTGGTTTCGACCTTCGATGCCCAAAAGAACGCACTGAGTTTGGCCCACATTACATCCACATTCTACATGGGTCGACAATGCTACAGTTATGTAAACATCAAGGAAGTATCTTACATATTATCGGTCAATGCAGCAGTCGCAGAACAAGTCAAAGATCAATCATCAACAGTTCAAAGCAAGCAAAATCGGCAGAATAAGCATGCAAATTGCAACATTCCAAGGTTAGTATAAGATAACATGACTACTAAGGCACTATATCAGAAAGTCAGATTCAGCAGACTCAGAATGTATCACAGAAAATGCACATCAGCATGTTCAGAATTAACTACAGAAGTTTAAAGAAAAATAGTAGCAGTACAGTTCAACATTTTACAAATCACCATATGTCAGCGGAAAACGATGAACAATCCCAACTACAAGTACCTCACACCGGCATGGTCTCACATCCTTTTTCCACCGATGCTCTACCATCAGCAACCTCGTTGGCTTCATTCAAGACTCCGACAGCTCTACCATCAACAAAACTACTACTGGGTGCTCCAAGGAGAGAAGTATCTCCACCACCTTCAGTACTCCCAACTGTCTCATGAACAACGGGCAACTCTACTTCCTTCAGCTGGACCTCATCACCTTTAACAAATTCTGGAGACACAGGGTACGGTTCAAGTGTATCAGGGTCATACCCCTTTTCATTTATGAAAGTCTTCAACCTCACAGTCACCTTGCATTTGCCATCGTACTGTCCCTGGAACCACACCTTGTATCCAGCCTTCTCCCTCTCACATGCTGCAAGCTTCGCAGCCCATTCCCGCTCCAGCCTCGACCGCTGAAGTTCGAGTCTCTCATAATAAGATTAGGTAAGAACCCCAAGGTCATGCTTCAGCTTCTTCACCTCAGACACCAATGATGCCTCCATCCCACGGGAAATATCAAGATTTTCCCTTGCTTGCCGCAACTTCGCTTTTACCGACTTCATAGCCTTACTGCACGTTCGCACCCAAGCATCCGCCTGCTAAAATATTCAATCAGTCACTGAACCTCGAAACTCGAAGAATTCGAAAGGCATTTCAGAATATCACAATAAGGAGCAGTATATAGTTACCTGAAACATGTACCTCTTTACTTCCTTCGACGCCTCGTCTGGGTCATCCTCCTAGAGTTCGACCATCGAAGATTGCTTAGCAATAGCCTGCTCCTGTGTTTCCACCTCTGTCATTTCTTCATCCTCCTCCCGTGTATCGTCCTCCCCCAGTGCCCTACGCCTTTTGCGTTGGCCATCCTTTTATTGCTATAATTTCGGGGCTTCGGGAGCAGCACAACTCTTCCCTTTCACAACATGAGACGATACTAGCCTTGGCCTCAACCTCGAAGCATCGACAGCTACTTCAGCCCCACTGCCACTTTCTTCGACCCCTTGCGAGGTCTTAGCACAAACTGATAGTTCCTCGGTAGCTCCTCTCCTTCCATTTCCTTTGACCTCTTGGAAGAACCTTCACTTCTTTTTCTCTTTGGTAGCTTCGGCGTAGTGGGTACTCTTTGAAGCAGAAAATCAGCCTTCTTCTTCCTTTGCCTTTTGATTTGAGACTGTCAGACACCGAATTTATCTAATCTTCACTAGCCTTGAGCAGATTATCAATGTAATTCACCGGATTATCCCAAGTCAAACTTTCCAGACCTATAACAGTAAAACAAAACACAGTTATCACTTATTTTAGAAACACATCAACAACAAATCCTTCGACAGCAAACTTACTTTCATTATATACCCTATGATGCAATTTATAAGGGTCATCCTCGTCTACATTCTCGAAGTTACCTCTCACTATCAACAAATCTTTATTCTACCCTCGACCCGTCGAACACAGATCAAAGAACCAAGGTTTCTCATGGTGACAATGGATGTGATAGGCCCTTGGGTTCTGACTTGCCTCCCTCGAGTAAAAGGTAACAATATCAAACCACTTAGTCAAATTTCGGCCCTCACCAGCCAATTTTACATTCATCTCCTCTATCACCTTCATCATCTCATAAAAATTCCCGTTCATTTGCACTGGAGCCACCACCCAAAAATTTAGAACTTCTTTCACCAGCCTTAGGAGTGGTAACTCCATCCCCAATCGAATCTTGCCCCTATAAGCCATAATCCCGCTCCCAAGATTTGATTTAAAGGTCAATCCCACCTCTGCAATACTAAAAAATATCCCCACATTCGATAGTTCTAACTTAGCGGCAAACAGCTCTAATCTAACCCTATCCTCCGCTGTTATGAGACCCCCAACGCTATCCGACTCAGTCGAATCCCCGATATCGCTAGAATGCCCTTTATCTCCCTCTCTCTCACCTGAGGTCCCTACATCATCCCTCTCCCCCCACACCTTTTCCTCCTCACTATCCTCAGTTACTATCGTCCTTCGACGCCTCGAAACCACAACCTCCTCAGTAGGCAGTACCATTGATAATGGGGCCTCGGTTATTATATCTAAAACTTCTATATCACTACCATTGCCCATTGGGGCTTGACCAGAAATACTAGCTTCGATTTCTTCGATCTCTTCATCTATCAGTGCCCGTTTCGAAGCTGAACGGTTATCCATTTTTAGCCTACAGAAGAAGAGGCACGTAATTAGATCGACAAACTCGACAAATTCCGTGACCATCCTATCTACCCCCTCTAAAACAAACCACAGACCGGGTCGTAACCCAGACCTTTCCCCTCTCCGACCTATCGAGTGCCATTTCTAAACCACAAACACAAATTGTTCCACCTTTACTATCTAAACAAAAAAAAATATAAGAAAGTTCATAGAGACCAAATGCCATACCTGAAATTAGCAGAACTACCCCCAAATTAGAAAGATCACAGCCTCAGATGCCCTAAAAGCTTCAACGTTCGCAATGACACTTGTCCTTCTCATTCTCACTCTCTATGATTTTCACAGCAAACTAGCACAGTAATTCCTCATCTCTCACTTATATATATTTTGAAAACCCGAAAATATCTCAATTTATTAACCGTTATCATTACCACGACCCCACCTCCCTGGCTTTTCGGCTAACAGTGTGTATTGACAAATATACCCTTAACATTTCCCACGTGCGAACGACCTGTTTACCTAAAATTATATGTACTGCCGAAGCTTCTCGAACCTTATTCTCCCAGATCAAAACTAAACAGTCAGAATCCAATAGTCACATCACCACCTTTTTCGTCAAACGAGTAAAACATAATCATTACATCCGGACACACTGCCCTAAATGCAAGTACCACTCTGACAGACCAGCCGTTTGGATTGTCAGATCGGCCATTTAAATCAAACTTCACCTTCGATACACTATCAAACTTCACCTTCGATACACTATCAAACTTCACCGACATTACACTTCCGAACACGAACATTCGACCAGTCTACACCTCAAAGAATCTTCATCAAATTACCTCAGATTTATTAAATCTCTCATACCAACAAACCTCCCTTTCGACTAGTCAAAACTTCGTGCCTTCAGAAAAAAAATTCAGTTTCGACAAAGTATATTTTTTATCCCAACAAGTGCTATTTTATATTCCAAATATTCAATCAATACAGTTATACTACCGACCTCGTACCGAATAGTATTATATTTGGAATTCAGATTCACTACCATATCCCACAGTTCATAATAATTTCTATTAGTACTATCAACAAAAGCACTTTTCATTCCGACAACGAGGACAACACTACAAAAGTCATGCAAAAAAATAGAAAGAAGAGAGAAATAGAACACATGAACGCAGCAACATGAGAAACTACAAAAGAGAACCCTATCTAATTAGTAGGTTACTCCTCTGCAATAGCGGCCGCCGCAGCTTCATCCTCTTGATCTACTATATCCCCCGCGAAGCCTTTGAGAAGCGACAGCCGATGACCGGGTAGCGGCCCCATCATTTGCACTATTCCCCACCAGTACGCGAAGGGCATAGCATAGAGAGGTGTTCCAGGTTCTGCTTCAAAGAGATCTAGCATTTTAGTGTTAATGTCGTCCTCTATCCCGAACCTTTGTTAAAGACCTAGCAGGGCCTCTTGAATCCTCCTCGCCCACACGGCCGTTTGATCTTCAGCAACCGGAATGTTCTCAGCCATATTGATAAATAGGAAGTACTCAGCTAGAAGGAAGAATGTTACAAAACAGATAAAGAAATCTCTTCCTCCTTACCCCTTTTTATACCTCCAAACTCACCAGAACTTTCCCTCTTCCTAACCAAATTAATGGTAACCTTCAATTCCCAACAACGAAAAGTCAACATATAACCTCTCCAACTTCCAAAACGTAACTGATTCGTCTGTACCTGCATTCAAACCTCCTCCTCAACGACTCCCAGTCAAACATATCTCCAGCATCGAACATTCGACCATCGTAAGACTCAATCTTCACAACAGCCCATCATCAACCTTCGATCATAATTTTCTTCAAGCATATCTTTATACCTCGCGCCTAGAAGAGTAGTCGTTTGCATTAATCTACATTATCTAACCAAATTACAAGAATACAGACACGAGCAAAATATTCTGTCCATTTCAATTACCGAATCCAGAAAAACAAATTACATTTTTTCCCTACCACCCCAAACTCAAAACAACTTCCTCCCACAGAACAAAACAAAAACTACAAAAAATAATACCAAAACATTCACAAGATCAACTCAGCGCCCTACTTCTGGAAGAACCAGCTCCGCTCGCCGCATGTTCCTCCTCGATGATCTCCTCCACACAGATAAGGCTTTCAGTTAATGCCATCAAGAAAAGATAACGTTTCTACTTGGTCGTAAAGTGCGACCTCAATTTCTCCCAGAGATAGGCATACGGTTCGCCATTGATGAACTCCTCTGGCCTCTCATTCAGAAGATCGGCATGTCCTAATTCAGATCATGCTGTCCAAAAAACTTCATGTGCAGCTCCGCCATTTTCTGCCCCACACGACAATTACGGGCAAACCCCATCCTCTTCTGATAACGGGTCATGGGCGGGCTATCCATTCAAATATTAAGAATGAAGAACAGAGCAATGTTGAAGATGGAAGAAGATACAAAATCCCCACACAAGAACCAATTTTTATAGCCTTCACCCCATTTATTACCTTTTACCCACCTAGACCTCTTAATTACCCCCCCCCCCCACTTTATTATTTTCCCAGAAACCAACGATCAAACAAGAATAGGTTCTAAGACAATAGTTTTCTCAGCAAATGCCTCTCCACCTGGCTTCGAGACCCTTGCTGAGAGGGGGCAAATGTGGTAGCCTACTCGCAGCCTTCGACCTCCTCACTCGAAGTCTACTTCGTATCCTACTCGAACATATCGAAGACTATTTTGACTCAGAATCAAGCCCCTCAAGGAAATCTTGTAGTCGAAGCCTCGACAGCAGATAAACCTTTGAAAACGGATCATCACATAATAGCAGATACCCTTTGACTGAACGTTTGAATAGTAAATGTGTGATAAGACTAGCAGTCAGCTCAAAGGGATTGGATTGCGTATTAATTGGTCTCTCAGCTACAGTTACAGGGATGTCCATAATAAATACCGCCGCCAGAAAACTCGGACAGTAATCATGTAGCCTGAGCCACTCTTGGTGACTCAGCCTTTTATGTCTCTATAAATAAGAGAGAGGGGAAACCAAGAAGGGGTTAGAAATATCCTCTCCAAACCCTATGCTTTTTACCTTTGACCACTTACAAATTATATTCGATCTTTATTATTACTCATCAGTAATAGAATCACAGTTTAAAAATCTCTATCAGAGGTCGTAGAGATTCACATTCGGGCCTCTACGCAAGTATTTGTCTCTAATTAGTCTCTTTTTAGGCCATATACTTGTAGATCTTTGATGAGAGGTTAACCTCCATGTTGTAAGAGCCATCTTCGCTTCTCAATGAGGATCAGGCCCCTACAGGCTACTACGCACATCCTTAGACTGGTTAGTGGGCACATCATGCTTACATCTCAACATAGATCTCAGTACAGATACCTCATCACCTAGGTCAGTTCAAGTCGGACGACTCAGCAGGGCTATGTGTCAAGAATATGAGATCTGATGACAGATTATAAGAAAATGACATGACGGTGCACACGGCAGAAACCTAGGATTTGGCAAGGGTACACCTGAAAGAGGATTCGCTTCTTCTCATATTCTCCTCTAACTCTAAAACTTTAACCCAGAAAGAACGTTTGGTGAGAAGAGAAAGAAGAAGCCAGTATTGTCCCCAAACTAAGTATAAATGTTTGGTAAGCCTTATTGTAGGTCTCATCTCTTGGACTACGGTAATGCTACCAAGAAAAACTTAATGACCACACAAACTTATTACCATGCTCATAAATGAAGTTTGATCTTCCTCAATATATATCCTAATTGGAAACTACATGCGCCAATCTATTATATATTAGGCAACGGTGTTTTTCATATAGACATATTCGCCATTGTCTCAGGATAAAGAGGGGCTGGGATTTGTGGGGAGGAGGGAGATCGACGGCCTATATTTCTTTTATTCTCTTTACCTAGGGGTATTTTCGACAAAACACATGTAGGGTAGTTAATTCTCTCTCTCCAAACACATTCTTGCCCGACTCTATTTCTTTTGAGTACCCCAACTTTCTTCTTCTCTCCATCTCTCCATCTCTCATCTCCATCTCCGTCTATCCCTTACTGCTTGACATCCTTTGATGATTCTATTTTGTTGCATTGCTAACTTTCATCGTGTATTTTGGAGAACAATGGTAGGTTATAAAGATAATTCAAACAAATTGGATTGGAGCGATGCTTCGTGATCTACAATTGGATTGGAGTGATGCTTCATAAGAGTTTCAAGGGTGCGAAATGGTTATCTTTCAACCCTAATTTTGATTATTTTTGTTGCTATTTTGTAGACTGTAACTATTGAGATTTAGGCTTACTAATTTGGGGATTTGTTGTGGTTGAATTGTTGTAGCAAAACATCGTTGAAGCTTGCAGTGGCAAGAACGAAGCTTTTGAAGAATAAGAAAGGGCCAAGTTTGGTGGTAATGAATAAGGAGTTGGCTCAGCTTCATGAAGCTGGGCAAGAGCGAACCGCGCGAATTCGAGTATGTTTTTAGTTCTTGGGGTTTAATTAATGATCTTATTGTGGTGAAATTAGTTGTTTAGGCTATATTTCTTCAATTTTGTTTAGCTAAATCATGGTTTATATGTAGAAGTGTTGGGGGGAATTTGGTTACCATAGTTTTAACCATGCAACAAAGATTAAACTATTTGCATATCTGTACACTGCTACAATCTGAAATTTTACGTAGGTGTATACGTACATTACTTTTTAACATTATTGATTAATTGAAGAAGATATGATATTTTATCTTTCAACTTTTACTATTCAGGTCAACGCGATCTTTAGCTAGCAGTGATACTCCACCATTGGGTTCTTATCTTAGAATTGCTGCAAGAAGTGGTCCTTCCGTATTGGAAGATACAAAATCATCATCTGAAGATGAGGAAACTACAGTCTCCCCCAAGCATTGTTTTAGCCAACCTATCAGAATACCGTACGCAGTAAGACCATTACTTTTATTAATTTTGTAACACCTAAGTGTGCGTATTAATGCAATTTTTCTTTCAACTACAAAACGTATATGCAGACGGGTTATGGGGATTTCATCCTTACATCTGTGAAACTACCCTTTCAAGCCAAGGCTTTGGTGAAAGGATACACAAGAATATATAGGTGGAGATTATTACAAGTAAGACACGCTTTTATTGAAACAGGTTGAGATGAGTTCATTCTTATGAAAACATTTTCAAATCTTGAGGTTCACGTCTTTCAATTAATTACACGTAATTATTTTTTAGGAACATGGCATGGAAAACAATGTGTATGGGGTTTGATTAAGGTGGATGATGGTTGTTATATATATGGGAGGTTGTCTCCCTCAAATATGGTTAAATGTGAGTAATTGCTTCCATTCAGTTAGTAATCAGTCGTTAAATGACCTTTTAGACCATTGGATGGTCACATGAAATGAATTTAGAGACCATCCAATAATTTTGATCTGAAGCTTGGTATACAATCTACCTTGCAGCATTGTCCTTTCATATTCTTTCATATGGTTCTAAACTTCTTCTTTTTTTGTTTTAATAAATTATTTATTTTGCAGCATTATAGTAAGAAGTACTGAATGGAAGAAGATAAAGCCCAACTTGCCATGGTTTTGGGATGCAGTTGTCTGTGTGGCACTAGACCTATTTGTATCTGTTTGCTTTCATCTTCTATTAAGACCAATTATTTGTTTTGTAGGTTATATATCATTATACAATTAGAACTCTTGACGATGTTGTTGTGGAGTCTACAAGATCAGAATTAGGAGGTAATTTTTTTTTTGGGATGGAAACTCATATAGTTTTGGCGAGGATGGTCATGGGGGTTTTGGGTGTCAGGAAAATAGTGTGGCAATAGCTGATGTCTAAATCAAATGGTGTTACCAAAGAGAAGAATAGTTGGTTTGGTTGGAACAAGAAGGGGTCAAAGAACGAAACTGTCATTTTTAGTTGGCATAATAGCGTGAAAATTTAGCAGTCTTCGGTCTTTCATGGAAAACATGTGCTCAAGTAAATGGTTAATTAAGCACAACAGGATTCAAGGTTTGCTACTACAAGTACGTCAGGCTGAAGAATTTCTTGCAATACCAGTTACAAAGAGGGGAAAAAGTGAGCGACAAAAATTTGTTGGCGGACTTTACACAACAAGTGTTAAGGCTTCTATTCCAAATACTGGCCACGGTGTCCAAGGTGCAACCTCTCACTGTCTTGGACAAAACTTTGCGAAAATGTTTGATATAAAATTTAAATATGAAAAGGGAGAAACGGATATGGTCTGGCAGAATTCCTGGGCATACAACACCTGCACAATTGGAGTGATGGTGATGGTTCATGGAGATAACAAAGGCTTGGTGCTTCCACCTAAAGTAGCCTCAATCCAAGTTATTGTGGTTTCCATGCGATACAAAGATGTTGATCCCTATTCCAAAATTGTGGTACTATTAACTGAAGCAGGTTTACGTGCTGCAGAAGACTTGAGAGATAACTTCTGACCTGATTGGAAGTACTCATATTGGGAAATGAAAGGTGTTCCTTTAAGGATTGAGATATGCCCAAAAAACATGGCTAATAAGCATGTACGTCTTATCCGTCGTGACAATTCATCTAAAAACCGTTATTCCCACATAGGATTTGGTGGAGCAAGTTAAAGATGTCTTGGACAAATTTTAGCAAAAAAATTTATGGAGAGAGTTTATGCTAGCTCTAAACGGTGTGATGAGATGGAAGTTGAGGACGATGTGAAATAGAAGACCAAGGGAAAAATGGGAGCAGCCAAGTCTCTTTGTACTCCTTTCGATCAGCCTAAACTCCCCACTGGAACGCGATGCTTTTCCACGGGGGGGGGGGGGGGGGGGATCTATTGGGGTAGAAGCTATTGATTGATCTGTAGAAAAAACATAGCTATTTAACTTCTGAAATGACTGACATCAGGTTTTTGGTTAAGTTACAACTTAATTGTTTGAAGGTTTTTAGTTTCAACTTTGTTCAGGGAAATTTGAAGCATGTATGCGAAACTGATAGTCTGGTAGTATGTCTCAATAAAGTATGATTAGTGTTTTCAATACACGAATAACGACCATTTTTTTTTTCTTTTTGAAGTAGAGTTGAGGTATAGGAACTCCCTCTGTCTATTTGCAACCAAGGATTGTTGTCTCACATCATCAACCAACTAGCCCAACAAAACTTACCACAATTACTTCATAAAAATTAATTCATAAGGGTTTTTTTTTTTTTTTTTTTCCAATTACACATCATACATGTATATGGAACATAGGCAGTGTTGTTTTTTTTAGAGGGGACTTTCCCAGTTTTAAAGGGAAGGATTATCTTATGAATCAATTAACATAAGATTAGAACATCTCTAATGGCCTATTTTTTCCCTACCTATCCTATCATTTTTGGATTGAATAATGAAAAACCTGATCTAATGAGCTCCTCGATAATTTCAGGGAATCTTGGGGTAGGTTTGTATCATAGTCGAGGAAAAAGAATAAATGAAAAGACGAGCATCGGTTGGAGCGTTGTTTCATTTTGACGTGTGAAATCATAGTATTGAGCAACATAGGGAAAGTGTTTGTCTTTTAATTTTAAAGCAGGAAATGGAAGTATCATTCATTGTAACAACCATGCAAATTATCAAATGCTAGGTGTGTTTGCATTGTGTCAACAATTCTGACTGAAGGTCATTGTAAGGTGAGCTTGAAATACAAGTTTACAGTACATTATCGTCTAAGAAGAGAAACGGGTACAAGCATTAATCTCCACTGGCACAACCTCTACAACCGCGATGCACACACTCTATAACCTTATCTTCCCTTAGGTGTTTGGGGACTCTGCAAACTATTGTTGTGGCGAAGTTGTGATCCCTTGGCTGTATGCACCTTAGGCAGCAAAGCCGTTCATATCCTGGCTGCAATTCATACCTTAAGCATAGAGAAAATCAAGCAGACAATCCAATATAAAAATCAAGTAGCATATCACTCAGTGAATATTTGGGTATATATTAGGATTGGCCGACATATATGTATCATTCTGGCTAACATAAAAATAATTCCCAATGTACATTCCAAAGTATCGATATTCTACTTTCTATTTATACAGATTAAATTTATATTCTGAAATGGCAAGTGTTGATAATTCAACATATCAAATCAAAATATGGAATACACCTGATATACAACAATATCTTCTCCATTATACTCTTTTGACAGTTATCGACTTATATTTCTAGAACTACACTATACTGGCAATAAAACTTTCACTATATTATTCTTCCGCCAACATTTCTAACCATGATTTATTTTAAAGCTTTAGTCATGGTTAAATTAAATACCAAGTTGATTCTATCCTAAATCAAAATATCTTGACTTCCACTAAATAGAAGCAAAATATATCCTATCAATCTAATAGAAGTCTTCAAATCAACCTTATCAGAAAACAATGGAGCACTAGGTTAAGCCACAAGTTTCAATCAAATTTCCATCAAGAGTTATCTAAGATTTTTCTTTGAGGATATAATAATTAAAAGGATGTGGAACCAAAATCTACCGACGTTCTAAGATTTCTTACAAATCGGGAAAGAACATAGCACAGGCTCAAGTCACGACTTTTTGATCAAGTTTCTTTTTGTAACTACTTAATAATTTACTTTATAGATAAACTATTATATAAGAAAATTGGTTTAGTGAAAGAAAATGGTATATTTGTATTTGCACCAGAAGCAGGTTGAGATAAGGGGTTTTCAATAACATTAAGCCTTACACAAAGCAAGTTAAAGCTAAAAACCTTTTGATAACCTTACAGAGACATAATAGGTATCAAAAACAAAGAAAAGTGGAGTGAAAAATCATGAGAGATGGCAAGACAAACCTTCCCCCAAAGAGATTCGATGTTTTTCACATGACTCTTCACTCAATTTGGCTTAGAAGACTTAACATCCGTGTGAGAAATTGATTAGTAGTCAATGAAAGGAACTATCTCGATAATAAAATATGTTACCCTCAATTTTGGTACATATATAGTTTGTCAACTTTACAAAAAACATATTCAAACTAAAATAAATGAAATTGTTGAAATATTGGTTTTGTCAAAACCATTGCCGTATTTATATTTATAATCAAGATGCCGTCCTCAATAATTATTTTTGCGCCACGGGTATTACTAGTTTAATAATATTATAACGTCTGTCAAAATAGCTTTGTGCTAGAAATAAAGATCTTTAACCTTGAGAATGAAATTTCCAAGGTCGGTATAAAATTGATGATGTACAAGTTCATTTCTTTGGTAACAAAAGCATACTGCAAGGAACATTTTAGCCTTGAACCATGGCGGATCCAGGAATTGAAGTCAGGATGGCCAAAGAAAACAATAGGATAACGGGGCTCGTGATATTTTTTTGTTTTTTTTATACATCTGTTTCACTGTTTGTAAGGGTACCTTTCACTTTTGATTTTGAATTGAATTGCTTACGGATCATTTGAGCTGGCACTATTGGCTCTTTGAAGCCGCTAAGTCAAAATTAACACAAGTCAAAATTTCTCTCAAATTTACATTTGTCCAAACCAGTGACACCTGTCCAAATTATCCAACCGACCATCTTGATTTCACTCATCAAATCTTAAGCTCCGTTTGTTTCACACTTAATCATTACTCATATTCAGGAACAAATAAAAGCGTGAAACAAACAGGACCTAACCCAAATCTCTCCCACCGATACCAAATGCTAAAAACTCCACTTTCCCTCCATTTTCAAAATTCATAAAAACAAAACTCTCCAATTTCAATTCCGATTCCAAATATTTCAATCTCCCTCTCAAACTTAAACACCCCCAAATCAAAAACCCTAATTTCAACCCCTCTTTTGTGCAAATCCCAAACCCTAATTCCTAAATCTCCCAAATTTCATAACCCTAATTGAGATCGAGATTGATTCGCTGTGATGACGTCTGACATTTCCCCAATTTCGTTTTACGAACCTCCATCAAAACCCTCGATGATGGGAGCGGGGCTTTGCAATTTGGGAAACACTTGTTTTCTGAATTCGGTTCTTCAGTGTTTCACTCACACGGTTCCTCTTGTGGAGAGTCTCCGTTCGATTGATCATTCCCTTTGTTATTATGGTAAAGATCCTTATTTTTATTGATTTTGTTGGTACCCATTTTGTTATTTTAGGGTTTTGAGCTTTTCTGATGGGTTTTCTTTGATTTTCTTTGGTTCTTGTGGTGGGGTTTAGGTTGTGATAGTGGGTTTTGCGTGTTTTGCGCGCTTCGTGAGCAGGTCGAGGTGTCCATGGAGTATACTGGGAAGGCGATTGCTCCGTATAAGTTTGTTGATAACTTAAATTGTATCCTTATTCTGGTGATTTTGTTTTTTCATTTATTATGTTTGGGTTTGCATGTTTTAATTTTATGGTTTACTGTTGCAATGTAAGTGTACCTCCAATTTTTTGGTGAAATTATGGTAAAAATGCTTCTTTTTATGCAATTTAGGACCCAATTTCGCTGCAATTGGCATCTGGAAACTTGGTTTAAATTTATGTGGTGTTATTATTGATTTGCGTGCTTGACTCTTATAGTATGGGTTTATTCTTATATCGTACTTGTTTTCCGTATGACCGAAACAATGATTATTTTTGTAAAATAATAGCAAGATTTGGTATAAATTGAGTTTAGTGATTTGCGGCTTTGTACATCCTTTTCTAATGACTTTTGTTATTTATTATATTTGGGGTTGCATGTTTTTTCTTATTGCGATCTAAGAGTATATCCAATTGTTTGGGGGAAGGAAGTTATGGTAATATTGCTTGTTTTTACGCAGTACTTCATAAGTCTAGGACCCACTATTGTTTCAATTGGCATCTGGAAATGCTTTAAAGTTATGTGTTTTTGGTATTGATTAACTTGTTTGATTTCTACACTTTGGGGTTATTTATACAAATATATGTTTGCCATAAGAACGAAATTTGTAGGTTTTTAGTATTGAACCTGATGATTGACATGCTTGATTTTTTAAAATGGTAATAAGATTAAATAGCACTTTAGTATATTTGGGGGTACCTATAAAATGCAAGGTTATCATGTATTTGATACAATATAATTTGCCTTATTAATGGTACAGAAGTAGAGTACTATTCAATGACTAAATTTAAGCATCATTTTGATTTGTATGTGGAAATGAGGTGTAGAGAACCATCATTGTTGCTTGTGTTGGTAGGGAAACCTGGGTTTTAGCTTAGTCGCTTAGAAGCTAAATGTTTAAGAACTAGGTTAGAGTCATACACAGTTCAAAATGAAACCTTTAATTTCTAAATATAATTGTAGGGAGAACAATTTTTATAGATTTCGGTTAATTGATTTATCGGTATCTTAGGTGGTGCTCGAGAAATGATGGGTGTGGTGCATATCCATTGTACTTCTGTAGTCGTCTCCTATGCTTTTTAGATGTGATTCTTGACCTTCCAATTACCAGATATATCATCTTCTTTTGAGAGGTTTCAGCAGGAAGATGCTCATGAATTCTTACAATGCTTGTTGGATAAACTTGATAGCTGTTGTTTGGATATCTGCACTAAAGAGCAAGGCTTGTCTTTAGGAAAGGATAGTTTAGTTAAAAAGATTTTTGGTGGTCGTCTAAAAAGTCAGGTTTGTGAAGATAAATATTCATATTTTTCTCTTCACATTTTGGTGTTCTTGTTATTAATTATTTTCATGTTAGTGGCTTTCATTTGTGTCAATGAGGAGTTGAATGTCTCAGACAAGCTAAGCATATTAAATTACTTTATTTTTGTGTATTTCAGCTTCGGTGTAGTCAATGTGGTCATTGTTCCGACACCTTTGAGCCTTTAATCGACCTCAGCTTAGAGATTGAAGACGTAGATTCTCTTCCAAGTGCTCTTGAGTCCTTCACTAAAGTTGAAAAAATTGAAGAGACGAAGTTCACATGTGAAAATTGTAAGGAGGAAGTGCTGGTTGAAAAGCAGTTTACCCTTGATCAGACACCTTTAGTGGCGGCATTTCATTTGAAGAGATTCAAGAATGACGGATCTTATGTTGAGAAGCTTGACAAGCATGTTGAGTTTCCATTGGGGCTGGACTTGCAATCCTATACCGGCAACACAGAAAGTGATACTGTGAGTTCTGGATATCCTGCCAGACCTAAGGACAAATTTCTTAGTAATTGGTGGCCCTTAGTCCGTGAGATATATAATTACCACAAAAAAAAAATCTATGAAAGGAAAAATAAATAGGATTTTTCTGTAGACAAAATCTGACTTATTAATATTTATAAAAAGAGAACTGTAAATGTCATTTGGAATGTACATTATTTTGGAAAAAAGGTTATGAAATACAGCATTTCGAATGCCATTTTGAGTTCGTCTTTTGCAAATGCTTACTTAGGCTCTATTTCATTAATAAAGTTATGATGATAATTTTTAAAAATACTCCAATGTTATGATTTGAATTTTCCTTTTTGCTTTCTAGACACGATTACTCGCCATTAAAACAATTTCTGATCCGTTATTCAAATTCTTTTACAACAGGCAGAGTTGAAGTACGAATTGTATGCAGTTGTGGTGCATATCGGGTTATCATCATGTTCGGGGCATTATTTTTGTTTCATTCGCTCCTCTCCACAAACATGGCACGAACTGGATGACTCGAAGGTAAACCTTCAGCAACAATTATGTGAATGGGTTAGGGTGATAATGTTTGGTTACTAGTTCTGAAATTGGAGAATTTACCATGTATTTGAAAATGGCAAAAAAGTATACTCTTAGCAGCTGTAAATTGTAATCCAATGTTTCTTAGCAGCAGGTCTACTCTTACCCGCTATTGTAGTTTTGATTTCGTAACTTTTTACTCTGTTCTATCACAAAGATATCCAAAGGGTTTTTCAAACCCTAGGCCCCTTTCAGATCGCTGTAACCCCTAGATGCTAATCATAGCCTTGTTAAGAGTTGCTGCTGCCTATACTATAAGTAGTTGGAGGGTCCAACATAAGCGAGGGTCGAGCTAGCACTTGTTGAAGGGAGGGTCGAGCTAGCACCTGTTGAAGGGAGGGTCGAGCTAGGTCCAGCTGTGGTTCGTGAAGCGGACTCTGGCGTCTCTTCACTATCCATTCTCTGGCTGGAAGAAGTCTTTTCCGGACATATGGAGAGGCAAGCGAGTTCTCTATGAAGCTTCGGTAATATGGACTTCAGTAAGACAAGCATCATCTACATGAACCTAACAGCCTGCCTTCTTTGACGTCTTACCAACTACTTAAGCTGCCAACACCTTTTGCCTTATGGTTAGGTGCTCTCGCTCTGCCAGCTCGGGTCCAGCTCATGTAGGGTCCTGGAATTCAAAAGTTGACCTGTTTCTAACTTACTACATGTCACATTCTGACCTGCTCAGAGCCTGGAATTCATCACCATACTACTACTTGAAGGAAGTGTTGGCTCCATCTGCCTTATTTGATCAAACCATTCCTTTCCTCTTGTTTACACAGCGCTGCCACATGGTGAGAGTTGCGACAACTGTAAGGAGTCATTGGGAAAAAGGCGGCTTCAGTATCTATAGTCAGAGGTTTGGCTGGCAAAGTAAGGGAGAGGCGAGCGGAGTGTAGACGGAAGAGAAGGATAGGAAGGCGCTGCAGTCAGGAACTAGGCTTCGACCCACCTTTTCTTTGCGGGTGGATTCCATTGTCTTAAGCGAGAACCGTTTCCTTTTGCTTGAGCCTTGTCACTTTAATACGATGATGTGACTGATTCGCATTTTCCTAGCTTTTCCCCTGAATTTTTGTGTTACTGTCTACACGCGGTGCCCCAAGGCTTTAGGAAAGGGCTATGAAAGGAAAAAACTAGGCAAGAGAAGCTGTTTTAAGCTAGAATCTACCATTCGAGGAAATTCACATCCTATTTAACTCCAAACCCCCTAGCGAAGCACTACCTAAACTGACCGCACTCACCTAAGTCCCTATTTATTTATTTTTATTTTTTTCCGGGATTCCATACCTCTGTCTACTAGGAGACCTCCTATACCAATTCCTCTTTTTGGAAGAGGATGATCTAGCGTTGGGGTTGGAGAGCGAAGGGCCCACTAAACAACCATATAACCTAACCGTAACAATCTAGGACCTTGATACAAATCTTTTTCCTACCTTCCTAATCAGACATGATCGAAAAGTAAAACCTTATTCAGTCTTAGGTCTTGTCTTAATCGACACGTTAGTTTAGGGTATGGTAAAAAGCGTTGGTTGGTGCAGGTGCCTAGTTGGTACTCTCTCCAGTACAGGGGCTTGTTATAGCTCTCTTCAACCCGGAGCATGTCTAGGCCTAGATTGAGAGGCTTCGCCTAGCTCTGGATCTCAGGTTCTGTGCTGCACTCGTGGTTCTTTTGACCTTTCCATGCTTCACGAAGAGTTCATGTGCCACATACATGAGCTGCAGAGCTGATTTTTCCTCTACCGAAGCCTAATCTGGATGCTCAATCCCATTTCAAGTGAATTTGCCTTGTCTTTGTCACTAAGTGGCCTCAATCTACCTAGTGTATCCCGACCCCTTTCTAATAACACTGGTGTAGCATGTGCCTGTAAGAGGTTTTTTTTAGAGCTAGCTCGTCCTTCCCTGTAGCTCTTCTTTGAAGGATGGAAAAAAGATTGCTACACGCCTAGCCACTGCTCTTCTAGCTATCTTTAGAGTCAGAATTGGAGCACCGGCGATGAAAAGGATGCACACCGTCAGCCTCATGTCTAGGTCCTTTATCAGTCACCTCAGATGATTGGTTATTCTTTTTCAATACTACTAATACGTCAAACTATATATCAATTTCTTAAAGCATTTGAACATGTTTATCTTTTATTAAAAGAACATATTGAACTTGCTACCTTTTTACTGAATCTTGTGATTTTTTGCCATCTTTTTGTACAGTTGGATGGCTTAATTAACATTTTGTAAGAGTTTCGGACACCAGACCACGCTAAAAAAAACAAATAAAACCAACCTACAGAGCTACCAAGATATCGTCCTCCCCCTCCCCCTCGCCCTGCACACACACACACACACAATATAAATGATGACTGTATCTGGGTAGAATGTAGGTTCTTTCTTGTTATGAGTGATGTGGCATCTCTAATTTTCAGATGCTTAAAAAGTCATCCTTTGTTAAGGGATACTCGTTACTTTATTTGCTGTATATGTAGAACTTGCTGGTAGGTTCAATATTTTAATTTTCATTTTAGGAAGAATTGAACAGTAAATTACTGACTTATGTCAGATGGACATTAATTTAAGACCTTTCGTAACTAAACAGTCTTTAATGTACCTAAATATAATTTCCTTTTCTTTTGCTCTGTAACTTAAGGATAATACAGTTCAGGGAAATAAGCATGAAGGGTAAGGGTATTTCCTCATAAAACCTGATAAGGTTCCTTTTTCTTTTTGTGCAACATGTAGGTAGTTAGCGTTACGGAGGAATTCGTTCTTTCTCAAGAGGCCTACATTTTATTCTATGCTAAACAAGGTACACCTTGGTTTTCAACTCTAATGGAAACCCAAAAGCAGTTGAGTGAACTCAATGTCTCCGGTACTTCACCGAAGTCTGTCTTAGAGGACATGGATGTAGAGCAAATGAGGAGAGAAACTAGAATGAAGTCCCTTGCAGATAATTTGGAAATGAAAGTTAAGGATGATGTGGATGTTTGCCCACAAACACTTCCACCAAGCCCACCAAAACCTCCAACATTATCCAGATGTCAAAGCCCACCAAGGTGTTCAACCCCACCAAGATGTTCAAGTCCACCAAGATCTCGAAGCCCAATTGCTTTTACTCGAAAGCCAGCAGGTAACTACAGCTCCTATGCAATTGCTTTCGTTTGTAAAAGGAAAAGGGCATTTCTGGTGAAAAATCTTATTTATATTGTTTGCTGTACAGTGCACTCTAGATTTTCTATCCATGGTCTAAAATATCTGATCACCAACAGGGTTCTGATGCATATCTTAGTATTAGGCATGAGCTCACTGGATATTGATATTTTAATACTTATTGTAGCGTAGAAAATGTCTGCAGGCGTTGTTTCCTCTTGTTAATTAGAGGTTTTGAAAGAAAGTTACCAATGGATGCAATGTGTTTGCACTCAATATAATTTGCTTTGAAACCCTGAGATTTTATACTTTGATTTCATTTGCAGGGAATTTTTCCATTAAGCGTGATCATATACAAGTGGTGAACCATCCGTGGAAAACACCTGCTAATAGAGATTTGGAGGACTCGAGGAGGAAGGAGGCCATGAGATTGACAAGAAGCATGCCTAGCGCCCGTGCCTCAAAACTTAGAGCTGCATTAGCTGGCGGTTCTCAAACTGAAGGCCCCTTGAACAAAAGGAGGCGCAGAACAGGGTGCCCTGACAGAGATGGTCAAACTTCTCCCTCAAGGCCTTACCGAAAGCTAGGTTATGCTAGTTAATTGGATGAATTTCAGTTTAAACAATGCTGTAATTTTCCTTTTTGTGGGTTGAATGTTCAGGGGGATTTTGGGAACTGTATAACAGGTTACTTCTAGTGTCTATACAGCAACTTTTTTCAGTTTTGACTGTAATGTCATGAAATATTATGTTTTTTAGTTACATCTCATATAATACTTTTTTGGTTAAAAGTGAATGCTTGGTGCTTCTGCAGTTTGCTATGTATAAGAAAGATTTCCAAGTTCTGATACAGAGGCTTGAGGTCTCATCCTGTACTGCTACAAAACTATTAAGTGATAGATTGCAGTTATTGTCTTCAACAAGCAGTGAAAAGTGAAACATGCATGAAAACTCCAAAATAAAATAAATAATTGCTTTATGTCTATCCAAATAATGTAATGGACATTTTGCTATCCAAAGTCTCTAAATTTCATATGATCTATGGTACATAGCAAACCATTTTAGCAAATTTCCTTGCCACACAATATTCCTACACTCTTTTCTAACGAAACTATTGATCACTCCATTTTCGCTACCATTCCAAATAGTGATCTCTCCGGTGTAAGGTTCCAATGGTGCTTCGGCTTCGAAGTTCTATCTTCACAAACACTTTGTAACAACACAATTTCAGGTCTTGGAGCTTCTTCAAAGTGACTAACCTTGGTCACATTGAAATCCAAGACGCTAAAATTCAAGGTTATGTTTTTTTTTTTTTTTTTTCAAGGCAAACCGGCTTTTATATAGGGATCTATAACCCTTAGTTTTCAACCCCATGGGATTTCAAACCCACGACTCCTCTCTTGGTAGAGGGTCACAACCACCACTAGAGTTCCTACCAGGCTTCTGTTAATAAAACAAATAGACACATAAGACTTAGGGGCGTGATTTAGAATAAAATAAAATTGGCGCATGGCTTTACAAACAAGCACTCAAGTCTTGGGCACGTGTTAAAAAACAGATTGACGCATAGTCCTAGGCGCTTCACACTACCTCAGAACCAAGTATGCGACTTGGAATCCAATTGCAAACTCTTGGATTTTGAGATAGTTTTTGGTGATAGGTAGGCATATGTTAGGAATTTTATCTCATGTATGTATGTGGTACCAAAACTCCAAACTTGGAGATGCTCTTATTTGGACATGGACCTAGCTCAATTATACTGTCAAGGACTAGTATACTAAGGCTGCAATAGGGATGACAATTTTGCCCTGAATGGGGAAGATTTGGGATGCCTTACCGGGTTTGGGGGCGGGTTTGGGGAGAACCTCCAAAAATCTTGTAATGACCCCGATTTTTTTATTTCCTAATTATAGCTATTAGTATACTCACCGTTGCAATACTCCGCATATTCCTATTCATTCTCACTTCTGCATATTCATTATCCGCATTTACATTCCGCACATATTCCTCATTTACTTCTCCTATCCTTAATGCATCTATTATTGTTCTTAGTGCTAGGCTTGGTGTGGATTCCTTTTTGGTAGAGTTTTGGTGGTTTGATGGTTTTGGCAGTTCGGCGTTTGGGCGTTTCAGTTTAATTGTGTGGTGCGTGTTCGGAGAGCGGTTTCTATTTCCGAAAGGGGTTTTCCGCTTCTCTCTTCCGCCCGGGTCATAATATTTTCGATTCCGGACGTTTCTGGCGTTTCCGATTTTCGTTCTGGGGTGGAGAAATAGGGATTAACTACCCCTGTTTCTTAATGCCTATCAGACCGTCGTCGGACTCTTTCCATCCATTTTATTCCTTCCGGTTAAGTTTTTAGCCGTTAGATTCCTTTTCTGGGTTTTAAGAGTTCTGGTGGCCGTTCAGCGGTGGAGGTGGTGTTAGACCTTGGAAACCCTTTGTGGTGGTTGTTCGAGTTGTTCCAGTCTTCTGAGGGCCTTGAAGTTGTGTGTGTGTGGTTCAGGAGGATCTCAGAGTATATTTCCCAGATTGTCGTTCGAATGAGGTTCCTAGTCGTTCGAACGAATCTTTGTGTTTTCTGATCATTTTCTGCGTCTTCTGGACGTTTTGGCCATTGGACAGAATTGTCGTTCGAACGAGATTTATTGTCGTTCGAACGAAGTAGCGTTCCTCCTGGAATTTTGGCCCAAAAGGATTTCTCGTTCGAACGACTTTCGTATATTCTGACTACTTAAGTCTTTCTTCCTCATTTCTTTTGGTTGGTTTCCTGTTAGGCGCTGCTTAGGACGATTTGAGAGAGAGAGAGAGTTCTTGAGAGAGGATTCTTCTCCCCCAATCATCCCCATCACCCCCATTCATCACCTTCTCATCTTCATTATCATCCTCTCCTCTCCCTAACCTAATCCCCTCACCTCAATACTCTTCACCCAATCGTTTCCCTCGTTCACGAATCCTTGCTGAGCTTCGTCGCGATCATCTCTCTTATCTTGGGTAAGTAATTTCCTATTCCCTTCCATCAATTTCGCTTGATTTGGCGTAGGTTGAATTTTTAGGGTTTGGGTTTTTGTTGTATCCTTTAATTGATTGGTTGTTTGTTGTTCTCTATTGTTGGTATTAGATTATAAGGCGTTCCGCTGTCGCTCCGTGGATTTTGATTGGATTTCTGAGTTGGATTTCCGCAGGATTCGGGTTTGTTATCAGGCGAGTTTTCATTCCAGCATTACTAAGTTTCTCTACTAGTATCGTGTATTGGTTTAGAGGGTTATATTGAACTTAGAGGCGCTTCGTGATTAACTATAGTTTAACTTATAAATTATCCTGTTAAGTTGGCTAATTTGTAGTTTGGGTTTGTAAGGATTCTGGAGTTGGTTTTGGTTCGTATGAGACCTGAGGTTTAGTTGGTGGTGGTTGGGCTAGCATTTTCGGGGTTAGATTGTTGGTTTGGATGTAGGCGACGGTTGGGTTGCTGTTTCGGCTATGCAGAGTCAGTGCAACCGAGTCCCTATCCATTTGGTTTGGGTTGCCAGGTTAGCGGCAACTGTGTTGTGCTTCGGCACTGATTGTACCTTTATAACTTAACGCTTTTTTTTCAAACTTATTGAGATTGGATACATGAACACTCCGTTTCGGTTGACCTCCGACAAGATCCAAGGAGTCCGTGAGATCGGTTTAAAAGAGACAGGTGAGATTGGGAATGACACTATCATACCTAGCAAAACCACCCCATAGTATGGATTGGTATGAGACAGAGTCCTGTTGATCCCAAACTGAGCGGGTTTGATCCACCCTTCCACTAATATCAAGTGCGACCATCCTAGCTTGGTCGAGCTTAAATAAATCGTACCAGTGTATCCCTTTACCGAATCTCTTTAAGATAGCATTAGACGTTAGCATCAACATTTTTGCATTAGGGGATATTTATGGGAATATCCCTGTTCATCACGTCATTTCATAACATTGCATCTAGGATAAGTATGGGATTATCCTAGTCATCACTTCACGCCATAGCATTGCATATCAAATAATCATCATCTCCCTCCTCTCATATTCTTAACTCTATTCCCCTTCCGAATTCACTCCACTCTCTCTCCGCATTAACTCTATTCTCCATTCTCTTATCAATTCAATCCTCCTTTACATATTGATTACTTATTTTATTGATGGTTATTGATTATATTGTTAGAATTTCTTAGTCACTTATTCTTTATCACACTCGTCTCCACTCTATTTTTAGTACCTGTTATTAGTAAGTTATTTAGTTCTATTGGATTAGTGAGCTCGTTGTTTGCTCACTCTCGCATTTAAACATTTTCAGAAGTTGAGTAGCTTGGACTGCCGCGTGTGTAGCCGGTCCAGGGACAGATTTTGCCGTTGTAGATTTCCTTTAGTTCCAGATTTCTGTAGGTGTTCTCAGCATATGTAGCCGAACTTGTATTCGAAATGTTGTATTACATTCGACTGATATGTATTTATGTCTTTTGCTTCCGCGTTATATTGTTATATTGTTGCATTGTTATTTCTTCACTCTGACGATTATTGCTATATGTGAATAGCCGAGCCAGAATTTGTCTACGGCTTGGCTATTTGTGGGGTAGAATCTTTGTATTCCCCGACCTGCACAGCTTCGGATCTAGTAATTGGGCAAGCTACCGATTACCGGATTTTGGGGCGTGACAAATCTGTCGGGGATCGGGGCGGGTATGGTACAGGTCCAACAAATCCCCGACTCCACCCCGCCCCATTTAGCTAAATACCTCTAAATAATTGGGGATAAAACTATTTCTTTACATCTAATCTCCCACTTGTCTTAATTAATGACTTTGCTTTTGTATTTTATTCATAACATTTGGACTCATGTCTTATGTTTTAGTTTATTTTGACGACTTCGATAACGGTATAACTTAACAAAAATAAAAATTCATATAAGATGATATTTTATTTTATTTTATTTTTGGTGTAGTAAAAGTTAAATGGGGCGGGGATAGGATTTAATTGTAGGAGAATGCTCCCGCTACCCCTGAGCCAACGGCTCATGGAAAGCTCCCCCGTCCCTTACCGAGAGTGTCTTATGGGAGAGCTCGTTTAACAGCCCATAAGCTACGTCAAAAACAGTTATACAAACAAGAATACTTTATGTAAGGCCCACGTGGGGAGGTAAAGCCTAAAACCCTGCGGGGGTGATTCAAACTTTACATAGGTCACGTGAGCCCGAACACCTCTAGGTCTAAAACCTTCCCTATTAATAGGGAAGGTAGGGGACCTAAGAAGGGACCTTTTTTCAAAACCTCCTCTTCCACCTACTAAACCTTAACAACTTTAGAGGAAGAGGGAGAAGTGACCTAGAGAGAGTTGAGTGGTACCTTTCTCTTGTGAGACGTTTCAAGCCCCAAACTAAGAATCACTTATTGTTTTCCTTGAGAAGATCTCTAGAACCACAATTGGTGTCGTCTGCGTCCTCACGACTAAATTCTATACAGCCGCGTAAAGATAGTAGTTTCTATACAGAATCAGACGTAGGAGTAAGCAATGGTCGAGATAAGAGTGGTGCTCCAGCAATTCTAGAAGCATATGATGACGAAAGAGGCTCAGATCTGACAACTTTAGGTGGCAAATGATGAGATGCGAGAAAATCTCATCACTGGAAACCAAGCGCCTGCCAACATCTCAGCAGCCTCTGAGACACGTTGGAGACTCTAAGCCCACACGAGGTGGTGCTCAACAACAGTAGCGACAGAACTCTGCCTACTTTACCACCAATGTATGGTCTGGCATACAAGCCCTAGGTCACCCGATCTACAACCCGTATCCGTTGCCTCATGGGACAATACCACACCCAGGCGAGCAATGACCTTAGCCACCAAGGTAATCGTTGCAACCCCTTGGTGGCAATGACCCCCACCGCCACCGCCAGCATCCCTACTTAGCCCTACAGGCCTACCTTTACATGGTTGGTACCCTCTAAAGTATAACGGTATACGTCCATCCACTCCTCCACCATACCCAGTGGTCTATTATATCAATTACCATGAGAACCCTCCTTAGTGACATTAACAGTATAGCCCTGACGACCCATCCTACCCACTTGGGTATGGCCAGAGGCAATATCAGGGAGGAGACCCACGACCCCCAGGGAGGAATGACCTTGCCTACAATGATAGGTTCAATAAACGGTACCAAGGAAGGCAACAATTTAGACAATCTTACGAGCCGTATGAAAAAAGTTACTATGATGAATCTTCAATTCGTGGAGGGCGAGGCCCAATTCGGGAAGAAAGGAGAAGTGTCCAACTCCCTTTAATGGACGCCTCCGTAGTAACATTGATCTGAAACCCAGAGAACAGAGACAACGACCATGCCAAATACTTAACGAAAGGGACTCTCCGAAAGATCCATAATACCTCATTCACAGATAATATCCAAAAGTATGTACCAGGGCAAAGCTATTCTAGGCCAAAGATAGAAGCCTTCAACGGGAGTCAGGACCTGGGCCAATACATCATTAAGTTCCAGTACAGTATCGATCTATAACACCAAATAGATGAGCACATGTGCTACCTATTTCCCTCAACCTTGTTAGATGGGGCCATTGTTTGGTTCCAAAGCCTTGTGCCCAACTCAATATCCATCTTCGAGCGACTTTCGTTGGCCTTTGTGATAAAATACCTACATAACCAATAGTTGAAGTAGCAGCTAGCGGAGCTCTTTTCTTTAAAATAACAGATGGGAGAAACCAACGACTTATTCCTTAACAGGTTTATGAATGGGCTGATACTCATCGAATGAATAGATGCCAAGACCACTTGCCTAGTATTCATGGGAGCCTGCTTACCGGGCTTAAAATTCTGAGAAGCTTTACACACGAAATGACCAGAAACACTGGAAAATATATACAAAAATGTACGAAAGTACCAGAACATGGAAGCTGACAACCGTGAATCGGCCTCTCAGACATCTTCATTTCTTAGTACTGCCTCTTCCCCATTGCCCGTCGCGCGCACAGGAATGCCCAAATATCCCAGATATATCCCAGACAGGCAACACATAGATGACAAGGGCATGAGCAAAAGGAGAGTAAACAATACACTCAGGGAAAATTTAAACTCCCTCTCTGTGAAGGCAAGTAAAAGGTCAAGCGTTGGGAACGGTACTGCCCAGGGTTACAATCACATGAACGATCCTTTTTGTTATTGCCAAGAAAAACCCAGATTATAGGAAGCCGCACCCAAAAACCGACTGCCCAGGGTGACCCTATTGCGGTCATCACGAAGTCCATGACCACAAAACCAAGAAGTATTAGGGCCTAATCAATATGACTAAGACATGGTCTAGACGAGGGCGCTACACTCAGTACATAAAATGACCAATCCTAGTGGAAGACATGCTCCCACATGGGGTACTGGCAGAGCCTGTAGCAAACGTGTAAGTACAGGGGCACATTAAAGTTTGCAAAATGATACTAGGTAACATTAATGGGGCGCAATTCCATAACGCCATTTCCAATTCTACGAGGCAATGTTACCGACTGAGTAAGAATCAGAGAACAGTGCACGGTATCGCTGAAATCATAGAGATGAATCATGGATAAGCTATATACTTTACAGACAATGACATGGGATAAGTATCCCACCCCCATGATGATGCATTGGTCATTTGGATCATGATCGGGGGAGTCTTGGTCATACGGATACTCGTCAATTCAGGGAGTGGAGCAAACATCCTATATCATGATGCTTTAGTGAAATAAACATGTAGGACTGCATGTTTCTTTTGAAAATAGAGATATCTGGTTTCAATGGGTTCACAGAAAAAGCAGTCGGGGAAATAGTCATGCAGGTGCAGGAAGGACCTGTAATAATATCAGCAATCTTTGTTATCATGAACTGCCCATCGGTTCACTACAATGGCATGATTAGAAGGGAATGGATCCATGGATTGAAGCCTGTGCCGTCTTTCTACCACCAGGTAATATAGTCCCCGACAATGTTTGGAACGTTCCAAATACAAGGCTGCCAAGTAGCTTCTCATATTTGTTATGAAAATTCCTTTAAAAAGATGGTCGTCTTTGAGAATTCAAAAAATAAAGGGATAAGTTTAAAAATTGAGCTGTAACAATGAACAGGAAACGAGCCCATGGTGGTGGACTCGTCCCCCGTCCGTGACAATCCTTATAGGATAAAAGTTGATATACAACGTACCCCTGACCAAAACAATGTAATTATAAACACGTTTAGCAGAGAATGGATGCCGCCTCTCGTAGAGCCGATCGAAAAGATAAACCTTGATGACCCTACGAGAACTACATATATTAGCTCACTATTGATAGGAGAAGAGTGCTAAGAACTTAGGACCCTCTTACAATGATACAAAGACGTGCTCACTTGGTAATTCATGGAAATGTCAGGCATCAAACTTAGCGTTGCCTGTCGCCGATTACCCGTTAACACCAAGGCGACACCCGTAAAGCAGATGCCATGACAAACAGCTCCAAAACTATGAGCATACATAGATGACAAAATTCAAAAATGGCTGAAAGATGGGTTTATAAGACTCATCAATTTTCCATGGTAGGTAGCAAACATGGTGGCAATCCTAAAGAAGTACGGGAAAACACGAGTATGCATTGATTTTACCGATTAAAAAAAAACTATCCAAAAGATAGTTTCCCCATACCCCTCATCACATGGCTAGTGGACTCAACAGCTGCCCCTGAACGTATCATTTATGGAGGGTTACTCGGGGTATAACCAAATAACTCTTGCAGTTGAGGATTAGGAATGCACTTTATTCATAACAGAACAAATATTATATATATTGTTATACTGTGATGCCCTTCGGTCTGAAAATTGTAGGATCCACGTACCAGCAATTGGTTACAACGATGTTTGAAAAATAGTTGGGAAAACCGTGGAAGCCTATATTGATGACATGCTTGTCAAAAACAGGCTACAAAAAGACTACCAACCGACCTATAAACCATGTTTACCAAGCTTAGACACTACAAAATGTGGCTCAACCTTGCGTAGTGCAGCTGACATTTTATCCGGAAAGTTCTTGGGGTACTTGGCAACTCAAAGAGGGATAAAGGCTGACTAGACCAGATATGAGCCCTAGCATGTATGCCATCACCTCGGATACTGAAAAAGTTTAAAAACTAGTTGGTAAAATTGCCGCACTCGGTCGTTTTATTGATAAAACCCCATACAAATGCCAGTTGATGTTTTGATGAATTAAGGAAAATAAGAAATGATAATGGAACGGGGAATACGAGGTGGCTCTCCAAGATATCTTAAGATACTTGGCCACACCCCCAATCCTCAACGTGCCGAAAGAACATGAACTCCTGGGATTCTACTTGGGAAACACATAGGAGTCAATCAATGCAGTCCTCGTCTGAATAGATGTTAAAATTGAGAAGCCAGTTTACTTTGTTACCAAGACCCTCTTGGCGACAGACTTGTGGTACTCTACAGTAGAGAAACAAGCGCTCGCCTTGGTATACGCATCGCAAAAACTACGACTATACTTTTAGACGGACAAAATCAAAGTTATAATGACTTAACGAGTCAACAAAGAAGATAGTGACCAAGAAGATAGTGGAATATCAAAGCCGGCAATCACCCTGGGAGAGTTTGCTATTTGGTTCGGGCCACGGGTGGCAATTAAGGGATAGGTCATTGCAGATCGCTTAGCCGACCTCCCCATTAACAATGACAACTGGGTCAACGAAGAAGATAGTGAGCAAGTTACCCCTCTAGATAATATTAATGTACCATTTACGAAGGGGTGGTAATTTTGCTGGTGGGTCAGGCCTAGGGGGCGTATTAGTTACTCCAAACAATGACAAGGTAGAATAAAACAATCAAAGTCATTTTCCCATTAAGTAATAATGAAGCTGAGTACTAAGCCCTAATGTATGGAATAGATGAGTGTTGATACTAGGCGTAAAAGAAATTTCCATCTTTACCGACTCCTAGCTAGTTGGTAACTAGGATAGTAGGGCATTCCAGGCCAACAGAAAGATGACAATATACACGAAGATCTTGAAGTAGAGGATTAGAAAGTTCAAGAAAGTCAACCTCGAATACATCCACAGTAGAGAGAATTGGTATTCTGACTTCCTCACTTACTTGGTTGGAATTATCTGTGATCGACGAAGAGTGATCCAAGTGGAGGTCTTCGACTAGCCAAGCACACTAGAACATATAATAAAAGTAATGTGGATCGACAGTGGGGCTCTAAATGAGCAACCTGAGTGGAGAAAATTACTTATTGATTTCTTGGGTGAACTCCACATCCTCCCAACAGACAGGTCGTTCGCTAAGAGTATCCGAAACAAAGCACAAAATTATACGGTGATAAATAACAAGTTCTTCCAAATGAATTTGTACGCCCCACACATTATATATATTGCAAGAGAATGGGTAATGACGGTCATCAAAGAAATCCACGAGGTGGTATGCAGAGCAAACACCGCGGGTAGGCCTATGGCCGAGCGAGCATGAGCACATGGACTTTACTAGTTAACAATAAAACAAGATTTTATAGAATATGGAAAGGAGTGTGAGAAATGTTAGTTCCATTGTCATCTTATCCACGCCCCTGCCTTAGACCTCCATATTGTATCAAGCCTATGGCCGTTCGCAAAGTGGGGATTGGACATAGTTGGGGCGCTTGTAATGGAAAGTGGGAGATATAAATGGTTGTTGGCAGACAAACTACTTTTCCAAGTGGGGGGAAGCCATCCTACTCGCTCGTATAAGAGAAGAATAGTTGATAGGTTTTATGTGGAAATATATTATCACAAGGTTCGGTGTCCCAACAGTCCCCATGATAGACAACGGGACTCAGTTTATGGGCAGTAAGGTCAGTGATTTTGTGCGACTCTACAATAAAAAATATATTGTCATCAAGCCCAAGGTACCTACAAAGGAATGGACAGGCCAAGGTGACTAATAAAATGGTAATCTATGGTATCAACAAGAGGTTGAATGCCACAAAGGGCCGATGGGTCGGCGAGCTACCCCACGTCTTATGGTTATACTAAACAACCCCTCAAAAGTTGAAAGGCTTCACTCCACTCATGCTTACCTACGGGGTGGGAGGCAGTATTGCCCAAAGAGGTCATAACATATGTAACAAGATCTCTGGTCATTCATAGTAAAATCAACGAGTGCCTTATCGCAAAAGACCTCAACTTTATTGATGAAACAAGTGAGGAGGACTCGTCTCGAATGCTATGGTACTAGGTGACGTTAAAAAGAAATTTTAACAAATGAGTCAACCTAAGAGAGTTCCAAGAGGGGGAATACGTGATGAAGAAAGTCTTCCCTACAGCTCAGAACCACAACAAAGGAAAACTCCAACAAAACTGGGAAGGGCCGTACATTATCTCAAGGATCATAGATGTAGTAGCCTACTCACAATCTTTCAAGACTAATCGAATACTAAAAGGCTACATCGAAGCCTACCAAAGACTCAAAGCCTAGGGAACTCACAAAATAGCCAAAGGCATATGGTCTACCTGAAGCTTTCCAAGACTAACCGAACACTTGAGGGCCACATCAAAGTTCACCAATGACTCGAAGCTTACTACAAGATTCGAAGCCGAAGGCAGTCGTACAACATAACCTAACAAAAGGTTCAAGAAGACTTTGACCAGATCAATGTATAGTCGATGGCAGACACACTAGACAACCAGCTCACCCGATAATTCAGTAAAACAAGCTGCCAGATAGCTACAGCGACAAAATCAACCTTCCGTACAGGACATGATCTACCCTAAAAGGGTAAACCTGTAATATGACCTCAATGTGGTGACTCATTCTTTCTTATCTCCTATAAATAGGGGAGGGGATCCATCATAGAGAGGTTAGAGAATCTCAGTCTAAAACCTCCCCATAAGATTAGAAACCTTCGAGCATATTCAAGCTCTGTTCAATTCGAACTGTAACTTCATTCATATATCCATTATCCCATTCAAATCCCCGCTAGAGGTCGTGGAGAATACCAATTCAGGGACTCCACGTAAGTATGTTAGCACGGTATACTCTATTGTTTCTGTCTTATATATTTCTGAAAACCTCTAATTGAACCTAAATCCCACGGTGTAAGAGCGCGAACTCCCCTTTGCGAGATTACGCCCCAAGATTTGGTACCATCTGTACTATGCCAACTGTCCTCAATCCTTTTTTCTTTCTCCTATTTCCCATATTCAATGGCCCCCACCCTTCGTTCCACCTCAGCCATTGTCGGTACCCCTGCTGATGGCATTATTACCCAGCTAGCCCTCATCAGCCAACAATTCGCTCAGGCAGAGGAGCGTCACACAAACCAAATTCGCCTCGAGCGCGAAGACCTTCGTCAGGAGCTCGAAGCTGAATGACAACGCTATTTGGAAGAAAGTTAAAAATAATACTGCTCCCGATGAACTACGCTACACAGTTCATGAGTTACAATAGGGACAAACCCAGGAAGCCCCTGTGAATTCTCGAGCCTCTGCCCCCTCTAATATATCCGCCCACACGTGCCTCGGCCCTCACCCCTATACCGAGGTACCACCGGTCCACCTTGGTGCCGAAGGTACTCCTAGTAACTTGCCCTAAGGCTCGATACACCTCGACATCCCCATTTCAGGAGACTCGTCCGATTCCACCCTCTGAACCTTCTGACATCCCACAAGGCAGCCCACCCAGGAACGCCTGGGAGAACAGAGTGCCGAGACATTCCCAACCTATGACCTCAACGCTCTCTCCCTAGAGTATCCTATCTCACCCAACAGGAGCTCGACCAGAAAATACACGCTGCCATCCGACCGATGTGCTCGGCAACCACCTATTAGGTGAGATAGGCTGCTTGAGGGGGAGAACATTGAGGTTGTGGGTTGGGAGTGTACTTGACATTTCATTCTCCTAGATGTTTCCGAGAAGGATGCCTTGTGGGATGTTGGGAGGTTCAGAGGGTCGAATCAGACGAGTTCTCTAAAATGGGGATTCCGAGGTGCATCGAGCCTTGGGGCATGTTAGTGGGAGAACCTTCGGCACCACGGTGGACCGGTATTACTTCAGTATAGGGGTGAGGGCTGAGGCACATGCGGGTGGATATGCGCGAGGGGGCAGGGGCTCGGGAATGCATATGGGCATTCTGGGTTTGTACCTACTGTAACTCGTGAACCGTATGGTATAGTTCGTCGAGAGTACGCTGTTGTCTCTCACTTTCTTCCAAATGGCATTGCCATTCGGCTTTGAGCTCTTGACGATGGTTTTTGCGCTCGAGGCAAATTTGGTTGGTATAACACTCCTCTGCCTGAGCGAATTATTGGCTGATGAGGACTAGCTGGGCAGCAATGCTATCGGTAGGGGTGTCGACAATGGTTGAGGTAGAGCGAAGGGTAGTGGCCATCGGATATGGGTAGCAGGAGAAAGAAAAAAGAATTGAGGACAGTGGGTATAGCATAGACGGTGCCAAATGTAGGAGCGTAATCTCATAGAGGGGAGTTCACGCTCTTACACCGTGGGATTTAGGTTCGACCGGAGGTTTTCACAAATATATAAGACAAAAATAATAGAGTATATCATACTAACATACTTGCTTGGAGTCCCTGAATTTATATTCTCCATGACCTCTTGCGGGGATTTGAATGGGGTAATGGATATATGAATAAGGTTACAGTTTGAATTGAATGGAGCTTGAATATGCTCGAAGGTTTCTAATCTTATAGGGAGGTTTTGGGCTGAGATTCTCTAACCTCTCTATGTTGGCTCCCCTCCCCTATTTATAGGAGATAGGAAAGGATAAGTCACCACAGTGGGGCCATATTACATGTTTACCCTCTTGGGTAGGTGTCATGTACGGAAGGTCGGTTATGTAACTGTAGCTATCTGGCAGCTTGTTTTATTAAATTGTCTGGTGAGCTGGCTGTCAGGTGTGTCTGCCTTCGACTATACATTGATACGGTCAAAGTCTTCTTGAAACTTGTGTTGGGTTCTGTATGCTGTACGACTGCCGTCGGCTTCGAATCTTGTAATAAGCTTCGAGTCTTCGGTAAACTTTGATGTGGCCTTTCAGTGTTCGGTTAGCCTTTGAAAGCTTCAGGTAGACCATATGCCTTTGGTTATTTTGTGGGTACCCTAGGCTTTGAGTATTTGGTAGGCTTCGATGTAGCATTGTAGTATTTGATTAGTCTTGGAAGGTTGCGAGTAGGCTACTACAGTAGACAGAAATGCATACTATTTGATGAATAGTGACGGGGTGGAATTAAAATCCCCTTGGAATGCAATGAATCTCCGTAAGTGGAACCAATAAAATAACCCACTTTGTATAAGAATTTAAGCGAGGAATCGATGACCGTTTTGTTTGATATAAACATTGTTGAACACTGGGGGCATTTTAAAGTAAATTGTCCTCCCCAAAACACTGGGGTTATTTTTTAAAGTATTGTTGTCCTCTATTAGTGGAAAGTAAAGCTTTTTTACTATGAGTTTTTGATCTCATCTCACTTTTGATTTTTAAAGTCTCTCACATTCCCCTATAATTATCTTATTCTCATATGTTTTTTTTTGATTTTTTTAATATTATACGGGTTAACAGGTTAGGTTGGATCAACCCGATTATTTGCAGGTAGGGTTTAGGTTTATAGATCTAGCCCATTTAATAAATAGGTATGGTTTGGCTTTGGTGTTTCACAACCCGAGCCTGGGATGACTCGTAACGGGTTGATCCGACCTGACCCAATTGCCACCCTTAGGCTTTAAGGAATTGATTTGGTGGCTTTGCCCCAGGGAGGTATGGTTTGGCTTTGGTGTTTCACAACCTGAACCTGGGATGACTCATAACGGGTTGATCTGACCTGACCCAATTGCCACTCTTAGGCTTAAATCAATTAATTTGGTGGCTTTGCCCCAGGGATGGGCTTGTTTATTATGATAGAGTCATTTTAAATTCACTACCTTCTTTTACTAGAAGCACGACCTAGAAGAGTCGTCCATTGGGTATATAACTCAACATAGGGAGGACTCTAATCATAATAAAAATCTTTTCCTTCAACAAATTTTTTTCATCTCTCTACAATTTTTTTTTTTCTCTCTCTACAATTTTCCTATTCCTCAAATTCATTCTTCAAACTCTGATAAATTCCTAGGACCCTGCTTGATATTTTCATCATCGCCGTAGTCTCTCTTTTGTCCTCTTTATTTATCTCTCTGCCATTAAAAGGTTATGACAACACCACTTATAATCAAAATTAAACTTGAAAGAGAAAGATCAAGTTAATTTGGGTATATAAGTATGATAAATTTGATTAAAATTCATGTTACGGTAAGCTTTTGAGAAGAAATTCATGAAAATAAGTTTTAGGATTTTTCATATCTTTCCCCTCATGAATATTATCCCATAACATTTTTTTTCTTCTTTTTTTCATTTTTTCCCAATCAACGCTGAGATCCAAGGGTTTTATATGTTATAGAAATGCTGGGCCAGTAGCTTTCACTAATACCCATCAACACTACGCCCTTCGCTTTGGAAGCTCAGGAATGTTATCTTTTTTCAATGTTTTTTCCCACCAATGTTAGGAACCTAGCATTTTGTATGTCATAGAAACGTAAGGCCAACAGTTTTCAATATTACCCATCAATGCTAGGGCCCTAACATTGGGAACTTAGAATTATTTTTCCAATTATTTTTTCTTTTTTCATAATCTCAGGTCTCTAGCATTGAAAACTTCAAAATAACCTTTTTTTAATTAAAATGATGAACGTAGTGAGATTAGCAAAATAGTTTTTTGTTGGGGTGCTCATTTTTTTTTAAAGAGGAGGACTTGTAAGCGTTGTGAGGTATAACAAAAGAGCAGTGAAGTTAGAACGACATATTCTCCTAAGTGTAATGAAAATTGGGTAGGCAGTAAATAATTAAGCTAGGGTGGGCAAGTTAAACAATTGATCAGATAAGTGTAATTCTTATATGTTTGAATTGGAAGTTTATAATGAGTTGCCCACCATGGGTAAAGTATTTACTTTGTAATGTTCTTACTTACCTAATCAGTTACCTTTGACACCATTTTCTTATACTTAAGGTGCTTAGATCTTTGTCTAACATACAGCTTAAGAAGTTGATATTTTAGGGTTAGCAGAATAATCTATTGAGGTTATCAATAATATGAGGATTCTGTTCAGGTAGGCTAGAAACCGTTTGTTTTGTTCTTTTTCAAATTCATTTTAAATCCACTTCCTTTAATTATTGAGTTCTTTTCTGCGGTGTCAAAATATGGGTAACACGTGTCTGTTTTATCTTCTTTCCGTGAAACCAAGTTCGGAAAGAGGAGAAAGGATGCACCATTTTTTTGTAGATTATCTTAATTATCACTTTGACCTTAAATCAATCTAGGGTTTTTTAGCTAAATAACTATTTTTCTGGTCAACTTGAAGGATTCTCATCACCTCAATGTAAAAGTTCCGAGAGGCAACGAATATTTACTTATAAATAATGATAGAGTATTGGATCCAAGTTTATCGATTTGTTGATGGGATTAAAATCACGAATGTAGGCCAGACTGATCTATCCTTATCCGTATCGTGGATTACTTTAATACCTTCTTAAAAACTTGGAAGAAATTTGGGTAATTGAAAATGCTTACTTTAACTTAAACAGATTGTCCATGAACTATTTTTTGCTACCTGATGTCCTTAAGAAAGAACATGAAGGATAGGCTTTAAACTTCTTCGCTTGTAGAAGAAACTTGAGTTGTGAAATGTTAAAATTTCTAACTACTCGAGATTAATTGATTTCAAAAAAATTAGGTCAAATAATCCTTGAAACAAATGGTCTACCTTTAACCTAACTCAAGTTGATATGATAATTTAGTATTAGAAACAAAAATCAACTATGCATAAGAACAAGTAAATTTAACCCTGTGGAAAACCTTTCTCACGGGAATAATCCAAAGGGCGCTGTCGGATTGCCTAATAGCTAGCAATATGCTATTGAAAAAGAATTATAGGAATTCAATCTCTTACATACTCGATAACCACTTCTCGTTGTTACCTCTCATCTAATTTAGTTTTTTGCAATTGATTCCTCCCGTTCTCGCAACCCCCTTCGTTCTTGCAATACCTCACTTCAATCTCCCACCAAAGCTTCCAAGCTTGAATCCCTCAAGTTCCAAATGTCAAATTAGGTATTTGAAATTATAAGATCGATTCAACTTGAGGTATTCTCGTTGAATCTCTCGTTAAATTCTCTATTTTCAAAATATCCCGAGCTCTAGAAAACTATGTTTTTGGAAGAGTTGATTTGAAAAAATAGAAAGCAAACCTTTTACTAGTAAAACCAAAAATCCTGTACTTTGTTCGAATAAAACTAAAGTTTATTCGAACAAAGAGGATCCTGCCATTGTGTATTAGAATAGAACTGAAGTCTATTCGAACAGGAAGGCTCCTACCCTTGTGTATTCGATTAAGAGAAAAGTCTATTTGAATAGAAAATAATTTTCTTTAAAAAAACATAAGTCTTTTGTAATTTTGTAAAATATTAATGGACTAGAGTATTTGAGCAACAAGGTACAAAATCAACGTACTTATTAAGTGTCAGTCCAGCTGGAGTAGTTCCATGTGCACTCTTTGATGATGAATAACCACGAGATAGTACTAACACTTACACCTATAAGAAAGAAAAAGAAAATTAAAACTCGATGAACTGACTCAATCACTAAACATCTATGCTCGAAGCCACTCTTTTGTCCTATAGCATATACTCTTGAATCCCTACACACTAAATAAGATACATCATGTAACCATTAAAAAAAAAAGGAATCCAAGAAAAATAAAAAAACTTACCTTTTTTATCTTTCATGATCATCTCTTCCCCTTTTTGTGGCAGATGAACAAAGGGTAAATGGAAAGAAATTAAACCAAAACAATATCACATTGAAAAAGTACTTGTTATTTCCCCCTTAAGATAAGATGCATTTCCCCCTAACAATAATGGTGACCCCAGTTAGAGCACAAACACATAAAAATCCAAGAATAAATGGCATAAATAGATAGTGGCAAATAATTCCCCTAACACAATGCATGATCAAACACAAACAAATCTAGAATATCTTAGAGAGATCAAGATATTGCCCATGTGTTAAAAAAATCACTAAAAGGAATTACTTGGTGTGTGTGTGCATAATTAGATAGACACCTATTTTTAACGTATTACTCAGTCACAGTTAGAGTACTATATTCAAAATTTTCTTTGACTAAGGCTTCACTTGGGTGGTCACTCCAAAATTACTGAGATTTTACTGGGTATGCAATTATTTGATCTTCAGTTCTTGTTCACTTTGTGAAATTAACAACCTTTTCGAATACATATTTATATAATTTGAGCTCTTTCTCATAGTCCTTCAAATTTAAAGCCATATTTCTATCTCTGAGATTTTTGTCACACTCCTTCAAGTTTAAAGACAAAATTCTATCTCTGAGCTATTTTCCTAAGTATCCTCAGAATGAATATGGTACAAAGAGAGTGGCTATAAACGATGGCATCTTTTAGGCTCAAGGGGCGACAAACGGATATATATTGGGTATTCAACAAGGGCCAAAAAGGTATATATAAAAATTCCAAAGATTACTTTCTCGGTTTTGTACGATATCTTTTTAGCCTCAACTTGTGACAAAAGATTGTTCTAGTAGTAAACTTGAATTTAATGTCACCATTAACAATTGATTATAAGAAATGAGATTATGAAAAGACCAAATGCCAAGTTGAAAAGACTTTGTGATGTAATATTTGAAGCTTACAAAAGGCCTGATCCACACATATCGTTGGGTACGAAGTCTTCACAGTTATCCTCACGTGGTTCTAATCACTATGACATTTTAATTTAAATAAGGGGGTTACTGACTATTGGGAACGGTAATTTTACCAAATAATTATTCCATGAATTAATATAAACCAAAAGCACTATCCTAGTTTAACAAGAATATCTGACATTCAAAAGCTCCTAAAATGTAAAGTGCAATAAAAACCAAGACAATACCCAATTGTTCTAAAAATTTAGAAAAGAAAACCCCTGTACAAATGGTTAAAATAAAATTTATCACTGGAGCATATACTGATAACCTATCTCAGTTTAGATTCATTACCTTATCTACGGTGACAAATCATCCTTTCGTACCCAAATAGAGCAAATAACCTTTCGAGGTGATGTTTCTTGGGCAAAACACCTAAACATATTCTCATTTTTTATATTAGAAGAATTCATATTTGAGTTATATCTTTCCTAATTGAATGGTCGAACATATGATGCAACATGACCTATAATTGCCTAATTTCGTATCTCAAACTTAGTCTTACAACAAGGATATTCAGAGTGTCTAGATGAATAGAAGAATACTAGCATAAATTTTAGCATGGGAAACCTTCGAATAGGTTAAAAACTATGACCTTTCTTGAGAATTAAGAAAGAGAGAAGTTTATTGATAGCTGCTAGATATTACAAGAGATGATCTGAGTATTTTAGTATAGAGTTTGAGTGAGTATTCATCCGTCCTTCATATGAAATTCTTTGGTCTTATTTATAGGTCTTATAATATGACTGTTTGACGACCATTATTATCCTTAATGATGGACATTGCAATTTGTATTTGATAAACTTTGATTTGATTTAGGGATGGTAATTTGTTCCGCCCGGTTGGGGATCCGCTCTGCCCTGCCCCGAACAGGGCAGATTTGGTTTGAGTTTACCGGGTATGGGGGTGGGGATGGTATAAGCTGTCCAAAATCCATCGGGGATCGGGGCGGATTTGTGATTGCTAACAAAAACTCTGTTATCCGCCCCGCCTCTGCCCCATTTACTTTTAACTAAGGGTTTTACTATTATACCCTTGGGACTTAGAAGCCCTATACAATTTGTACGATCCAGATGAATTCTCTCACTAAACAAATAACAAGTGCTTGAGGTTATATTGGTCTTCCCACTGAAATATCAAGGACAGGGGTGTCATTTTTCCCAACAAACTTAAGTATAAAAACAAAAATATAACTCAAATCTCAGATCTCAAATGAGTTCTCTCTCGCATTCATCTCTACCGAAGAACCCTTAAACTTCTCTACGACTTTAATTTCTGAAGATCTGATTTATCTCTTTCTCTAGAAACATCTCCAAACCAAAATCTCAAATCAAGGGTTTAATTTATAGAGTTGGATTTTGGTTGATCGAAGGTTTTGATCTTTAGCGTTCGGGTTTGATTTTAATGTCTCCCCTTTCAATGTTCCCCTAATAATTTTTAGGTCTTCATTTAAGGGTTTGTTCTTCATTGAGGTCTTTGGTTTTGATTCAAAGGATTTTAATTTTTGTATTCTTGATTGTCAAGGATTTCAATTTCTCATCATTTCAATCTGCGATTTCATGGGATTTTGTTGATTTCGATTACATGGGGCATTGTTGTTTGTTTTTCATTTGAGAATTTACTAAAGAACTGACTTACATTGAGTTTCTTCATCTATGTTTGAATTGGTAAGAAGAGATTGTAGTCTACATTCATGGGTTGGAGCCTGGAGGAGGCTTCAAATCAATCTAGGTGTGTTTGGGTTTCATATTAATGTTCTTGATAAGTTGGGTAAACTTGGGTCGAAAGGAAGGGATTTGAGTGTTGCCCTTATTGTATGCAGTGGCTAAAGAGGTGATCACTGGCCTCGATGACCACTGGTAGAATCATTACGGGAGGTCAAAGTTTGGTTTGTTTATTTTGGGTATGTAGTTTGTATAGAAAATTTGTGAAAAAAGTTGGCTAAGTCTGGCATTTTTGGTGAGGATTTCGGTTTAATGGCAATCCAGATTGTCTGTCTTGAAATGATAAAAAGCTTGAAAATTTGTCGTTTGAGGATGCATTAATGTGCAAGTTCTCAGTTGACAATGGAACACTACAGGTTTGTAATGTGTTGTTTGCTTTCAAGGATTTTGTTCACAAGTCACTCATAAATTTTAACAAGTTTATGGAAACGTTGTCAAGGTCCTAGAATTGGGCATCTTGGGTAAGTTAGTTTTGGGTGGGTGTTTCTGGACTCGTGGTCGTGGTGGCACGGGTTCTTTTATTGGCATGACCACTGAGATTTATCCAGCGTGGTGGTGGTTATGGTTGTAACGTACATATAGTGTGTTTATGGTTGCTTAATATCCGTTCTATTTATAAAGCTTTGATGCATCTTGGGTCGTACTCCAACCATCAACAGCTAAAGGTTTATAATTGACTGTACAAAAGTTTCAGCTTGTATTATCATCCCAAATTGTGGCTTTTAGGCATTATGGTATTGGGTGATAGGCAACTTGAACGGTGATCATAGTCACGGGAAAACAAATTATGCAATGTATGGGATAAATATTTGCGTACTCGAGATATATATATTTTTGTCATAAGTTAAATGGGATTTCATCAAGTATTATATGCATACTGGATTTTTTTTTTCACAAGTTAAATGGGATTTCGGCATTGAGCTTATCTATGTGGGGTGGATTCAGGGATCCCTGCCTAATTTAAATACGGATCGGGGCGGGGATGAGAGGTGGGAACCTAAGCGAGGACTGGGATGGTATTAGCTCCTCCGCCCTAAATTCACCCCATTTCCATCTCTAATTTGATTGTGTAACGGTCTGATCTTTGCCATTTTGTAATGGCTTCATTGATGATGGTACACTTGCTTAACCCCAACGGTTGATGTAGTGGTCGAAAGTGATGACTAGAACTCTATAACTATAATGTGTCTTCAATAGTGCCATGTATTATGTTGATAAGGTCGAGTCGTCTTATGATGGTTGAAGATGAAACATGAGTCCAAGATGTAGAATAAGCCACTACAATCACCCCCTCTCAACCAATAGTACAAGAACATTGTGGGCGAGTAGTATTGGTTGAGAAGCTTTATTTAATACTGTAATTAATACCTGGGAATCATTCCAAAGCATCTTCATGAATATCTATTAGTGGCTTTTAGGTTTTCTAGAACCAATGGTTCTAGTCAATTTTGTTGCATTGGAAATACTCTTGACGTTGGGAATTTGGAGAGTCGGCTTTAATGTTGACTGCAGTATAAAGAGCATTCAGATTTGTGTGTGATGAACCAAGTATTCCTCCTAAATTTTCTTCTGTAGCTCTCTTGCCTTAACTGTTTTGCTATAATTTAAAATTTTCTGGGTGTTAAGAATATGGTAACGACGAGGCAACAGTCTCGGAAAGCAAGGATTCGAGTGAAGATAAAAGAATTCCGCGTTAGATATTTTAGTCACCTACCCTTGTACTTGTCGACGCAAATTCTGGTATCCCCTACCTTTCACGGGATGTCCTATGAGGAGGTGTTGGAGGAAGAGGATGACCATTTCCAGATGGTATATTTCCATTATCGGCTGACATCGGAGAGAGAGTGCAAAAATGGGCTGTGGCTGCTGGTGGAGAAAGCTATTGTAGCTAAAGATGAAGCAACAGGCATTTATCTGAGGGAGTCTTGTCGGTACCCTACTGGTGAGTGGGTCTTGTCTAAGAAATAAGACCTTTCTTCCTTTTATGTCATGCGGGGTGGTGGAGGTTATGGTAGAAGAGATGGTGGTGGAGGAGGTTTTTCTTCTAGGGACCATAGATTTTAGCCATGAAGAAGGTCCTTCTGTTAGTGCCATAACTCTTTTGGTGATTTCTAGTTCTACTATTTCCTGACCCATTCATGCAGGGGATCAGAGTCTGGAAGTTGCTTCAATTTTGTATCTTCTTCCTCGGTGGCTGTTGATAAGTGTTTCGAATTGAAACTTGATGTAGTTTGTAAAGTAATTTATGAATTGTGTGGAACATCTGTTATCCGTAAAGTAGTCTATAAGAAATATTCAAACTAATAAAATGTCTTCATTCTGTCATGTTGATGCTATGTTTCGAACTTCGCAATTTATATGTATAGCTTTTTGTGCTAAAATAAAATTATGTATATATGAAGGTATGATGAACGTTAGATTGTCATGGGGTATTGTAGGACAAATCAAATTGTAAGGATCTCAGTGTGTATATCCGTAAAGGGTAGTTGAAGTTGAGGTTTGAAAAATAAAGGAGTTCAAGAATGCAAAGAGGTCATGCGGTGAGAGTAAGTAAACAATTGGATTATGATGATTGGGTGGTTGTAAGGGTTTATGGATGCTTACGAGCTACTGATTCGAACTGACTAAAAAATGTCTTGCTGTATGTAAGTAACTGATATCTGCCTGTAGGTGCTATTGCTCAATATGCTTGATTTGTATGCTGCGATCTTCATATCTGTGTGCATTAAATCTAAGGAGATATTTCATAACATGAAAAGTATGACCTATCACAATATTTTCTAGCTTCTGCTGATATTTGTGTTTTTAAAATTTTGCGCAATATATCTTTCAGCAAAATCTGTAGGGTGACTTAGATTTTTAGAGATCATTATTTTGTCTATATAAAGTAGTGATCCTTGGTTGTTATGTCTTGTATCTTTTGTCATAGATAATTATGTTGTTGAGGTAGAGTGAGTAACCATGGTGAAGATGTGCTCTCAGCGTGTGCGTCATGCAGTAGAAGGTAGGCTCCATATCAAGGTCGCTGAACTTCGTGAACGATACTTCCGTCATTTACCTTATGATGTTGTGCTACCACAGTGGCCATTGAAATTAAATGGTATAGATGACGAAGGTAGGCATGCAGAGGTTGATCAATTTTTCTAGTGTGATGTGTTTCATGAGTTGCTATTGGATGCAACTTTACGAGAAGAAGTTGTTCGAGAGATTGCATGGGACAAGCATGTTAAAGAAGATGAAAGAGCAGCAGGAGGGGAGATAATACCATCTGGTGTGGTAAATCATCTGGGTTATTTTAAATGTAACTATATGTGGCTATAATTTCAAACTTTAAGAGTTTGAAAATAAATAAGTAATTTTTTTTCGGTATTCAGTTTTTGTAATCTGTAAAATGTAAAACGATGCAGATTGATGCTGCGAACTGAAATAAATAAGATCTTGGTGTAGATTGTTTAAAATTTTGATATTAAGCTATTTTAAGAATGTCATACGATCTTGGTGTAGTATAAAAGCAAGATAATTGGTCATGTGTTCTACTTTGGGAAAGAGGGGCTGAAATGTTTAATGGTAGACAATTAAGACAGACGTGATGACAGTGGACGTTATCACAGAAGTCATGATGATGATGTGAGACAAAAAGATGTGCCTGTAGGGACAGTAAGAGTGACTGCCACGTGTCTGATGGAGCCTTCATTTTGTAAATCGGGGGAGAGTATAAAAACTTGTCTATCTCCCTCTCATAAATTATCTACAGTGATAGAGAGAGAAAAAAGTAGTATAACCTATATTTCTAGGGAGAAGAAACTTTTGAGTTCTGAGTATGATCTGGTAGGGAAATCATCTTCTGGTGATAGAAATCTATTTAAGAAATGACAGGAGCGGTCAATTTCTATGTAACATCTGGGTAAGACAAAAGATTGCGGTTCTTCAAGTACAGGTTAGTGATTTGTTATATTATAATTTTGTATCTTGTAATATGTATATGATTTTGGATTGTATATTGCTGTTGTATGAAAGCAATTTTAGGATATCCAAAGATTGAGAATGTAGGGTATAGGGCTGAGTAGTTTTTTGTATATACACAAGTTTTGGGTATGGGCATAGACTGTGAGAGAGAGAAAATATTTTTTGGAGAAGAAGAGGGAAAGTTAAAAATGATTTACTGTCGTTTTTGGAAAGTTTTGAAAGTAAATATGTTGAATGGGTAAAAAGTATAGGTGGATTATTTCTGCTATATGTATAGTATAACATGTAATGTAGAGACAATGATAAGCATATTTTGTGTATCAGTAGGTCTAGTATGCGTTCAAAACCCAAAAATCCCATGAGTAAATATGTAGTATCATCGAGTTCAAAGGGAACATCATCGTCAGGGAGGGATGATGTTTATAATGCTATGGAAGAGCCTGTAGATAATGTAGAAGTTACTGTAGGTATAGAGGCTGGAGAGTCCAGTAAAGTAGAAAAAGTTATAGAAGAAGAGGATATAATAGTGAAAGATAAATTGTTTTTCATATACCCGAAAGGAGTAGATGTAGGGAAGGAATTTCTGAAGCATAAAAATAAATTACAAGAAGAGTGGGGGAACTATATGATGGACCGAGGCTGGTGGTTTAGGGCCTATGTGCCAGGGAAAGGCGAAGAAGTAGTATACTACTAGATTCCTTGCATGGATAAGTGGAAAAAGAGAAGGGTATTGATGTTGATGTAAATATTTCATACTATAATGGTGTGGGGATGACAGACCCAAATGATGGGTGTTTGAGTTATCTGAATCAGGTTGTTTATGGCCTTAGGATTCCTCTGACCTTTTTTCAAAAAGGGGTTATGAATGCATTATAGTGCTGCCTTGCCCAACTAAATAGGAATGTATATGAAATGATGAGGGTGTACGACGCACTGAATGATAAATAGAAAAGAGAAGGGACTGCCAAGCAGTTCGAAGTAGATGATGTCCTAAAATTTTATAAATGGAAGTTCATCAAAAGTTCTAATAGTGGTTACCTGTATAGTGATTTCTCTAGGCCAAAATTTTTAAACTTTTAATCTGCATATTGACCATGAAATGAACACCTTGTATGGGTTGGGGGCAACTATAGGCAGGTTCTAGATGAACTAGCGCTCGTCCTGAACCATAAATATCATAATCTGAGTAAGTGACCTTTGTTAACTTCAACCAACCAATAGTATATCTTTGATCTGCTAACCATGTTCTTATTTCTTGTATGTCAGGTCCCAATCCCACATCTCAGCCTGATAATACTAGCTTGTTTGATAGTATAGCTCTTGAGCAGGTCAAGTTAAAACAAGTACTTGGTAAGTTAGGTATCCGGAGGGATAAAATGGTAGATTCGATAGTGCCTAAAGTTCAACGAGCTTACAAGAATTAAGTTATGGCTAGAAAGATAAAGGTCCATTTTTCTGTCGATGATGTCACTAGTCATCCTCTACATGCGTCAGAAAAACGAACGTGAAACAGACGACGCGGAGGTCGAGAAAGGTTGGTCCGATAGTTCCTATTTTTACTGTGGGGGTAGTCCCAGAGAAAGAGGTCGTTAAACCTGCTGCTGGGGATATAGTGGAGGAGCAGGTGGCTGGTGAGGTCACTCCCGCAGATTCGAGTTTGCTTAAAAGGAAGCGGTATGAAGCTGATGGAACTAATCGTACTAATTCTAATGCTGTAGCCAAGATGAGAGATATGGAACAACAATACTGCACAATGGCGGAGGCTAATCCACTACAGCTCGATGAAGTATATCAAGAACATACTTCTGTAGTATGTATTGAAATCTTTAATGTACTGTATCAAAATATGATTTTTTGTACTTAACTTGTATGTTTTTGTATTGACAGCTCTCGGTGTGGATGAAGGGGGCGACAAAGTGTATTGAGAAGAGGAGCAAGAAGTTTGATCTTACTTGTAGGTTGGATGCTGAAACGGATCGAAGATGAGCTCAAGAAAGAGAAAAAGAAGAGGGTGGAAGATGTAAAGGCTTCTGAAGAGCGGTATACAGAGTTATCCGAGCATGATGAGTTTATGTCACGAGCATGCGAAGCATTACGGGTGGAAAGAGATTGCAATGTCTAATATTTTTATAGCTTTGGGTTGACTGTTAGTTATATAGAATTGGGTAGAACTGGTAGATACAATGAAATAGTCTTTCCTCTAGATGTAGAAGATGAAGTGGTGGTTGGTGTTGCTGATCTAGCCAATGTATCTACTTTGCCAACTGAATCAGTTCGAGCTGCTGATAAGAAATTGGATCCTCCATCTAAGGTAGAGATCAATAAGAATCTTTAATTAATCTATGGTATTCTATTTCGAACAATGCTTTTTGTTTGACTTTAACGGAAGTGTACTCTGTATGGTCATAAACTGTTAAGTTTGATAAACGCTTTTGTTTATATGTTATGCTTGAATGTTTGAATGATGGAAAAATATTTGAAACCTGTGTAGGAGGTAAAACAGTTGAGAAAAACCATTTCTAACCTGGAGAGATCATTGGGTGGAACGAGGGATTCGGTGGCACGTGTTCAACAAATATTAAATAAAATTGAGTATGAGAGAAGACAGTTTAAGTCTAACTTGGATAAATTTTTTACAGAATTATATAACCTCCTGTGTAGATATGCTAAGATGAAAATAGAAAGGGATAAAGTATTAAGAAAGGATGAGGAAAGGGGGGGTGGGGGTGTTAGTTCAAAAGCTGAAAGAGTTGACCTGTTTCAATGACCCGAGTGATAAGGCTAGGTATCAAAGTCTATTGGTAGCTCTGACATTATATTTTGAGGTTGAAGTAGATAGTGAACGGGGTTTAAAAGATGCTTATATAGAGCTTTTGAAGGAAAATGGTATAGTACCAGACCCAGCTCGAGTTATGTTTCTAACTCAAGAAGCACGTAATCATCACAGTTTAGAGGCAAAAAAATGTTTAGCTCGAGCTGGTGTTTTTATTATATGGGGTGATGTAGAACCTTTACCTGATGCTTTTGGTTTTATGTAGGACCTGAGGGTAATGAGAATTGTATTTTTCAGGATATGGAAAGAAGAAATAGAGGTACAATAGAAGTTAAAGGGTGAGATAAAAGAGTTGCAAGATGTGTTGACGCACAATATGGAGCAAAAAATGTCTTTAGCGAATCAATTATCAAAAGAAGTAATTGTCCGAAAGAAGGTAGAAGGTGATGTGAGGGCGGCATTAGGTGTGCTACAAAAAGAAATGTGTAAGCATCTGTACATGGTGTACACGCAGTTGAAGTAGCATCTGTATCCATCACGAGTAAAAGTTGCAGCTTGAATAAAGCATGAGCGTCATATAGAAAGTCTGATTGACTTTAATGGAGGGGAGCTGGCGTTGGTAGAGAAGAAATTGAGGAAGTTTGTAATGGATTGTAGGAATGGTTTTGATGTGGAGAATGAAAATGTGGAAAATATGTGGTTTACAAAAGATGAGGAGGTCGAGAGCCTAGTACCACGGTCACGATGAAAGTAACGCCAACAGAGGTGATGACCTTTATAGATCCTATAGATGCTCGAGTAGAAAACTCAAAGAGTGCGAGAAGCAAGTGGCAGTCTTCTCGTACCTCAAAGATGTGAAAGTAGATTAGTTTGGTTTATTTACCAAACCTGCATATGCATTAGATCTTTGTAAACTGTTTTTGATATTAAATGAAATCTATTCTCTGTGATGACCATATAGATAAAGCAATGTATCGATCAAATATTATGTTATTGAGTAAACTTGTCACTGTGATATATAATCTGTTGGAATACATAAATTAGTAGTTATATGAATATTGATTGTTACTGCAGGGTGAACTTGTAAAGGTTCAGAATCAGTGTAAAGTTTTACACGCTTTAAATAAAAAATTGGAAGTGACAGTAATGGAAGAACGAAGAACAGTTGCTCGTTGACCAAACAACTGGAAGATAAAGATGCTGAACTAGCAACTGAGTTCAAAGAGGTGGAGAGATTAAAAGAAGTTGTAAGGAAAAAAGATTTAGAAATTTTGGATATTTCGGGACAAATCAACCAACAAGGGGCGAAGTTGACACCTGTGTGAACTTAAATTGTAGATCTGTTGGTGGTATTGGAGAAGGAAGATGAAAATGTTAAAGATTTGCAAAATCAGGCAAATACGCTTGAAGCGAAAAGAGCTAGTGCACGAGCAGCTATGAATGAGGTAAATGGGCGTGCTCACAAATATGAAGTATTGTGGTATGTTACCAACATGATGGTGAAAGAGATAGAAGGGGCCCATAGTAAGCAGAACTAAATAATAAATAAGGATTGTATCAAGATTTGTGCTCTACAGCATAACTTTCAAGTGTTGACTTTAGATGTTTTGTAATATCAATTGGAGAATGGAAAACTGCGTGATGCGAAGGACGAATTGAAGGATGATCTTTTGAAAACCAAGATAAATCTTGAGGAATATGCTATGAATGAGACTGAAATAGAGGGACCGATGGCTCTAATTGCCAATATTGATAGATTTATGATAGTGATGGAAACTCGTAATGATGCGACATTGAAGGAAAAATGAGCGCTGGAAGAACACTGCAAAAGTTTGGAAGCTATGCTAAAGGAGGCTAAAGGAAAACTTGTAGAGTTTGTTCTTCCTGATAAAGTGAAATGTAAGGCAAGTGATGTGCATGAGAGAGAGAGATGACGATAGTACTCTTCTTCTTTGTATCCGATTTTAAGAGATTTGAGGCGAAAAGCAAAACTGTATATGACAGGCTGGTTGCCAATCGTGTGCAATATGAGATGCAGTTGATACGATCTGAGTATTTGGATCGTATGATGTAAACAATTGGTGTTCTTATGAAGAGTAAGGTTAAAGAAGGGGAACAAATTGTTGCTGGGAGGATGCCATAGTGGATGCATCGGCGACTATCTGTGCTCGGGGAAAGTTTGGGTGGAAATGTGCATCTTAATATTTTAAGTTATAGCTCGGGTGATTGTTAAAGTGCTATGAATTGTAAGAAGGAAGTATGCATACTATAACAATGAAAATATAGTATATAGAGTAGTTAATTTGGACTGATAAGAGTATTAGTGATATCTGTACATTTGTACTGACCTTTTGATGACCTTGTTATGGTGCCAATGCCTGGTAGTTGTTTTATTGAGCTACTGTCATATAGTACGAGGTTAGTTCAGCTGAAGCAACAAACTATAAGATTGGGTTGGCTTGAAGTAACAAACGATTTGTAATATAATAGAAGATCGGATTGGCTTAGAGCAACAAACAATTTGCGATGTAATAGGAAATTAATTTGGCTGAAGCAACAAATGATCTATAATGTAAGAGAAGATCAATTTGGCTAAGCAACAAACGATCTGCAATAGAAGATCAGTTTGGCTAAACAACAAACAATCTGTAATAGAAGATCTGTTTGGCTTAAGCAACAAATGATCTATTATAAATGATCAGTTTTGCTAAGCAACAAATGATCTGTAATAGAAGATCATTTTGGCTAAGCAACAAACGATCTGTAATAGAAGATCAATTTGGCTAAGCAACAAGCGATGTTTAATAGATGACCAGTTTGGCTTAAAGTAATAAACGATCTGTAATGTAATAGAAGATCAGTTTGGCTTAAAGCAACAAATGATCTATAATGTAATAGAAGATCAGTTTGGCTTAAAGCAATAAACGATCAGTAATATATTTAAATGGGCTGAACCCACTGGTAATTTGTGATGTTTAGTTATGTAATATGTATATTGAAGTACTTGTATGATATATTAGAAATGTACTGTAATATAGGGCAACCAAACACAAGTATTTCATTGTTTGTAAGATTGACGTACAAAGGATGTCAAATAGAGTACTGTATAAAATAGTAGAAAGTACTATGATGTAAGGCGATCAAACATAAGTATTTTATTGATGTAAGACCGACGTACAATATGATATATTTTTTTGCAAAAAGTTTAGAATTTTATATAAGTGGGATCATAAGTACAAGGTAATTACAGAACAAGGACAAAACTGCCCTTAAAAGAGCAAAAAAGAAGCTAAAACACGCCCTGTTCGAATAAAACAATACAGACTTAAATGTATTCGAACTAAGAAGATTCTATTAGAATAAAAGCAAGATGATTGATTTATTAGAAAAATACACTGTGATAGATTATTATCTTCGATATAGCTTCAATTTCCTTGTATTCCAAGGATTATACACTCGTTCCCCAAGTTCTGTAGCGAGGTCATAAGAGCCAAGTCCACTTTTTCCAATAATAATAAAAGGACCTTCCCAATTTTTGGCGAGTTTTCCAGCATTGACTTCTTTTATATACTTGGGAATTTCTCGGAAGACTAGATTTTTAATTTTGAACTCTCTATGGCGAACTCGTTTGTTATAAGATTTGGCTAAAGCCTGATGGTATCTTCCCAAGTTTATGATTGCTCTATATCTAGTTTCCTCAATCCAATTCATGTTACATACCAACTGGAATTCATTTTCTTCGTCTGTCTTGGTATAGTCGCATCATGGGTGATGATATTAAGTGAGGATTATTGCTTCAGTACCATATGCCAACAGGAACGGCGCACATTCAGTCAATATTTGAGGCATTGTGCGATATGCCCATAATGCATGCGGCAATTCTTATACCTAATTACCCTTTTTTTTTATCAAACGCTTTTTGATTCCATCAACGATAGTTCGATTAGTGATTTCAGCCTGACTATTTCCTTGTGAGTAATATGGATTGGAAGGAGAATGGATGATGTTGTGCTAGTTGAGGAACTCAATAACTCTGGAACCAACGAACTGAGGTTCATTGTCGATTCTAATGAGATGGGGGCAGCCAAACCGTATTATGATAGTTTCCCATATAAACTTGATGACTTTGTCTTTACGAGTACAACACAAAAGAACTGCTTCTGTGCATTTGGTAAAGTAATCCGTTACTTCTAGGAGGTACTTCTTTTTGCCCGGTGTAGTGGGGAACTCTCCTACAAGGTTGATAGCCCATCTTCTGAATGGCCAAACAATATTTCTAGAATGAGGTTCTAAGGCTGGAGCTAGAATTCGGGGTCCATGTCGTTGGCAGGCATCACATTTGCTAGTATATTCGATGGCTTGAGCTTTTATTTTTGGCCAAAAGACTCCTTGAGTAAGAGCATGATTTGCTAAAGATAGTCTTGCTGTATGGACCCACAAGTACCTTCGTGAAGTTCATGCAAGAATTTTTGAGCCTCTATATCAGATAAATATTCAAGATAGGGTCATGTGACTAATATTTTATAAAGAAAGTTATCAGCCACAATGTATCGCTTAGCATTATCAAGCACACGTCTTCTATCTGTAGGATCTTTGGGGAGTTCGCCGTCAAATTTGTTTTCAGGTCTGATATATGTAAGAAAAGGTTGTTGCCTATCGTCCTCGTTCTCATCCTCTTCAATACCCCCAGTATTAACAGAATTTGAGCTTATGATTTTTAATGGTGGGGGTGGATATTACTTCGATCTTGAGATATCGAGCTTCTATTCAGAGGATTCCCACCAGATCGGCAAGAAAATTAGAATATCTATTTTCTCTGCAAGGTAAATGCTAAATGATAACATTCTTGAATATGCTTATTCTGTCGGCTACTGCTGCGGTGTAATAAATCATTTTTCTATTTTTCTAAAACCTCTTTGTATAATGGCTCACTATGAGTAAAAAGTTTGTGTATACAGATAATTTGAGAACTCAATCTTTAGAGCCATATCTAGACTATGAATCAATGTCTCATATTCTGCCTTATTGTTGGGGGCTTCGAAGTTGAGTATAATTGATTTTTCAATTATGTCACTAGAAGGTGTGATAAGGATAATGCCAATGCCTAACCCCGTAGGCCCGGCAGAACCGTTAGTTATAAGGTGTTAACCATTTTTTAGATATCCAATAAGACTTTTCTGCGAACTATTCTTCATTGATGTCAGTACTATCTTCTTCCCAGTTAGGATCATCGACTAGAAAGTCTGTAAGGAAATCTTCTACTACTGGGCTTTTTTTGGAATGCCGTGGTTCAAAGCGTATATCATGCTCACCAAGAGTTACCAACCATTGCTATACTCATCTGGATTTCTCTCCTTTCAATAAAATTTTGCGTAAAGGATAATTTGTCATTAATCAAATAGAGTGAGCTTGGAAATATTGTTTTAACTTCTGTGATGTATAATTGAGAGCTAACAGTAGTTTTTCAATCTTAGTGTACAGTGACTCTGCTGGAGTGAGAGTTTTGCTGATGAAGTAGACAGGTTTCCCCATCTTCTCATCAAGTTGAATGAGGACTGAACTCAAGGATTCCTCAGAAACGGCAAGATATATGGTGAGCTCTTCTCCTTCCCTGGATGTACTTATTATTGGTGGCTTTCCCAAATAGCGCTTGAGTTCCTGGAAAGCTGCTTCACATTTTGCAGTCCACTCAATCTCAGGATCTTTTTTAAGTTTCTTTTTCTTTATCCCTTCACGCAGTAGGTCGAATAACCATCGATACCGATCTAAATATTTGGAGATAAAATGATTGATGGCCGCTATCTTGCCGGCTTGCTTCTATACATCTATCATCATCTTTGGAGAAGGCATAGATAATAGTACATGAGTACGATCTGGGTTAGCCTCTATGCCCTGCTTACTGATCAAATGTCTCAAGAATTTGCCAGATTAGACTCCAAACTGGCACTCTTATTCTATAAGATCGAAGAATTTTGAAAGTCATGTGTAAATTTTGAAAGTCTTTTACATAAAATATCATCAATGTAAACTTTTATCGTTTTCCCAAGATGGCCTTTAAGCATTTGTGTCATCAATCTCTGGTAAGTGGCTTCTGCATTCTTGAGTCTGAAAGGCATGACTTTATAGCAATACAGACCATGTTCTATAATAAACGTTATTTTTTCTTAATCTTCAGTTAAGAGAGGTATCTGGTTGTACCCTGATGCGGCGTCCATCATGGATATGAGTTCGTGCCCTACGGTCGAATCGAGCAGATGATTGATGATAAGAAGTAGAGAACTATCTTTTAGAGTATGTTAATTGAGGTCTGTGAAATCCACGCATATAGACACTAATTTTTCCATTTTTCTTTGGTACTGCGACAATGCTTGAGATCTATTCCAGGTAGTTGGCTTTTCAAATAAAACCAACTTCAATGAGCTTATTGATCTCTTTGTTGACTTCTTCTCGGAGTCTTAGTGCTAAAGTTCTCTGTTTTTGCTTCACTGCCTCGGCTTTATCTTGTAAACTAAGCCTATGGCAGGCCAAATTTGGATCAACACCTAACATCTCATGAAACGTTCAAACGAAGACATCACTATTGTCTTTGAGAAATAAAATAAGAGCATTGCACTCTATGGTGGGTAAAAAAGTTCTGATGTAGGTGCCTCTTTTATCCCCACTAATCTCGACGTATTCTGTAGCTTCTACGCATGGTAATTTGTGTTCTATAAAGTTTTCTGTAATGTTCCCTATGGTTTTTCTATAATTGCTATACGAGATGTGGTATGGATGCTTCTTTCATAGTTGAAACAAAATTTTTACAGGCTCGTGCTAGCTTTTGACTGCCTTTGATTTCGTAAATGCCGCCATTCCACTTGAATCGTTGTGCCAAATGATAGGTCGATGGAATAACTCACATGTTATACAGCCAGTAGCATCCCATAATCCCTAGATAGTGCGATCTTGCATTGATAACATTGAATACTACGTCGACTATTGTTGGACTAGCTGTAATAGAAAGTATGATCTTTCCTACACACTCTTTTCTAAAGCTGTTGAATCACTGGGCTGTACTTTGTTGGCCAGACCCATCTGATCAATCGTTTTTTGAAAAAGTTATTTGATACTACTACCTGTATCCACCATTATTGTATGTAGTATGACATTTTTCATTTTCACATGATCACCAGTGCATTGTGGTGAGGAAAGTTGATGTGGCTATCATAATCGTCAAAAGAGATCCCTGTGCGTTAGGAGCTAGATAAGGGAGGTAATCGGGCTTCTTTATCATCCATGGACAAGTCATGACATTGGCCGATTTGTCATCTTTTTTACCTGCTCGATTTATTAATGGTATGAGTCTGAATGAAGTGGCTGAGGGAGATATGGTTTAAATGCTTCTCCTCTGTCATTTCTTCGACCTGTACGACCTCTGTGGGAAGTCTGTAATTCCTCTTCTTGTAACTTTCAACGTCTACGATGTATTTATGCATTCGTCCATTTGTAAAAATATACTCTAACAGTCATTGTAAAGCAAAATAATTCTCCATCTCATGATGTCAGACTTTGTGGTAAATGCAATAGGGTTTGTTCTCAATGGGTTAGAGATATTATGCATTACAAAAAAACTTATCCTTTTGAAGTATAGGATAAATGATGGCTATGGTAACAGTTATTTTGGGAAGATAGGGTTTTGGCATATTACTACCTATCCATGGTTGATCTTCATTAGATTTTGTTTTCTTCTTGTTTCCTCCATGATCAGCTGTACGAATGAAATCTTGGTCTGTAGACTGATCTCTAGCTGTCAAGGTTGATTTATGAATTTTCTGTCCGTCAAGCACCATTCTTTCGTGATCGATATACCCGTTAACCTTTTCGATCATGTCCTCCAAAGTCATAGGTTATTTTAGAATGAGGTACTCGTTCGCCCTTCCATCGACGTGTAAGGCATTGGTGAAGGTCAAGATTATAATCTTCTGATCGAGTCGATCCACCTTTCGGGCCAACTCCAGGAATTTCTTAGTGAATGTCTCAAGCTTCTTTTCTGGAATCTTCTTATGGCTGAATAGAGAATATTAATTTTTCCTCTTTGTCTTTGTTGTGTGAGTAATTCTTGACGAAGAGTTTCCTCAATTGCCCGAAAGTCGTAATGGACCCTTTTGGTAGTATGTAGAACCATCGCAAATGTTCACCTTATAAACTGGTAGGAAAGAGTCAACATAGAATGTGGTTAGATATAGAATGTAAGCCTTAAGCGTCCTTGAATTCTTGATCGTGTTCCACTGGATCAGTCCCTTTTTATTATCGAATTTTTGGAATATGGAAACCAGTAAGAACTTTGCCATTTAGTAGTTCATATGCGATCGGGCCCTTCTTTAACAAGTTGTGGATTCCTTTAGTGGTCTGAATTGAGCATCAAACAATTTTTTGATGTGATTTTTAACATGTTCTTGAGTTACATATTGACGAGCTATGGTGGTTGGTCGCGGGACTCGCCCTTCATGAGGAATATGGTCTCCACTTCCTTTACTGATCCGCTCGTGAGCCAAAATTTCAAATCTTCCTCAGGGTGGCTCTTCTTGTCTAACTCTAGAGAGACTTCCATCAACTTTTTGGTGGACTTCTTGTATGAAAGTAGGCTTTCCTCCATGTTGCTTATGATTAGATCGAACTTCACCTCCCAGATTGTTCGTGTGAGGTCCTATCCTGTTGAGAACGGAAACCCGTGAAGTAGCTGGCAGTATGATTTTATTTTTTTGTATTATGACCTATTGACTTTACAAAACCTTCAATGCGTCTTGGACGTCTGCTAGTTGTTGTTCTAGAGTGGCTCGCCTTTCAGTTTCGGAGTTCAAATTTTCCTGGAACTCTGCTAGTACGGCATTTCCTTCTCCTGGAGAAATTGGCGTACTCTGGTCTGGAAGTGTCATATGGTATAGAAATACTATGTTATTTTTTGAGATTATGAGTTTGAGAACTTCGTTCCCACAAACGGCGCTAAATATAATAGCCTAATTTTGTATCTCGAACTTAGCCTTTACACCAAGGATATTCAGAGCGTCTAGATGAATAATGGAAGAATACTAGTACAAAGTTTAGCGTGGAAAGCCTTTGAATAGGTTAAAAATTGTGACCTTTCTTGAGGATTTAGAAAGAGAGAAGTTCATTGATAGCTGCTAGATATTACAAGAGATGCTCTGAGAATTTTAGTATAAAGTTTGAGTGAGCATTCATCCGCCCTTCATCTGGAATTCTCTGGTCTTATTTATAGGTCTTATAATATAACCATTTAATAATCATGATTATCCTTAATGATGGATGTTACAATATATATTTGATAAACTACGATTTAATTATGCAACGGTTTGATCTTTGCTATTTTGTAACGGCTTCATTGATGATGGTGCGTTTGCTTAACCCGAACTGTTGATGTAGAGGTCAAAAGTGATGACTAGAACTCTGTAACTGCAATGTATCTTCAATAGTGCCACGTGTTATGTTGATATGGTCGAGGGATTGTATGATGCTTGAAGATGAAGCTTGAGTCCGTGATGCGGAATAATCCATTACATGACCCTTTCGACCATATGTTCCACAATAATTAATTCAAGAGTAAGAGAACCTTTTAGCTTGATTGCGGATGGTAGATATTACATTATGTTTTGGCAATGATGTGGTAGCAATTGCTTCGATAAATTTTGTGACTTGAGGGGTCTTGGCATCATAATCATGTGGCTCATACCCTAGCCCCTTTTGTCACTATCAGTTTCCCCCACACATAACATCTTATCAATATCTTTTGCTCCATGAAAAAAAATTAATTTCAATATCCGACCCCTCATCATCATCTAAATCATATGAGTTGTCAACCTCTTTAGTACCCTTAGAAGATGAAGAGGTAGAGGAAGACTTAAATGAACCTCATGTTCTTCTGAGTGTTTTCCATATGCATCTCGAGTTTAAATGTTTATAACTTTCTAGCAAGCATGTCTATTTTCATTTTTTTTAAGATCTTGAGCTTCATCTATAGTATCATATCCAGATCTAAAGCTCTTGGGAAGAGATCTTAATATTTTGCGAACAATTTGAATATCGGAGTAAGATGCACCTAATGCGGCATTTATGTTGATAATGCAACTTAGTCTCGCATAGAACTCATCAAAGGGTTCATTCTCATCCATTTAAATATTCTCGAGTTTGGAGGTGAGCATTTACAATTTTCTTTCCTTGACTGGAACATCACCTTCGTGAGTTCAAGGTAATATGTCCCAAGCTTCTTTTGAAGTATTACAAGCAAAGATTTGTCATAACTCACATTGGTTCATAATCATAAAAATAATATTGCGACCCTTATCCAGTTGCTTCCTTTTCGTCCTTAGACCATTAATTCCTCGGCTTAAGGACATATTCAACATTATCACCCATTCCTTTCATAATGGTAGGGTGCGTCCATTCATCCTTGATTACAATCTAGACATCTTATCCAAGTGATTGTAAGAATGCGACCGTTCAAACTTTCCAATAAGGACATTCTTTAACATTGAAGAGTGACAGACGATTTATGGGACCCCCAAATCTTTTAAAATCTATTAATCTCAAATACACGAGTTAGGATCTACACTCAGGTTGTTTAGCCATCGAGCGTGACTGCTCTGATACAAATTAAAAGTTTTGACTAGATGAGAATAATCGATTTCGATAAAATTTGGTCAAATAAATTAGGTCCGATAATCCTTGAAACTAATGGTCTAACTCTAACCTAACTCAAGTTGATATGGTAATCTAGTGTTAACAGCAAGCAAACAACTATGCACAAAAATAAACAATTTTAAACCTGCGGGAAACCTTTCTCAGGAAAAGAAAGTACAAGAATTCACTATTGAAAAGGAAGTACAAGAATTCAATCGCTTACAGACTGGACAAGCACATCTCGTGGTTTCCTCTCTTCTAATTAAGCTTCATGCAATCGATTCTTCCCGCTCTCGCAACACCCTTCGTTCTCGCAATTCCTCGGTTCAATCTCCCATCAAAACTTACAAACTTGAATTCTTCAAGCTCTTAAATGTCAAATTGGGTATTCAAAATTCTAAGATTGATTCACCTTGAGGGTTAATTATTGTTGAACCTCTTGTTGAATTCTCTCAAAATATCTCAAACCCTAGAAAAATTTGTTTTTGGAAGAGTTGATTTGAAAAAAATAGAAAATGAACCTTTTAATAGTAAAACTGAATATCCCATACTGTATTCGAATATAACCAAAGTCTATTTAAATAGGACAAAAATATTTTCGAACAGAACAAAGTCTATTCGAATAGAAAGGCTCTTTCCCTTGTGTATTCAAACAAAAAACAATTTTATTCAAAAAACATAACTTTTTTGTAATTTTGTAAAATATTAATGGGCTAGAGTATTTGAGCAACGAGGTACAAAACCAACATCTTGTTCAATGTTAGTCCAGCTATAGTTATTCCACGTGCACTTTTGGATGATGAATAACCACTAGATAGTGTTGACACTTACTCTAGACATGAAATGAAATCAATACCAAATATGGAAGTTTTAAGTATGACTATTTACAAGTGGTGAACCATCATTGGAAAAGACATGCTAATGAATATCTGGAGGACAAGATGAGGAGGGAGGCCTTGAAATTAACAAGAACGATGCCTGACGCCATTACCTCAAAATTTAGGGCTTGCATGGTAGAAGTGGATTTAAATGCAAAGATGTTCACACTTCTCCTTCAAGGCTATACCAAATTCTAGATTATGTCTACTTAAGATAGATGTTTGATGAATTTTTGGTTAAGCAAATGGTGTAATTTTCTTTTTGTGAGATCGATGTTGAGTGTAACTTTGAGTATTCTATAGCCGGTTACTCTCTTGTCTTTATTTTCTATATCAACAAGAATAAATTTGATAAGATCTTGTATTGGACATGTGCGCTAGTGAGTCAATGAACCATTTTGTTATTTTGGTTACATTTCATACAACAATTTTTTGGTTAGATAAGTGGGCTTAGTGTCTGTCCAGTGGTTTACTGTCTATAATATCCCAGTTCTAGAATAGAGGCAAATACTTGATAGAGTATAGTTTATTCTATTCAACAAGCACTAAAATTATTACGAAACTAGGGGCAAATTGCAACGCGGAAGTACAAGATTAATAAACAAAACTTGAAGGTCGAAGTCTAACCACAAAATATTTAAACCAAAACAATAAACGTACATACAAGATTTCAATTTAGGTAGAAACCTAAAAGGATCAAAACCACCCCTGACAAGCACGACGAATCTATTATCAAACAAAGGGTTACAAGAAGTTCTAGAGATCTCTCAACCTTACCTCTACCCTTGCAGATAATCCCCAGTTAGAAACATTAAAAAGAAAACCCAAAAAATCTCTCAAGAACAAAGTCCTAGATTTCTCCCTTTTCTCTCTCTAGATGTTTTTTCTCTTCGCAGGATATGAACTCCTTAACATTATAGCCTGACAAAGTCCTAGCTTTATAGACTCTCTATGAGGTTATCAGAGAAATACGTATCATGATGCAATTTGAAGGACCAAAAAAAACTTTATTTACGATTTCCCTTCGAACAGACAATCAGTCTATTCAAATAAACCACTATCTGACCCATATGTTCGAATAGACAATAAGTCTATCAAGTTATATTAGTGTCTGACTCTTTTGTTCGAATAGACTTATAGTCTATTCAGGCAGGAACCAAAAACTTCTTTTGAGCCGTAACCTCAACAGAAACATCAGATCTAATTACTATCCAACTATATTTTTTCTTTCCATTCGGGTACACACATTTCTTGCATTTCTGCAACCAAAGGTTCTCACTGTCATGATGTCACAAGTACAGTGGCAAACCATTGTCATTGGAGCAATTTTTTGGTTTTTTACTTGTACACCATTACTTATTCTTTTTAGGGAAACCACATGCCACAGAGAAGCATAATGCTACAGAAATAGTCATGGAACTCAACTAAATTACTTAATTTATGAAGAAGTGTAGTGTTTTTAAAAGCTAGAGAAGTCATTCGGCATCTGTAGGCAATTAGTGGAAAAACATTTTGGAGAGATGAATGGTAAAGCAACCATAAAGTATTTTTCAAGGCATTACTTGAAGAGAGATCAACACACTTTTTCAGTCACGAAATTACAATATGGCTAATAATTTGTGGAAAAGAAAAATACATAAATTCATCTCCATGTAAAAGCAAATAGAAAATGAGATAGATGGTAATGAGAAAATTAACATTAGAGCACAAAAGACTACCTCGCTTTCATAAAAGTGTAACTACACTAGGATATATCCACCAAGAAAGCTTAGATTATGGATAAGAGCAAATAAAATTTCATACTATTTACACTTTATGAATCAATTTTCTATTAACACCTTTAACATCTAGATATTTCTTCTGGCATGGCTATAAATAGTTCCTCAGACAAATAAGTACAAATGGACACCACCAAGAAACTCATCAGGGGATTCTCTTCTGAAGATCTAACATGAACCTGGACGCAAATAAGTAAACTTCTTTCCAGTTTTTCCCGCAATATTCTTCAAGGACAACATATCTTGTGATACCTAAAGGGAATTTTTTAAAAAAGATTTTAGGCCATACAATGTTATTATATAAGGTATATGAATCTACCTCAAGTTCCATTCTTCTTTACAAATTACAAAGTTTGCAAGATATGGCCATATTTAGGGGGTAAAATAATAATACACTAGTATAGTGGCACACGAGATACGTATGTAACTCCCCTTATGCAACAGTTACTTGATAATTAAGCAGTGAAGTAAATCTGGTTTAGTAACTTTTTTTAGCTCTATAGTATTTCAAACAAGGCAGTTTCCTATTTTGCTATAAACACCAAGTGTTCACCTTCATGGGAGGAAACAAAGACAATGCTGAGATAAATCTATAGAGGAAGCTCGTGTATTATGGTTGACCAAAACAGAAAATGGGGATAAACAGATATGCGACCTAATTTATAACTAGAAAATAGACAAGCTACCTATTATACATGAAGAAATATAAGCTTTAATAGTATTTTATGATCGAGTCCATTTCTTCTAAAGTAAAAAATAGTGCAACAATGGCTACCAAATAGACATAGACAGACTAAAAATAATACTAAACTCGAGAAAACCTAGATCTTTATGAGTGCAGACTGAGAGATTCTTTCTTGCAGGCTATTTTAAATTTATGAAGGGACGAAAAAGTTAAAAAGGAGAAATAAAATTATAAATTTTTTCTAAAGCATTTCATCTTTTATCAAGAAACTAGTTCAAGTCTTCAAACACATCTCAAACTGTTTACCATTGAAATATCAAATATGGCTTAAGTGTTTGTCTCAGTTGAGGATCAGAGGGTTGTTCATAAAGAATTTATATTTTTATTCAAAAACATGACAATCAAGGAAAAAGCGAGAACTCAAATTACATTTTAAACTCCTAAATCTCAAAAATATAAACAAAATCCTCAATATAGTTTCCACTTGATTCCTACATAGCCCTAATCATAATTCTATTATGCATTGACAAACTGAAAGTACTAAGGAGAAAAAGAAAACCTTGAATTTTGTGCTTGCAATGGAATGTTTTGGATTTGGAGTTTTGTGTAGATATGATTAGGTGTTTAAGATAAGTTTGGTTGATGTTGCACCCCACAATTATGAAGGGCGTTGGACCCCGTGAAGAGTTAAATTTTAGGAGTATAAATGAAAATTTAAAACAAAAGGCAACAGTTTGAAAGGTTTTAGGTTGTCTCATTTCGAGTATGTCGAGTCCTGTGGTTATCTCAGTCGAAGATAGTGATAGTATCAAGACCAATGGACAAGTCATCTACAACCAATGACCTAGAAGGTAAGTTGGTAAGTAGAACTCTGATAAAGTAAAAGCCCAAGATAGTTTTAACTTAGAAAACTTTCTTTGCAAAACGAGATTTTTTTTTTAAGTGTTCTATTTTTAAGGCCAAATTTTTATAGTCGTTCGAACAACTACTAACAAAAGATAAGATTTTAAAGGATTCTAATTGCCTTGTTTTTAGGATATTTTGAATGCCTCGTTCGAACAAGTTTTATGGTCATTCAAACGACTTCTGGGAGAAATATTTTTTTTCAAAGAATTTTATTTCGCTTGGATTTTAGGCTATTTTGAGAGCACTTCGTACGAACGAATTTGGTTCTTGTTCGAACGGATGCCGGGAAAACTATTTTCACTATTTAGAAAAAACCTTGTTTTATATTTTCTTTACTAAGTTTTTTACCAAGTTTTTTAGGGCTTTTATGCTTATTAGAGAGGCTAATTAAGATCAAAGAGAGAGAGAGAAATAACTTAAAACCTTAATCTTGAGATTGAATTAGTCAAATTTTACTTCCCTCATAATTTGTTAGAGTGATCCGAGTAAGGTTATCCTTGTTGCTATATCAAGGAGTATCATTGCGAGAATGAAGAAGATAGGGTGTGAAGCTTGGATCAGATCCTTGTTGTGAGATCAAGGAGTATCATTGCAAGATAGCGTGTGAAGCTTGGATCAGAAGAGAGATAATCACGAGATGGGCTTATCGAGTCTGTTAGTATTGTTAAGATTACAACTTCTTAGATTATTGAATTTTTGGTTGTCGATCGATTTTATCGACATTAACCTGCAGTCTTTCTTTCGAGTAAGGAGTTTTTAAAGGGTTAAAAATTGTCTGTATCATTTCTTTAATTGTTATAATTATTGCTTAATTCTATTTATCCCTAGAACGTTGATCGTTAGGAATAGTTCTAACCTAATTTCTCGAAGTACAATAACTACGAGCATATAAAATTTTAATTGGTATTAAAGCGAAAACACTTATAGGCTTTACATCCTCAGCATTGGTCTTGCCTTAAGTGTTTACTAAAATTTAATGGATTCTAAAAAATTTGGAGGTCATATAAATTTTCCACCACTCTTTGATGGCACAAACTTTCCTTACTGGAAGGTTCGAATGATTGCCTTATTGCAATCCATGGGAGAATATGTATGGATTTCCATTAAAGATGGATGGGCGCATCCGGTTGTAATGCGAGATGAGCTAACGACAACTGTAAATGTTGATAAACCTAAAAATTAATGGACTAAAGATGAAAAAGAAACGTCTGGTGATAATTCTAAAAGTTTTAATGCTATTTTCAATACATTGAGCCAAAGCGAGTATAAGAACATCTCTGCGTATCCCACTTTGAAAGAAGCTTGGGACATCTTAATGCGTACTCACGAAGGTGATGATACAGTTGAAGAGGGTAAACTACAAGTCATCATCTTTCAATTGGAGAACATCCGAATGCTTGAGGATGAACCATTCGGTGAGTTTTATGCCAGACTGAGTGACATTGTCAATAGTAATGCCTTTTTAGGAGATAAAAATATCGATATTCAAATAGTTCGCAAAATTTTAAGATCTCTTCTCAAGACTTTTAGATCTAGACGTAATGACAAAGAGGAAGTTCAAAATTTAAAGACTAAAAAACCTGACGCACTTGCTGGAAAATTATAAACATTTAAAATTGAAATGGAAATGGAAAATCTTAAGAAGAATAAGAGTGTGGCTTTTAAGTCTTCCTCAAACTCTTTGTTTTCTAAGGGAACCTGAGAAGTTGACAACTTATATATCTTTGACGATGATGCAGAATTGGATTTTGATTCATAGATTGTTGTTATAATCCCACAATTTAGAAAACTTTTTAAAAAAATGACAATTTGAGAAATAAGGGAAAAATATAAATTATACGCCACTTCCTCATGATCGTGTGAAGTTTTATGGCAAACAAACCAATCTTGAACAAGACTTAAATAAAATTGAATGTTATAGGTGCCATAAGTATGGTCACTATGCTCACAACTGTCCCACTAAGAGTTCTAATAGTAACCACAAGGCCATGAATATTAATGTTACTTGGGATGATAATAATGATGAAATTGATGCTAATAATGATCATCCCCAAGAAAATGAAAATGGCAGCTATTGTGCATTTTCTACTATAATAAACTCTAGTAATGATTATTCTGACCTTTTTGAGCTAGAAACCTTGTTGAAGATCAGAGTGATTATGAAATTGATAATTGTGAGGAACCCAATTTTGAATATTTATATTCTCAACTTATTTCTTAGCTTGAGGAACTTAAAAATGGGAAAGATGCTCTTATTGCCAAACTTGATATTTGTGAAAAAGAAAAACCAAACTGCTGCGGAGAAGCTAAAATTGATTGAAACTAAACTTGAGAAACTTAAACTTGACTTGACTCCCACTAGGCAGAAACTTGAAGATTTTTGTCATGGAGTAAAAAATATTGATAAAATGCAAAGTATGAGCAAAAATTTTACTAACAAAAGAGGACTTGAATTTGACGATGAAAATGATAAGTCTACTACACCTTAAATCACCAAGTTTGTCAAAGCTACTCCAGTGCAAGGTATATGTTAGTTATTATTATTCTAAGCTATATGAGATGACAGAGAGTATGTATTATATGTCGATGATTGAACCAATCAACCTGAAAGATGCTTTATATGATGAATACTAGATTAACACTATTGATGTATGTTCTATTGAGTAAACCTCTCCGGTCATCCTGACTGTGTACATCTTTTAGTAAAGTATTTTTTTAGTGTAGTCCCACCTTCAAACTGGATATTTTCTTTTAGTCCCTAAGTTGTTTAAATATTCATTTTTGGTCCCCAATTTGTCTTTGACCAAGGTTAACCACATTTGAAGTCAATTTTGACCTTAACTCCTACAAATTCCCTCACGTGACTTTTACGAGATTTTAAGTAACAAGTTAACCGGTTTATTTTAGGTCACTTCCACGTCATCAGTCCATGTCGGTAGGCCATGCTATTTTTCAATAGCAAAAATTGCAAAAATAATTAGCCTATAGTCCCAACATATTTTCCTACGATTAGTTTTTAGTCCCCATTTCTTCAATTTTAGCTTTAATGGAGATTAATAAAATTTCACAACCCAACACCACAGTAGAATACACAATATGAGAAAGCACATCCCCACATGAAGAAGAAGAAGATGAGCTTGCTGTTGTGGGTCTCCTCGTCTCCACTTTCTCCTCTCTCTCCATTGTTATGGTTATTATTGTTGAAGAAGATCCTACTAGTTCCTCCACCACTATCACAAGGAAAAAAATAGTTAAAATCATCTCCAAAATCCCTCAACGCTTTACAAATCATCAAAGGGGGATGAACCCATTTCTGATTCCTACTTGATAAATACTCTTGATTCCCATTAAAACTTAAGAAATTACCTGAAGGCAACTTGTTACCTGTAGGCAAATATCATGTGCAACTCACGTGAGGGTAGATTAGTCACTTCATGTCAAAATTTGACTTTAACGGAGGTTGACCTTCAGCCAGAAGCCATTTTGGGACAAAAACTTCATATTTCATCAACTTGGGGACTAAAGGCAAATAATCAGTTTCTAGGTGGGACTACACTCAAAAATCCCTTTTCTGTTGATAGTTTCAGGTATGAGCCTTTTTTTTGTTTTTTGTGTTATTCCCCCTTATTTTTTTTACATAAGAGTCTATCCTAGCTAAGTATATGCATGCATGATTACGACTATATTTTGTGGTATATTCATCTAATGCTTAAGCTACTTGGTATTATTTTAACTTTACTATAGTCAATAGTTTATTAAAAAATTCTTTCTTAACATTACGCATGGATCGAGCCTTCTGTGTAAGCTTCGAGTATTATTAAATAAAGTCTTTCTAGTAAAATCTCCCCCTTTAAAATCTCATCCTTTTCATGGATTAATCAATTGTTGGTGGTGATATATAATTCAAATTAATATACTAGAACATTTTCTTTACTTAATTCGAGGTGAAATAAGAGATTATATGAGGCTTAGGGAATGACTTTAGGTATTTTGATTGCACCCTTTTTGGCCTTTCAATACTTTTCCCAAAAGTTTTAATTATTTTCTACCCTTTGAGCCTAAAATAAGCCATTTCTTTGTGTAAGCCAATTCCCTTTTAACCTTTTGTTCTGTGGACATTAAGTGATAAAATATGAGGGGAGTTGTGTGAATCAGTATTGGTTGTGATATTATTTTTTTGTAAAGCGTAAATACAGATTCAGTATATTTCTAGAACTATCACATTCTAAAAATAAATTTATAAAAATAGAGTCAGAGGAAGGAGGTGTCTTGATATCAAAAATGAAGGTGGTAGTTATTTTTGTCCTCTGAATTCCAGTAAAACACCTGCTTCAACACTAGCCTATCTTCGCCTACTTTATAGCCTTAAAAGACCTATTTGATTCTAAGTCTAGTAGAATCAGTTTAGTGGAGATGATAATTAGAGAATTTATGGTATTAAACTTTATACCACCAATGACAATTGATTTTCCTTCCGTGAGATCTTTCAGTAAAATAATGTTGCTTTATTGAAATATGAAATATTTATTTCATTTTACTCATATTCATATTTCCCCAGAGAGATTCCTAGTAAATTCTTAATGATTTTTATTAACCAACCATGAGAGGCCTAAGTTGAATCATTTTTCCAATATAGTAATCTTAATTCATCTAATTGTTATGATTTTGATTTGACTACACACATACACGCCATGTTCTTTTGCATTGTCTCATTTATATCTTAATAATATTTTATTAATCTGTCATGCATCTGCTTTGTTTATATATTTAACTTTTAATGTTTTGAGGGGGAGTATGTATGGAAGTCTCTCATTTAACTCGTAACGTTTGTGGGTTATGCTAATCCACAATCGAATTAGAGACTAACCCTTAATAAAGAATTAATAGATAACGAATAATTAGGTGGGATAATTTCCCAATAGGAACTTTTATTACTCAATTGGATTTATTACAATGAATTACTCCTCAAACCCTATGTTCTAGATTACAACTTGGATTCCTTTCATATTGCTTAGCCTTGCTCTTTTATGATGGTTACAAGTTTCTTAGTTAAAATATAAGACTAAATTGCCCTTAAAGTGTCATAAAAATAGAAGAAGTCGTGATTGTCGTTCAAACGGATCATGGAGTCATTACAACAACAAACTCAAATAAGTCTGGAAAGCGAGAAAACTAGAATCCTTCTTCTGGTCTTCGGCTCATTCGAACGGCTCCAAGGATGCTTCGAACATCTTTGGCAAATATACCTTAAATCAACAACAGAACTTTGGCCTGACTTTCCTTCTATCTCGTTCGATCGGCTCTAAGGCTCGTTCGAACGACTTGCCATCTTTTAGGCAGTTTAAGTTCTAGATCCTCCTGAGAGATTCCTATTTCCATAGAAAGATTCCTAGTAAATTCTCTGTGATTTTGAGTTACCAACCTTGAGAGGCCTAAGTTGAATCATTTTTCCAATACATTAATCTTTATTCATTTAAATATAAGAAATTTGATTTGACTACACATACATAAAGTTCTTTTGTACTGTCTCATTTATATCTCAATAATATTTTATTGATCTGTCATGCATCTGTTTTGGTTATATATTTGACTGCGCATGTTTTAAGGGGGAGTATTTTTGGTACACTATCGTTTAAATCGTAACGTTTGTGGGCTATACCATGTGTCTTTAGTATATTATTACTTTGGGGTGCGTATTTCTGGCCTCTGTGACCCTGTTTGAACGAGTCCATATTCCATTTGAGCATTTTTTCCCACTTTTTCTCCAATTTTTTTCCCTCCAAATTTACAGTTTTGGGCAATTTTCTTTTCCTCGCACAAACGGGTTATATAGTTGTTCGAATGACTTATTCTCATTTATAAAAAATTCCTTGTTCCCAAATCTTGCCCACTTCCATTAACTCGTTCGAATGAATTTATAGACGTTCGAACTAGTTGCGTTTCCTTTCCTCCAATTTTTTATGCCTCATTTTTCAGGAAAATTTTGATTTTTCGTTGGAACGGCTTAGAGCCTTGTTCAAACAAAGCTTGTATTTGGTCATTCCCCATCATCCTCTTTGGTCATTTTTTTTTCTTCCTCTCTTCTCTCCCATTTATTTCTCCCTCCCTCTTCTCCACTCATCATATCCACTTCACTTTAAATCCCTCACATTGATCACTTTCATGCCATTGAATTCATGTTTAATTGATTTCTCGTTCATCTGCTCTCTCCATATTCTTCAAACTATTGATTTTTAGAGTTTTTAATTTCAATCGTAGGGTTTCAAGTTTAGAGTTTGGAGGTTAAATTTTGTAGACTGCCACTCCAAGGATTCGCTCTAAGTCTCAATTTTTCAAATGGCAACCTTTAATTTTGCCCTCTATTGCGTATTTACATCACTAAACTTGCGAAAAATGGGTTTATTGGCACTGGTGCTTTTGTGAATTTGTGCTGTGTTCTCGTAGTTTGATTGGGCTACATTAGCGTTTGTATTGCTAGATTTGGGTGATCATGGTAGATTGTGGGTTTATGCAGTTAGTATTGCTAGTTGTGATTGTGCATTTGTGGGGTACTTTTTCGTGATCATTGGTATTTAAATTATGGCAAATGGAATTTATGATCGCTTGTGATAGTTGGGTTGTGCTTGGATGGTGCTAAATTGGTGTATTATTGGGTTGATAATCTGACCGACCGGTAGGGAGGTCACTCTACGCATAATTGTACAAAAATACTCTTGGTGGTTACAAAGAGGTTAGATGGTAGTCCGTCTGAAGTTTTTTGGGATCCCTAAAATACCCTTTAGTTTTATCTTTATTATCAGTTTGTGTTAGCTGTACACAGTAATAAGTTGAGAAAACAATGGGTATTTTAGGTCAAATGAAATCATATCTTTCCATTCCCACAATTTTCTCCATTTTTTTTTTCTCTTTTCAACTATCTTTTATTCTCTCTTGGGAAGTAGTTTTGTTTCTATCCCTTCTCTTTCTAAACTCTGTGCATGCTACCTAAAAAATGATTATTCTTCTAACTTGTAAATAATAATAAAAAAATTCTTTTATTCGGCGATGAGGCTTTCAAGCGGTCAAATTCTACGATGTTGTTCGAATCAAGGTGATCCAACCTATTAGCACTTATAATCAGAAAACGTCTACCAGAAACTTAAATATAAAACAAAAAGACAATAAGAAATTTGCATGGTCGATCCCACCGTTATGCGGTAAACTAGTTGTAATTGTGTTGATTATAATTATTCTCATTGTGGTGGTGATTACTTGACAAATTCATGATGGCAGTTGTGTCATTGATTGGGCTTTTCTTTGTAGGTAGGATTCCAAGTTATGGCTAATAGATGTGTGATTGTGATTATTTGTTCAGGTTTGTAGATAGTACTTGGGTTATTTTTTTGATTGAGCTCCGGGCTTATTGAATTGTGTTTTGTATTTTGATTGACATATGGTACCCAAGGGATGTACATTAAGAACATGATAGACCCTACCTTAATGAAACGGTCGTTATGGATGAGAAAAGAGTAGGACCTCAACCGGAGTATTGGAGCATAGATAAGTGCTTTAAAGATCGATGGTTTTGAAGGAGCAAGTAGTAGATATCAAAAATCTTTCCAAGCTTAATGAGGGTTACGCGGGGGTGCTTGCAAATTTCATTGCAAAAGGATGGATCGAGATTCTTAATACTACTAGAAAGGTATATCTTCGACTTGTTCATTTATTCTATGCCACTTTGAAAGTTTATTTTACCAGAATACCTCATAATTAATCTTTTGCGGTAACTATTGATGGGGCAGAATATAAAGTACACAGGGGCAGAATTTATACAATTTTGGGTTTCAACTCCACTTAACAAATTACATGTCCCCAATACAATTGGCTAGTAATATCTTATCCGTTGTCAGCTTCTACTACCGAGGGTGATATTCTTGTTTTTCCTGAACTGAGTGAAATGGATATTACAAATCAAAATAACCTATATACTGGAACGGGAACTATTTCTTAAAAGATGTTAGATGACAAGTCCAGCCTCTTGCATATCATTGCTATTACAAATATTATCCCAAGGTCACAAAAGAATGAACTCTCTGAGCAGATAAAATTATTTCTCCGTGTCTTCAAGAATGATATGAAAATCAATCTCGCTAATATCATCATTGAAGAGAAGATAGAGGCAAGCACCAAGATGGCGTCTCGAACTTCATTACCTTTTGTACGACTTATGATGCAGATACTGACAGTGGCTAATTATAAGTCATTTCCTAATGAGCCAGAGGATACAAATATAGAGAAATTGGATGCCAGTACCTTCCATAGAGTACATCTCATCTTCCATCTGTACTACCATCTGTGCTAGCTCCTCCAGGTGAGCATATAGGTTCCTCTAGCTTAGCTGTACAAATTTCAGGGGTGGTTAATCTTCAGTATGTTAGGAGCATGGTACAGACCTTTACAGTGAGTGTGGGGGAGGTGAAGAGTAAGTTGGGTGTAGTGGAGACAGAGGTTGGGAGTCTCAGTTAGCTACATGTGCGTCGCAATTTTGATCGTGATGATGGGTCTTGCGATATTTGGCAAAACAAGGTCCCTAGACTTATATTTTCTATTTAGTTGTTGCCTCCGCTTCTATTTCATCTAGACTAGTTTTGTTTTGTGTGCACATGTAATATTAATCTATGTACTGACATTGGAAGTATGTGTTATGCTATCTTATCTATTTTCATTTATCAAGTGGATCTAAATTCTCTATGCTTCAGATAGTAGTTATGGGTTACCATTTGTTTCTTCTGGGACAAAAAGGGGGAGAAATGGGCATCCCTGATAGGATAACAGAATGAAACGATATATGATCATGCTTTTCTGGTTAGATATAATTATGATCATGTTTTTCAGTTTTATGAGATTTTTAAGTTCTTCTTTACATACATATCATAAAATAGATTGTTGAGTGTGCATATATTAAAGAACAACTTATTGATACGTTTTGGAGTGTGAAAGATGTCATCCGTGGAAGCGGTCAAGTGATTGAACCTGTAGATGAAAGGGGTGGTGTCTTACTAAGGTCTAGGTTATCTTTATGTCTGGGAAGTACTGCAAAGTAATGTTTAGGGCTTAGATTTTTCTTTGTTACGAAATGAACCAAAGGTGGAGATTGAAAGGTTTTAGTTTATTTCATTTCGTACATGTCAAGTTCAGTGGTTATCCTAGTTGAAGACGGTGATGGAATCAAGACCGATAGACAAGTCATCTACAACCAACGACCAAGAAAGTAATTTGGTAACTAGAACTCTGATAAAGTAAAAGCCCAAGATTATTTTAAATTAGAAAACTTTTTTTATAAAAATAGATGAAGCAAAATTTTTAACTGTTATATTTTTAAGGCATAATTTCTATAGTCGCTCGAAAGATTACTGGCGAAAGGTAAGTTTTTAAGGGATTCTAACTACCTTAATTTTTTAGGCTATTTTGAATGCCTCGTTCGAACGAGTTTTAGGGTCGTTCGAACGACTTCTAGAGGCAATATTTTTTTTCAAAGGATTGAATCTGCTTTAATTTTTAGGCAATTTTGAGAGCCTCGTTCAAACGACTTTGGTTCTAGTTCAAACGAATGTCAGGAAAATAGTTTTTACTATTGAAATAAGCCTTATTTTATTTTTTCTTCATCAAGTTTTTAACCAAGTTTTTTTAGGGTTTTAATATTTAGCAGTGAGGCTAATTATAATCAAAGAGGGAGAACTTAAAATATCAATCTTGAGATTAAATTAGTTAAATTCTACTTCCCTTAGGATTCGCTAGAGTGATTCAAGTAAGGTGATCCTTATTGCGATATAAAGGAGTATCATTACGAAAATAAAGAAGATAGGGCATGAAGCTTGAATCAGATCCACGCTGCGAGATCGAGGAGTATCATTGCAAGAATTAAGGAGATAGCGTGTGAAGCAACAATCGGAAGAAAGATAATTATGAGATGGGTTTATCAAGTCTGTAAGTATTTTTCAAATTGCAACTCTTTTGGTCAGTAGATTTTTGGTTGTCAATTTCATCGACAACGACCTGTGGTTTATTATTGAGTAAGAAGTTTCCACATGATTAAAAATTGCCTGTATATTTTCTTTATTTGTTATAATTATTGCTTGAATTTGTTTATCCCTAAAAAGTTGATTACTGGGAATAGATCTAATCTAATTTCTCAAAGTACATTGTATATGATCACAAAGAATTTCACTGTTTACACAATAAAAGTTTCATAACCAACAAAATAATTGTTTGGAGAGTAAGTTGGATCCTTTGAACCATAAAGATTTTTTTTACAACAAGTTACTTAAAAATGCTAACAAATTTGATGTTCAGTATAACAAAGAAATGATAAGGAAATTAAAAGAAAATTGAAGGTAATACTTGAAAGGATGAACTGTTGTGGAACCTCTAAGCGATGGGGACCAAGTTAAAATTTCAATGGCAAAGGTTTCAACTCCTCCTAATTTTGTCAAGGGATTTTATAGTTTGAAGGAAACTCTACAGAATGTCATCCTAAAGCTAATGGTAATAACAAGAGAAGCTACCCTAACTCCTTAAGAACATCTCCTAAAGTACCTCACTCACTAGATTAAAAAAAGCAAAATCCAACTGAGTAAAGTACAATATCATTAAACAGTACCTCACTTGGTTTTATTTAAAAATGAAATATCTCACAAGCTTTTAAAGAGGGAAATGGCCCACAAAAATGGAAAATGAATTAAAATCAAAGAAGATAATTAAAATACCACGTGTCTTTTTGTAATTGGTTGCCTTTAAACCTTAAAGGCATAACCTTACTTTTTGAGGATGAATGAGTGAGGTACTGCTTGAGAAAATCCTATGTGGCACCTTAAAAACTAAGTGAGTGAGGTACTTTAAGAGATGCTCTAAGACTTAATATTGAGGAATTTCCTTTAGGGAAAAGTGTGGTTTATATCCTTTAATGCTGAGTATGCCTTTAAATTTCCCTTAAATTTTAATCAGATTGATCTTTGGGTGACCCACCGACTCCTAACCCTAGAGAATTTTAGAGGCTTCTATTTATATCTCTAGAAGGGCCATGTTTATGTAACCTAATAGTTTATGTGTCTACATGATTAGATAGTGAGGGGGTTTTTCTCTTAACACATTATCAACATTACTCTAATGGCTTTTGGGGTGAAAGATTGGATCACCACAGTTTTTACAGATTATGATTAATTTTTACGTTATAGAGAGGTACAATTTAGATTTTTCGTTGAACCTTGTTGCTTTATACTTGAATACATGATTAGATCTATACATATCTGGTTGTTTAGATATGATTAGGGAAAAATTTAACCTTTTTAAGTATTTTTTTTTACAGTTTATCCCTAATTTTTCACTTTTTAAAGGTATATTTTCAAAGGTATTTTACTAATTTTTTTTGATATAATTAGACTGCGAGTGTCATTTTTTTGCGTAGCCAGCATTCTTACGATCACAGAAATATATTGTACGCCTCTAGGAAGTAAATGAATTGTCGGGAAATTGGTTATGAAAACAAAGAAAAATCATAACAAATTTGTTAATTTTGTTTTTTACGGCGGCTAATCTAAGGATGACGTAATCTTAGGGTTTCAAGCTTGCTGACATCATACCCTAGGGTTGATGACATTATCAGACTGTGGCAAGACCACTAGTTCTAACTTGTTACTCTAGGACAGACTTAGCTAGTAGGGCCTATATGTGCTGATGTGGTAAACCCCACTAACCGACGTGGCAGGGAGGGTCCCACAAGTATTAATATGTTAAGCACATGACACCGATGACATGGCACCTGGGGTCTACATGATGGCATGTCACTGCCATGTGGCATTGATGATGTCATACCGATTATCCCACGTACTGACATGTTTCTACCACTTATTAGGCTGATGTGGCACCGAGGGTCCCATAGCTGCTAACATGGTGGTATACTATGTGGCATCAATGATGTGGTTCTACCATATGTCCTCGATGATATGGCACATAGGTTCTACATGCCAAATTGATGTGATACTAATATGTGTTATGCTGACGTGGTACCGGGGGGTCCCACATGCTGATGTGGTACTTTCATGTGTGTCTTGCTGACATGTTAAATGAGGTTCACAGATCTACAGTGGCGTTGATGTGTCACACCACGTATCTCACACACGTGATGCTAGGTATTTTGATAATAGACATACCACGTGTTTTAGAGACAATCACTAATTACATCTAAAAGCTCTGAGACTTGACGAGACAATCACTGACAAGAACATTGAGACTCCCACTGATAAGGTAATAGCCTAGAGACCTCTGGGGACTCCCACTGATTATCACATTTTAGCAGACTTAAAGGTAGAATACCTCACTGAGATTGAACTTAGTGACCTCTGGGTCAACTTAAAGGAACGCTTTGGAGAACATATAATGGTTGTACTCCCTAGAATAAGGTACCAATATTGGAATACACTAATGTTCCACGATTTTTTGACTGTCTCTGACTATAACTTAGCAGTCCATAAAATTGCCTCCACACTTAGGTTATGTGAAGCAACGGTGTTTGATGAAGATATGATAGAGAAGACTCAATTCACTTTTGAGGCCTCCTGCATTGGCTTTCAAAGGCAATATCAACAAGAGGGATTTAAGAAGTACTCTGCTCTTACTCAAGCTTTGGTACTCTTTGAGAAAAATAATGAATTCCTCATGAAAAATCATGATATAAGGCCACCTGGGAGCAAGCTGGTACCTGAGGTACATAATGTCAGAACTCAAGGTACGGATAATCACGGTCGAGGGCGCGGTTGTAGTGGTGGACAAATTCATGAAGGACATAGCGAGAGGAAGGGAAGGAGTCAAAATTTGCATTGCCCCACAACGAGAAATAGGGAACAAACGACCAGGTAAGAAAAGGGATGGGAAGAACAAACATCCTGACAATGGCTCTCCATGATTTAATTGTAGAGGGATACTGTAGAGGGATTGGACACTGGGTATGAGACTATAGTTCACCTAAGATGGCCAAGGTGATCGTGTTCTAACCTACCATATGACTGATGATGTTAATTCTACGGCGATTGAATTTTTGGTGACGGGTTTCTTCGTGGATACTGATGCGGTGATGGACCATACTCATGAGTACACAATTGTACCTTCTCATAGGATGATTGATATCCAATATTGAGAGCACATAGTAGTTTCTTTGCTTGACTGTTAGTAGTAAATTTAATTTATTAGTAAGTTTTATAGATTATGTTCAGAACATAGTGGTTGGTTTAACTTAATAAGTGCTGTGGCCAGGGGTGGAGTCAGGATTTGAGGTTTAGGGGGGGGGGGGGGGAGGGGGTGATGTTTAGAGGAGTGGGTTCAAGGATAATTTTTATGGTTCAAGGGCGGAGCTTCCAAATTTATTTTTGGGGTACAAAATAAAAACTCAACATCATGTCAAACTAAAATCTAATCTTAGTTAAAAATTAGATTTTTTTAATCAAACATATTATAACGTCCAATTGAAACACGTGGAAAATGAAAGGAAAAGAATAAATTTAAAAAATAGCTTATCAAGAATTGAATCTTAGGTAATATGACCAATGCTGCCAAGATTCTTAACCAATTGGGCTACTTCTATTTGAATGAGAATGATGAAGAACAATAATTAGACTATATATATATATATTTTTCAATTTTTTTTTGCATTACCTAGTATTTTTTTTCTAAAATTCTAAGGGGGGCGGTCGCCCCTCGGTACTCCCCTAAATCTGCCCCTGGCTGTGACATACATAAGCATCATCATTAATGTAATATTTATTTTTCTACTATAATTGATATATTTTAAAAATTTTGTTTGGCATAGTAGTTAATTCTATTGTATGATAGTTAATCTACTATATACAGGTTGCCTATATGGATCTTTTCGCTCATCAAGCATTTTTTTGATAATTAGATGAGTAGCGACAACTGTCTGGTAGATAGTGGTACATCGGCGATAAGAAATATTTCTTATCTTTGACCCCGTACATCGGCGAAGTCACGACTATTACTGGCTCGGATCGAAGGTACTGGTAATGCTACATTATTACTGCCCAGCGGTACGATACTGTATATCTAATCCATTTTATATGCGAATAATTTCACCAGGAATCTACTTAGCTTTCGGGATATCCATGACAATAGAGATCAAGTAGAAACTAGGGGTGAAGGAGAAAATTAGGTTTTGTGTATCACTTCAACTACTCCCCAAGGTTAGAAAATAGTATTGGATTAGTGCCCAATACATCCCTTAGGCTATATTCCATAAACATTCAGTATGTCGAGACTTACACTATAACAAACTTTTCTACCTTATAAGAGAAAAAATTTAAACTATGACGTGATCGTCTTGGACATCCAGGTTCTAGGATAATTAGGAAGATTACCGACAGTAGCTCCGAACATTGTTTGAAACGAGAAAAGATCACCATATTGTAAAACTGCCCTTGTAGCACTTACTTTCAGGGAAAGTTGATTATTCAACCTAACCTGACCAAGGTGAAGTCAAAGTTTCCAACAATTCTTCAATGCATCCATAAAGATATATGTGGACATATTATTCCACAAAGCAGCCCATTTAGATATTTTATGGCCATTATTAAAACATATTTGAGATGGTCACACTTTTGCCTACTTTTTATTAGGAACATGGTGTTTGTAAGACTTCTTACATAGATTATGCGATTCAGGGCTTATTTTCTAGAACACCCGATCAAGTCGATCTGGCTTGATGACGTAGGTGAGTTTAACTCTCGCGCATATATTTTGTAGGGCAAACTTCGTATGGAGGGGAAGTCAGCTCTTACACCTCGAAATTTATCTTCTATTAAAGGGGTTCAAGTATATAGTCTATAGCATAAGTAATCTACGGGTAATTTACTTGCATGGAGGCCTAGAAAGTTACGCTCCACGACCTCTGATGAGGATTTTTAAGACAGTTTATATTACTGTCGAGTAGTCGAAGGTTCGAGTATAGTGTGTTTTACTGGATAATCGAAGGTAAACAGTAAGGGCTCAATGGAGAGATTTCGTAACACTCCTTTGGTTCTCCATCTTTCCAATTTATAGAACATTGGACGGGCTGAGTCGCTAAGGTTAGGTCGCATTACAAGTGTACCCTCCAGGAATCCTCTGGATATCGAGCGGGTATCCTGGAGTTGGTGTTGACGCTAGAAATGTCGGATCTGGCATTGTACTCTGAAACTGTAGCAGCTGTAGGGTCTGCCATTATGCTCTGACACTATAGCCGTCTGTTGGTTCTGTCACTGTAGCTGACAGGACTGACAACGACACCGTTCTTATCTGATGAGCTGTCTGTTTGACACGTTTGTAAAGTGTTTCTGATGCTGATGTGGAGTCGGGTCTTCGAGGTTTGTTCAGAGTCGAAGCTTCATCTTTGAATGATCTTATAAGGCCTATTTATGGGCCGAGTGGGCTTCGAGATATTCGAGTAGGCGCCGAGGTAGCCTTTGAGTGTTTGACTGGGGTAGAAGGCTGCGAGTAGGCTACTACATTTGCCCCCTCTTAGCAAGGGTATAAAAAATAGGTGTAGAGGCATTTGCTGAGAAAATTGTTTGTTGTTGGAAGTTAAACGTTTGACTCTTGGTTTTTGTGGGGGGTAATAAAGGAGGGTATTTAAGAAATGTTGGTGATTACAGAGTAATAAGTGAGGTTAAATGGGGATATAAGTATGGGTTATGGAGGTAGTAATACTGCATACTCTTTTTTTGTTGCACTTTCTTCTCCTTTCTCTGCATTTTTTGTAAAGCATATTGGACACCACGCCCAACACCCACTACTAGAAAAGGATGGGATTTGCCCGAGACCGTCGTATATGGTAGAAGACTGCTGAACTAAAGTTGAAGTTCTTCGGTGATCATGAGCTTGACTGAATCATGCGCGACCTAGTGGAGTTAGAGGCGGGGGAACCCATCAACGGGGTGTCTTATGCTCACTTATAGGGGCAGATGATGTCTCAATTTACGACTACTGAACAATGCTATCTCTATCTGTCGAGCTTGGTCGAATGTTTTGTATGACTGCGGTTTTCTATTTTTGATGGTGGAGAAGTAGGGTTCGGTTGGAGGATCTGGCCCGTCTAAAAATAGGGCAGGTTCTTCTTGAAGCGGGGCAAGGTGGTGGTGGTTTTTTTTGTATGACTGTGGTTTTCTATTTTTGTTGTAGATTTATGTATGACTATGCTCGGAGGTCTCCTCTTGCTTTTGTAATTTTTCATAATGTAATAAACATAACCGGTACTGAAATTTTGAGTTTGTGTCTGATAAATATGGTAGGAAAATATATTGTAGCTTCGAATGTTAACATGTGGCAATGGTTACCTTTAAAAAATTTGACTTCAAAGTCTAATGAAATGGTCAAAGATTTTATCAATTTTTGGCGTTGCTGAATGGTTGACTCTGTATTGGTCAAAACTTGATGAAAGAGGTGTGAGACGATGTATATAAAAGGGGTCGACTTTCAATATTGGGTATTTGTTCGACTGCAAGGCCTCGAAAATGGGATTTGAATGCGGATACTGAGAAGATGGTTATGTCTGGGAAGTTGTAAAGTATGAACTACTGAGTTTTCAAGGAGAAAAATTGAAGACTGTATTGAATGCGACTTGGGATTAGGAAAGGTTTAAATGTACCTTCAAGTATAAAATGTGTTGTCGTGTGGGGAACTTATCATATCTCTTCTTTCTTCTCTGAGCATAATGTATGCATCATCATCCCAAAACAATGGATATGCTTCCATCACTAAATACTAGGACCGGGTGGCAGCGAAGGTTCTTCATGTTAGCGAAAAGACCATGGAGTTGAAATAGAGGTTTCTCGGTGACTGAGACCTGGACTCAGAGATGCCAAAGTTGGTTAAAATGGAGCCCAGGGAACCCATTAGTGGGATGCCCTTTGCATACTGGTGGGGGGGTGCTATAGATGATGGGCCCGTCTCCCAGCCATTGTTTGGCCTTGCTGGAGTCGCTTGCTGAGGAGATGGTGGACCAGGAAGATGCTATTGTTGAGGCTGGGTGCGAGAAAAAGTCTCCGGACGATAAAAAAGGGCTTCTTGAACTGTTTAGATTGGATGGTATGTAGATGTATTTGTATTTGTTGTTTATTTTGACTGCTTTGATTTGTTATTATGTGGGAGGGCTTTCGTCCGAATGAAATTTGAAGTTTTAGAAAATAACTGTCGAAGTAGAATACTAGATATTTGGAAGGTAGGATAAATATAATAATATTCAAAGGTATTTTAGGCGCGATCATCTTGCTGAATGTCGAAAGTGCAATAAATCCAATGTTTGATATATTTTGGAATCGAATATGAGGTTATCTGTGGATGAATGTTTGAGCTACGATATACTCGATTACTCATATAGAGAAAGGGGGTATGTTGAAGGTCAGTTGGATTTGACTGGACGAACTGATAGTCCAGACAGCTGGCCTGTCAGATCGGTACTGGTTCCTGGGGCAGTCTGCCATACAGGTTATCATGATGTTTCCGCGTTTAACGAAAAAAGGTTGATTTGATGTAAGGATTTGATTGGATAACTTCGAGTGAGGATCAGAAGGTTCAAGTTTTTTTGATTTTAAAGTTAAGTCAATGTAAGCGTGCGATTCGCACGTGAGGGTAAAGTTGTCAAAGCAAATCTCAGCCGAAAAATTGGGGCAGCTGGGTAGTGGCAAATGATAGTGGTTTGAAAATCAAGGTAGTTTTTGGTATTCCGAGGAGGTATATATATGGTGAGGAAATAATAAAAGTACTATTTACAGAAAAAATAGATGGTGAGAGGAAGAGAACGTACGCCATTGTTATTGTAAAGCTTGAGGGAAGTTACTGGGTTGCTGATGAGGGACTGGTTGATTTGCTGTTTCGAGTGTACTTCCGTTAATACAGGTATGTTGATTCATCTTTCTCTATGTTTGATTGTCTTTGCCTTCAGTATCTGTATGTAGAATCATTTGGGTTTGTGGTTGTGAGGATATGATGGAGGACAGGGGGAAAACATGTGTCTGGGGTCTAACTCATTTGCTATTATGAGGGTATTGTTGGTTTGACTGGGATTGGGATCGAGTATTCGACTGTGTTTGTATCTGTTAGAGAGAGTAGATGAAAATAAGTTATTGACATGTAATAGTCGAATGTATCGATCTAATTGCGTGCCTCTTCTTATGTAGGATAAGATGTGTACCCGTCGAGCTTCGAGATTGAGGCTATTTGACGAGGAGGTCAAAGAAAATGAGGCTAGTATGTTTGGTCATGCTCCGATGGGTGAGGGAAGTAACCTAGATGAATTGGTCATAACAAAAGATATCCCATTGGCAGTGGTAGTTCTTGAAACTGGGGGTTCAGGAAGTAGACGTTGTAAGACAACAGTAACCGAGGATAGTGATAAGGAACAGATGGGGGGAGGAGAGAGAGACGAAGGTAATGTTGAACCCTCGGGTGGTGGAAGGGAAGAAGGGGAGCAGAGTGATCATAATGAGGACTCGACTGAGTCGGATGAGGTCGATGGCTCTCTCTCAGCTAGAGACAAGCAGAGAATAAATCAATTTATGGCTAAATTTGACCTGCCGAAGGTAGGGGTGGTATTACATGCTACAGGAACGGGGTTTACTTTCAAGTCGAACCTGTGAGAAGGTATAATGGCGTATAGAGGCCAAATTTGACTGGGAATGCAACTTCCCCTCCGGAGGCTGGTAAAGGAGGTGTTAAACTTTTGTGAAGTTGCCTTGGTTTAGATGAATGGAAATTTATATGAGATGATGAAGGTAATTGAGGGTATGAATGTAAAATTGGGGAATGAAGGACGGAGTTTAATTAAGTGGTACGATGTTGTATCATTCTACTCGAGGAAGGCAAATCCGAATTTAGGCACCTACCACATCCAGTGTCATCTAGATAAGCCCTGGTTATTTGATTTGTGCTCGACGGGTCGAGGGTGGAATAAAGACTTAGTTGTAGTACGGGGTAGTTATGAGAATGTCGAAGGGGAGGGCCCTTATAGGTTATAGCATAAAGTCTATAATCCAAGTAAGTTTTTTGTCGTAGATTTTTTTTGACGTAATGCTCGAATAAACTGTGACTGTATTTTTGTTTCTTCTGTAGGTCCTAATAACCGGACTTGGGAAAATCTGAGGGATTATATTGACGCCTTAATCGACTCGGATGAGGAGTGTGTGAATTTTGTTTTCAAGAGTCTTGGTATCAAGAGGAAGAGGAAGAAGAGGACAAATTCCCTGCTTCAAAATGTACCCATTACGTCAAAGCCATCAAAGAAGAGGGGAGGTGAAGGTTCTTCGAAAGTGGTCGAAGGAATGGCGGAGGAGAATTAGGCAAGGAAGGTAAAGTATGTTCCGAAGGTGCAACGGGTGTCGAGGCAGGCAGTGATAGTGCCCAAAGTAGCTTGTGATGCATCGAGACAGAGGCTGAAGCAGTCATCAAACCAGGCTGAGAAAGGGAAGGGCAAGGTCATTCCTGTGTCTTCCAGGGCACAACAGCCAAAAGTTATTCAATGCAAAAGGCGTAGGGCGCTAGGGGAAGATGATGCAGAGGATACGGGCGAGGAGATGACTGAGGCTGGGCGAGAGGAATAGGCTCTAGCCGTGGCTACTTTGATGGTGGAACTCTGCGGCGCTGATCCAGATGAGGCTTTGAGGCAGATGAAGAGGAGTATGTATCACGTAACTGTCTATTATTTTGTTTGTGAGATTCTGAAATTTTCTTAAGTGTGTCATGCTTCAAAGGGTACTAACAGCTCGAATATTCTAGCAGACGGATGCTTGGGCACAGGCTTACAACAAGGCAGTGAAAGTAACAACGAGGAAGTTACAGCAGGCAATTAATAGACTGGAGCTTGCTCGAGGGACTGAGGCGTCGTTGCTGTCTGAGAATAAAACTTTGAAGCGAGATCTAGCGGCTATTGATGATGAATTTGGGAAGATATTAGAGGGTCAATGCAATAATAATGAGCAGGTGTTGAGGTCGAAGCTTGCTGAGAAGGAGAAGGAAAAGAGAGAAAAAAAGGAGAGTTTCCAAGGGAAATTTGATTATGAAGTTGCGGATAATGCCAGGCTGAAGGAGTTCATAGAAGATTTGGGGTATGATCTTGAAACTTTGGAACGCTTCCCTGTTATACAAGATCTTGTTGCTGAAGGTCTTTGTGGACAGAGGGGAAAGAGGCAGGCGTTGGTGATAGAGGTGTTGGAGGTGGCGCGGAGGTTCCCATAGTCAAAGGTAATGCTGCTGGAGCTGCAACTGATGTTGTCATCGATGGTGTAGGGTCGAGACCTTCTACTAGAGGTGCTGGAGGTATTGGCACAGAAGAACCTGTTGGAGGAGAAGATGCAGCTACTCTAAAATGAGGTATTGAACTGGAGTGCTATACTATTTGTTTTTTTATTTTTCTGTTGTGTTGTAATATTTGAACAATGTTGAGCTTTCTTTGGATTTGATCTTTGAACTTGTGGTTGCTTTGAATTGTTGTGCTGAAACTAATTTGTACTGTATTTATTCTGTTCGGTTATAGACTACTGAAACTGATTTGTGCTAACTTGATTTGTACTGAATTGCTGTGCTAGATTCTTGAGGTATGCTCTGAGTATCATTTAAATTATTTTGCATGAAAGTTGCTTCTTTGATGTATTATGTATTGGAACGTCTCACATGTAGCAAGCTGATGATATTCTTGAATATTTGTATCTGCATATGATGTAAGTGTAGAATGATTATAGAGTGATCGAGGCTTGAAGAGCTTCGAGATGGCTATGACACTTGGTTAGAACCAAGATATTTGCTAGACTTTGAAGGCCCAAACTACAGCGAAGTAAGGCGTGATTGCCCCAACGCATTCTCGAGGGTCCGGTCTCTCGACCATTCGTGTCCTTTGAGTTTGCTCAAAGTTGGAAGTTTAAATTTTTTTGAGGTCGCCCACATGTATCAGTCGGGTTGAAGGGTTGACATGATACTCAGACTTGACCAAGAAATTCACTGGAATTTAACAGCTTGGGGCCTGATCGATGTAGAACGTGTTCGACCCCAATGCATTCACGAGGGTCCGGTCTTTCGACCATCCTTGCCCCTCGAGTTTGTTCAAAATTTGAGGTTTGCAAAATTTCAAGGTCGCCCCCAAGTATCAGTTGGGCTGAAGGGTTGACATGATACTCAGGCATAACCATGAAATTTACTGGAAAACAGGAGACAAAGCTTGGAAAAAAAGATGTTCATTGATTTATATTGCATTTACATCAGTGGAGCAAGGTGGAGGCCATGGCTTGTTGTATGATACTAACTGCATTGTATTCCATGGATTTGGTAGAGGCTCTTCATGTTCTGTCATCAGGTAATATGAACCCTTATCTATTTTATCGTAAATGATATAAGGTCCTTCCCAGGATTTGGCTAACTTGCTGGTATTTTGAGGCTTCAAGGATTTGGTGACGCGTCGAAGTACGAGATCTCTGATGTTGAAACTTCGTGGTCGAACTCTCTTATTAAATGACTTCTGGAGGGATAGGTGGTAACTCCCAAGGTTGGCAATGGCTCAGTCTCTGCTTTCGTCGATCCAAAGCATTTTGCACCCGGGCTTAAACTCATTATCTTCGTCTGGGAGGTTGGAATCTCGTGTGGGTACTTCAAATTGAGTAGGGAGCACTGCTTCAGTACCGTAGGCGAGAAGGAAAGGGGTACAGCCTGTAGCTTTTCTTGGTGTTGTTCGGTAGGCCAGAGGACATGCTTTAACTCCTGAACCCATCGATCTTACTTTGCATCGACATGTTTCTTGAGACCGTCGACTATGATTTTGTTGATTGCTTCGACTTGACCGTTGCCTTGGGGGTAGTAAGGTGTTGAGAGTAAGAGGATGATGTTGTGTTTTTTAAGGAAATTTCTGAGTTTGCTCCAATGAACTGCAGACCGTTGTCATATCAAATCATATGAGGGTATCCGAAACGTGTAATGATGTTTCCCATAGGAATTTGATAACTTCTTCTTCTCGGGTTTGACACAAAGGTACGGCTTCGACCCATTTGGTAAAATAATATGTTGGAAAACGGATATTCTCTTGGCTGCCTAAAGCTTTGGGAAAAGGACCAATGAGATCGATGGCCCAGCGTTTGAATGGCCAGGAGATTTGACTGAAATTGAGGTCTTGTGAAGGGCAATGGATTTCATGGGCGTGGCGCTGACATTTGTTGCAGTGTTTGGCGTATTTTTTGGCTTGTTTCTTCATATTGGGCCTGAATAAACCTTGGGAGACGGCTTGAAGGGCTATAGATCGACCAGCAGTATGAGTACCGCAGGTACCTTCATGGAGTTCTACTAGAATTTTAGAGGCTTCAGTTTGAGGGATGCATTGAAGGAGGATGCTATTTGGGGATTTGCTATGTAACTCGTGTTTATGGATGATGTATCTGCGACAGTTCTCTAATAATGATCGTTTGGCTTTGGGATCATCTGGGAGGGTTGCATTGTTGAAGTAATAGAAGAATGGTGTGCGCCAGTCGCCTGGATCGAGAGTCTCGCCCCTAGTATTGATGGCATTGACTTCCATCTGGTCGATTCTCTCCTCAAGGGTAATGAGTGATGGAAGATTTTTTAGGAAAACGGTCCATGTGTTATTGAACGAGAGCAGCATATTCAGCCATACGACCATTAGCTTGATTTTTACCAGAGTAATGTCTCTGAACAAGTTTAGAATATGTGAAAACTACGAGTTTAAGGACACTAAGTTCGAGGGCAAGGTCGAGGCCGCAGATTAAATCTTCATACTCAGCCTGTTTGTAGGAGCATTTGAAGTTTAACTTAACAACCTTCTCTATTCGATCATTGGTAGGTGTGACCAGGACTATGCCGATCCTTAAAACGTTAGGTCCAGTGGATCCATTTGTGAATAGACGCCATCTTGTATTAAGGTTCCATGGATCTATTAGTTTGGGTTGGTCTTCTATCAGGTCATCTTCATGTTCCTCCCAATCGACATCTTCGACCGGGAAGTCAGAAAGGAAATCTGCTACTGTTTAGCCTTTTTGGGATATTTGCTTCTCGAATATGATGTCATGTTTCCCAAGATAAACATACCACTATTGTACTATTCCGGATTTATCTTTTTTGCTGAGTACTTCTCGAAGGGGATAACTTGTTATAACACGGATGGGGTGAGCTTTAAAATATTGTTTTAGTTTGTGGAATGATTAGATGAGGGTGAAGAGAAAATGCTCAAGTTTTGTGTACCGAGTTTTTGCAAGTGTTAGAGTTTTGCTGATAAAATATATAGGTTTCTCAATGTTTGATTCGAGTCGAACGAGTACTGAACAGATAGAAGTGTCAGTGACCGCGAGGTATAAAGAGAATATTTTGCCTATGATAGGGGTACTGATGATGGGTGGTCGACCAAGATAAGTTTTAAGTTTGAGGAAGGCCCATTCAAAGTTCGGTGTCCAGTTAATTTCAGGGTTGTTTTTCTTTTTTTCCTTATGGATGCCTGGGTTGCGTAAGAGGGAAAAGAGCCAAGCACAATGGTCTGAGGATTTGGAGATAAAACGGCTGAGGGCCGCTATTTTACCAGCCACTTTTTTGACATCTTTTTTGGTACGGGGCGAAGGCATGTCGATAAGGTCTCGAATATGGGTAGAGTCGATTTTGATACCTCGTTTACTGATAAGATGGCCTAAAAATTTACCAGAAGAAATGCCAAATTGGCATTTATCTGGGTTGAGTTTCATGTTGTAGGTTCGAAGAATCAAAAAGACTTTAGTTAGGTCTTGGATGTGGGCCTGTTTTTGGAGGCTCTTGCATAGCATGTCGTCGATGTAAACTTTGACCGACTTGCAGAGCAAGGGTTTGAACATGGTTGTAACAAGGCATTGATAGGTGGTACCGACATTTTTAAGGCCGAAGGGCATGATATTAAAATAGTAAAGGCCTTGTTCAGTGATTAATGAAGTTTTAACTTGATCTTCAGGGAGGAGGGGTACCTGATTGTAACCCGAGGCCGCGTCCATCATAGACAGAAGTTCATGTCCAGCAGTAGCATCATGGAGTACTAAAATGATCAGGAGGGGGAAGCTGTCCTTCAGTGTGTGTTTGTTGAGGTCTGTGAAGTCTATGCAGATTCTGATCTTGTTGTTCTTTTTGGGAACTGCAATAATGTTTGATATCTAGTCAGCATACTTGACTTCTCTGATGAAACCCGCGGCTATGAGTTTGTCTACTTTGAGGTTTACTGCCTCCTAAAGTCGTGGGGCTAAGGTACACTTTTTCTGTTTTACTGCAATGGAATAGGGGATGAGATCGAGGTGGTGGCATGCCAAAATAGGATCAACACCGGGCATCTTCTGAAAAGTCCATGTAAAAATATTTTTATTTGCTCGAAGGAAATCTATAAGTTCAAGGCGCTCGGCCACTTCGAGAAAGGTTCTAATGAATGTACCTCGACCATGACCATCGAGTTCGATATAAATAGTGGGTTCGATGGGTGAGGTGGCGGATGTCAAAGGTATTGGGATAAAGAGATATAGTGATAACTATGGGAGTTTGATGAGTCTCCGGATCTGATCGATCTTCAAATGCCCACATGAACGGGCGAGGTGTTGAGTGCTTTTTAAATTCCAAGTACTAGAGGGGGTAGTGAAATGAAGGGTCTGATGATATGTGAAAGGTATGTCACGCATGGCATGGAGCTAGTCGTGCCCGAGGATACCAAGTTATTCAGACTTCTTATCGATGACAAGAAAGCTGGTTTGAAGTGTGACCGGGCTGGTGGTAACTAAGAGGCTGATTCGACTAACAACAACATCTGTAGCCCCATTAAAACCTTTTAGTTCGACATTGACGGTAGTGATGAGGTCTGTTTTGTTCATGACTTAGATGGTTTGGAGGTAAAGTACATCGGCTGCACTTCCTGTATTGATAAGCATTGTGTGGAGGACGAGGTGTTTGACCTTAATCATAATGACTAAAGGGTTGGAATGGGAAAAATGAATAGGCGATGTATCATAGTCGATGAAAGAGATACCTTCGGGTCGAGAAGAAAGACTTGATTCTGGTTGGAGGGCGGGCAACTTCTCCAGGAAAGTGAGTTTGTAGCATTCTTCGACACGCTTACGCTTGCTCTTAGAGCGACCGCTATCAATATTATTGACTTCAATAAAATGCACTTGGTATATATGGACCTCGGTCGGGTCGACACAGGGGTGGATTGAGGTGTGAGGTATGACCCGTCAAGGTAGCTGAGAAGGTCGGCAACATACTATGTAGATGACCTGCCTTAAGTATTATTTCGAGAGAGTGCTGCAAGGCGAAGCATTTGTTTGTCCTCGATGGGGAAGGGGATAGCCATATGGGGTCTTCCTGTATTTGAGATAGAAGGGTGGTGAGAGGGGTAATAAGCATGGGTAGGACCGGCTTTGGTCACTTCCAGCGAGCTTCGGCGTTGTTGTTAGTGTGAGGGCGTTTGCGACTCTCAGTCTCCTGTAAGGCGGGAGCTATCAGGGGTGTAGGAGTTGAAGGTGGGGCTTGTTGAGGTTTATTAATGGCAGAGGTTGAGGGTTGCCCTTGTTTATTTGATTTGGAGAGGCGCACAAGGTCGATATACACATTTGCCTTTAAGAGCATCTCCTCGAGGGTTCGAGGTTTGTAGAGGACCAGGTACTCTTTGACACGACTGTGATTTTGCAAGGCATTTAAATATGCAAGTACAAGATTCGTACAATTAAGGTTTTTGACTTTGTGTGACTTATCGAGAAACATCATAGTAAAGGCCTCAAGTGTTTCACTAGAGGATTTTTTGAAATTGAAGAGGGCATCGACTCTGACTTCTCTGTCTTTGTTGAAGGAAAATTGGATGATGAAAATAAGGGATAGTTGCTCGAAACTTTGAATAGAACCACTGGGAAGGTTGTGATACAATCGAAGAGGGCTATCTGTGAGACTTGTGGTGAAAAGGCGACACGTCAGGTGGTCAGTTGTGGAGTAGAGGCTTAGAACATTTTGGAATTCGAGAATATAAGATTAAGAGTCGATGTTGCAATATTTGTTGAGTTTGGGAGCACGAAAATTTGGAGGTACCTCGATAGCGAGGAGTTTGGACAAAGAGTGTTATTCAACCGACTCTTAGAGTTTAGAATCAGGCTCGCGCTGACGCGGATAACAGGTTGGATTTTGTAATAGAGGTCCTGCTGTATATAATAGGCAGGGTGAGGAGGGGATCGAAAGGTTTGAGGGTGATGAGGCCGAGGGTTCGGTGTGTGTTTGGCGCTGCGCTCCCCGAGACACTCTCGGGCAGGGTGGCGTTTGGGGTGTCTGGTGGAGCGAAGGATAGATTCAGAGGTGTCCTCCGCGGGATGGAAGCCGAGATGAATGGAGCTAGTAGGGGGAACAGTAGGGGGAACAACCTCGGTGCCGAAATGGACTGGGGGTACTTCATGATGTGGTAGAGACCCCAGTCGAGCGAGGGTGGATATGCGTGATGGGGCAGGTGCTCGAGACGGTGGAGGACCATTTATAGGCTGCAGTCATTGCAGGTCTCATACTGTGTTACGCAGCTCATCGATGGCGCAGTTCTGTCTGTCGACATTATCTAAACGGCGATGCCATTTGGCTTCGAATTCTTGCCAGTGTTTTTCACGTTCCTGGTACAGTTGTGTTTGATGTCGCTCCTCAGCTTAAGAAAATTGCTAGGAAAGTAATGCGAGTTGGGCAGCTACTCCGTTGATAGAGTTGCCGATATGGGTGGAAGTAGAATGGAGGGTTGGGGCCATTGGGAGTAATCTGTAGGAGTTGGAAAAAGGGAGAAAATGAGCAAGGTGGATTGGTAGGGTGGTGAAGCACAGACGACACCAAATGTAGGGGCCTAACTTCGTATGGAGGGGACGTCGGCTTTTACACCACGGGATTAATCTTCTATCAAAGGGGTTCAAGTATATAATCTATAGCATAAGTAATCTACTGACAATATACTTGCGTGGAGGCTTAGAATGTGACGCTCCACGACCTCTGATGAGGATTTTTAGAAGAGTTTATATTACTGTCGAGTAGTTAAAGGTTCGAGTATTGTGCGTTTTACAGGATGATCAAAGGTAAACAGTAAGGGCTTAGGGGAGAGATTTCATAACCCTCCCCTGGCTCCCCATCTCTTCTATTTATAGAATATAGGTAGGGCTGAGTCACCAAGGTTAGGTAGCATTACAAGTGTACCCTCCAGGTATCCTCCGGATATCTAGCGGGTATCTCGGAGTTAGTGCTGACGCTGGAAATATCAGGTCTGGCACTGTGCTCTGATACTGTAGCAGTTATTGGATCTGTTACTGTGCTCTAACACTATAGCCGTCTATTGGTTCTATCACTGCAGCTGACAGAACTGGCAGTGGCGTTGTTCTTATCCAATGAGCTGTTTGTCTGAAACATCTACGAAGTGTTTATGATACTGATGTGGAGTCGAGGCTTCGAGGTTTGTTCAGAGTCGAGGCTTCGTCTTCGAATGATCTTAGAAGGCTTATTTATGGGCTGAGTGAGCTTCGAGATATTCGAGTAGGTGTTGAGGTTGCCTTCGAGTGTTTGACTGGGGTAGAAGGCTGCGAGTAGGCTACTACATATTCGATGATTATTGTATCACTAATGGGATAGATGTGGAACATCCGGTACCCCATGTCCATACCCAGAATGGCATAACGGATAATGTAATCAAGAGATTGCAGACAATCATTAGGCTACTGTTATTATGATTTCAGCATCTAGCCTCTACTTGGGGTCATGCAATCTTGTATGTCGGAGTATTGACTAAAGTTCTCCCGAGCGCGAATCATCGGCTTTCTTCAAAGCAACTAGTCTTTGGGTTGGAACCCAATATTGCCCATTTGTGTACCTTTAGATGTACCGTACAGGTGCAGATAGTACATCTGCAATACATCAAAATGGGTCCCTAATGCTTCTTTGGCTTCTATGTGGGTTATAATTTACCATCTATCATCCGATACTTGGAACCTACTACAGGAAACATCTTTAAGGTTAGATTTGCAGATTGGTAGTTTGATGAAATGATTTTCCTGGCATTAGGGAGAGATATAACATATAATGTCGTGGAAGTTCCTCAGTTAACTTGGGAAATGGCATAATTATCTCATTTGGATCTCGTTATTAAACAGATTGACAACGAAGTCTAACGGATTCTACACTTTCAACAGGTCGTAAAGAAAATGTCAGATGCATTCAATGACGCCGCTAAAGTTACCAAGGGGCAGGTACCTGCAAGCAATGCTCATGCATGGTTAAACATTTCGAAAGGATCTACCGTACCTCCCACATTCAAGAGACCTTGTGGATGTCCTCCTAAAGATAAAGATCTTGCTTCGGGGAAGCGGCAAAAATTGGGACTAGAAATGACTAATGGTATAGTCGGTTCATCCTGGATGGAACCACCCATTGACAGAGCTACTATAACTGTGCAACCAGTTGGTACATTACCAGAGATGCCCAACGTGGCACATAGTTATGATAATATTGAGATCTCGATCAATTATGTATGTAATGATATAACATGGGACTATTCTAAAGTTGTTATCGACAATGTACTCATATTCGCTGATGTGCTCACCATCGAGGATGACAATACAGTACCTCTTACGGTGGACAAAGTATCATAACCGTAATGATTGGCCAAAATGGGAATCTGTGATCCAAGCTGTGCTCAATTCGCTTGTAAAATGTGAAGTGTTTTTACTTATCGTCCCCAGGTATGATGCCCTAAAGCCTGTCGGTTATAGATGGGTATTCATAAAAAATATAATGACCATGGAGTGGTAGTAAGATACAAGGTAGGACTAGCTATACAGGGATTTTCACAAAGAACTAACATCGATTATCTTAAAATATACTCTCTGGTTATGGATGATATAACGTTCTGTTACCTGATCAGTTTGTCAGTTGCCGAGGACAATTTGGACATGCATCTTATGGATTCAGTTACCGTGTATCTATATAGAAAACTATATACCAATATCTACATGAAGCTTTCAGAAGTAATAAAGCCTGATACACAGGGTGTATACGTAATAAAACTTGATAAGCCATTGTACGGTTTGAAGTAATCAGGGCTCATGTGGCATAATAGGTTGACTGAATATTTGGAGGGCTTCACAAATAATACTATCTGCCTACGTGCTTTCATTAAGAAGATATAAACTGGGTTTGTTATCATTATAGTGTACGTCGATGATATGAATATTATCGGAACTCCAGGTGAGATCACGAGTGCCACCGAATACGTTAAGAACGAATTTGAAATAAAAGACCTTGGGAAAACTAAGTACTGTCTTAGTTTGTAGATCGAACACCTTGGTAATGACATACACATCAACCAAGCGACATATATGGAACGGATCCTTAAACGATTCGGTATGGATGTAGCACACAGTGCTAAGACGCTTATGGTAGTCCACCACTTGGAAGCTGACAAAGACATCTTCCGTCCTCCAGATGAGGGGGAGGACCTCATAGGGCCTGATGTGCCATATCTAGGAGTAATTGGTACTTTGCTATACTTAGCCGGGTGTACCCTTTATCTCATTTGTGGTAAACTGCTTGGCTCACCGTAGTTTCACTCATATTCAATGGCAGTGGAATGGGATCAAGCACATTCCACAATACCTGGAAGGCACAATAGACTGGGGTCTATTCTACCCAAAAAGTGGTAAACATAAATTAATAGTGTATGCTGACGCAAAATATTTCTCAGACTTGTATAAAGGACAATCTCAGTCGGGATATGCATTCTTTTATGGTGATATAGTGATATCATAGAGATCCGTGAAATAGATGATGGTGGCTAGTTCTTCAAATCATGCAGAGATTCTTGCACGTCACGAAGTTGGTAAAGAATATTTTTGGTTACACTCTATGGTAAATCACATCAACAAAACTTGTGTATTAGATTCTATCCAGAACGACCCAACGACTCTATATGAACACAATTCTGCTTGCATCACTCAAGCAAGAGGAGGTTTTATCAAGGGAGACAGGACCAAGTACATTTTGTTAAAATTCTTTCATACTCACAAATTACAGAATGCAAATGAAATTGATATTATTTAAGTGCGTTCATAAGACAACTTAGCTAACTTATTCATGAATGCTCTTGCATATCCTATATTTAAGAAATTGGTATACGAAATAGGCATGTAAAGTTAATATTCATTGATATCTCAGGAAGACACATCTCTGTGAGATTGACGTTAGGGGGAGTACTCTCAACCTGGCATGGGCACATGCGTGGTGCACTCTTTTTCCTGATAGCGCAGTTTTTTCCTTGGAGGTTTTACTAACTAGAGGTTTGATGAGACAATGTTATACGTGCCTACCACCATTCTATGACATATACGATACCAATTTTAACAAAATATCACAGACTTTGTCTGTGGTAAAATGCTATTTATCATGGACTTTCGTTGTGGTAGAGGTCTGCAGTTAAAGGTGCATGGCAATTTTTTTGCCACAGACTTTATCCAAGCTTAACATACTATTTTGTCATGGATTTAATCCGTGGTTATTTATTTACCACAAAAAAAGTCCGTGGTAATCTTTTTTTTGATTTAAAAAAAATAATCACAAATATATCATAATTTACAAATAAGCAATGAAGCATCCATGTACAATAATTTTTACGATGACAGAATAAAGAAAAGCAGAACAACAAAATAGCGAACATAATAATATAATAGTGAACATAATAACCTAAAGTTGTCTCAACACCATGGACTAATAACATGGAATCATATCGGCGTAAATGTGACAGAAAAATAGGATATACGAGGAAACCACAAAAAAAATATAACCAATAAGAGAAACACATAAACATGATCTAACAAGTGCATATAGCAAAGTAAAGATTTAGAAAAGTCAGATAGCACAAGTTAGAAGGGTTTACCAAAACCTAAAAAGGAAGATCAAAAGACAACCCCAAAACCCCCAAAAGAAAAAAACTGACAACTAAGACATCTTAGAGCCCCGCTCATAAGCAATGGAAGCTTGAGGTTTCTTGAAGTCCTTACACAGATTGGTAACCTCCAAACCCGTATCCATCTTGGTTGATAAAAGCTGTAGAGCACGGACGAGAGAGGAGCGATGCCTGCGAGAAGCAGAAGAAGATGGTAACTCAGTAGAAGAAGTACCATATGTGGCAAAGATGTACCACCCTCAAATAAAGGAAAATAGACTAGGCCGTTTAAGGCATCATCATCACACTCATCTATGGTATCCAAATCTGCCAGAAAATTTTCCTCACAAGTGTAGTCATTAAAATCATTGAACCAGTCCAAAGCCGGGCGAGGAAGGTCATCATTTGTAGTTGAAAAGAGCAAGGGATTTAAGGGAAGCTTTGTAGACTTGAGGTGAGCATGGCCGATCATACCAATAGGTGCTTATAAATGATGGGAAGGAACAAAAATTCCATGATGCTCAAAGATCTGGCGAATCAATGTCGCAAAAGGAAGACCCACAACCCAATCGTTAATATAGATAGCACACGTCATAAACTCCCAAATCATTAAAGCAAAATCAATTGTTTCACTAGTTCATAACAAAAACATCAACCGTATACTATGGCGTGACACAGTATCAAAATGTCCAACCTTTGGGTGAATGTTACACTCAATGAAATGCCCAGGAACATAAACATGTTGATGATAGCGAACCTTGCAGAGTTTATGCGGGCGAACAAGATGACTAAACCGTGAACTAAATATCCGAGAATGAAGATCAACATCAGATATAGAGTTTGGATCGTGAAAGGGATAAATATGAGGTTTTCCAGTCATTGGAGGAAGATTAAGCACGGTAGAGAGAAGTGCTAGATCTACTCTGAACTCCAGACATACATAACCAATCTTGGTGTCAGCCCCTGTTCACAAATAAAAGAAGAACTCATTTGAATCTTGCCATTCATGAATGAGTTAAAATATGAATCTAAGACAAGACTAAAGGTTATCGGACCTGTAGAGACCTTTCAAGCCTTTGCGCTTAGATATTTCTTGAAGGGCGTGAGAAACACCAGCATATTTGCTAAGAAATCCAGGAATCTGGTTAGTAACCATTCCTTGTCAGAAACATGCACAACATCTTTCATTATTGCTAAATATAAACAAATAACATAATATATTGACTGAGGTATATTGAACTTGCAAAACTGTACACATTTCATGAGTCTAACCAGGTTAAATATTCCATAAGGGCAAATATTTTTGTTACAACTCAAATCATTTTACTAATGTAACAAAATGCTAAGTTTCACAACTAAGTAAGCAAATAACATGATTGCAGATGAAACAAAAGAAGGTTGGACCTGATTACAACGTAGAAGCTTCATCATGGTTCTAAAATCATTTCCCACTGATTACTTTTAAATCATTTTCGACTGGGAGAAGATTCAACCAACAATGGCTCATACTAGATAAAACATCAAGATTCAATGTATGTGAAAATAAATTATTGATATCACAGATAGAACTGACTTTATTAACATACCCAATCTATAATCTTGTCTTTATCACATCAAATGGAGTTATAAACAATGTGGCAGTAGATCCTGCCAGTCCTCCACATAATAACTGCAAAGAGATCAAAACTGAGTAACATATATTACAAATCTGATGGTATCAGTGAGTAATCTCTACCAATACACATCACAGAATAAAATTTTACTGACAATAATATATGTTGGTAACAGATCCCACAGATAAGCAGAGTTCATTAGATTCCATCAGAATTTTCGATCTCTTATTTCAAAATTAGAACACAATAACAGAAAATATTGATGTAGACAGTCAGTTTTGCCCGTTTACTTGACCAACATATACAGTTGGTCGGCAAAATAAAAAACAAACATAGTGGCCGTGCCACAGAAAAAAGGAATGTATAGAGCATAAGTTGGATTCCCTTGAATAGGAAAAAAGGATTAACAAAAAATAGACCATTTGAATGGTGCCAGGATGAGCATTAGATTGTGCTGATGAAGATAATTGCTGCTTCAATCTTTCATAGGTGTAAAACTGTAAGCACAGTAGATGCACTCTTAGATCTTTAACTTAGAAGAGTTCTGCATTATAAATATAGAAGAATTAAAGTGACAGGTGAAAAATCTTAAATAGGATAACATGACCTTTTAGTATGTAATGAAAGGCAAACAAAGTAGTCTCATATTGTCAGAAAAAGTTACCTTGATAATGGAGTGAGGGATATTTCTGCAAAGGACCGCGCCCCCAACAGGCATAAAGTGAAGGCAAGCTACCCTTTTCAAGAATACCAACCAAGGCAGTCCTGTAAGACAACCCCCATGGTTTATATTTAAAAGGGTTCATAAATGTATATAGCTACATACAACAATGCTAGATTGTATAACAATAAAATAAATATGTTAACATATTCAATAATCAATGCTAGCTCAATCTGAAAGGGCTCTGCATGTCTTTGTACCTAATGCCTCGATAGTCACTATATAATATTCAAGTTCAGACATGGTTTATGCTTAGTTAATCATGAGGTTGTTCGACAGAATAATTAATTATAGCAAACAAAGATAACCCATGATTGGACAATCGATATCAAAAGTAAAATCCGTCAAGATAAATAAACTTAGTTATAAAATATTGCAATAAGGAATTGTAGATTTCAGGATAATCGAGATATATGGAAAACCTTAAGACATTGATAACTACTAAAAAATCTTAGCTATTAAATAATAATTTAGAGGCATTCTTTCTTTGAGAATGTAATATTAATAATTGAGGATATAATTTCACACTAAAAAATCATAATTATACATGGAAAAATCATAAATATACAAGTAATTCAGCTGATTCAAACTTAACGTCAATATCAAGACAGCCTTATAGCGCAATAACCTATATTCATATATTATTTTACTATTAAGAATCTCTTAAATAATCTTCATGTTCCCCATGAAGGGTGTCAATGATAGGTGTGCATAATAGTGTGTGCATGGCCTTGGCTATTAGTTACAGCTAGTAAGCTACAGTGAGGCCGCTATAGTTTGCTTATAAACACGCGGATCCATGTTATGAATACTTGTGTCTGTGTGGCATATATACAACTAATGAAATTCATAGTGCTATGTCATCTTTTCCTAAGAAATCTAACTGCAATGGGAAGAACACTTTCAACAAATAAAACCACGGTATTAAGCAGTTAATAAAACAGTAAGGTCAGAAGACGCATCTGGTCACCTAAAGTTAACCAACGTGTCCCATGCAACCCCACGTAAGGAGGACATGAATCGAGGGAGAATTCTTGCAACTCAATTTTTTCCTACAAATTATAATTATCTATAAACTGGCCGTCAATTCTTAAATAAAAAAGAAAGCATCATAACAAGATAAGTAGTTAGAACATACAACAAGCCTCAGTTTTTTGTGTATTAAACGTTTTTGCACAAACACAATTTATGTACTTAGAGTAAATAAGTTTTAAATTAATGAAAAGAGGTATAATTGATATTGTATATATTCATATAGTCAGTTTCTTACTTAGCTTTTCTGCTAGAACAAAACCTACTGCCATCACAATTCGAGGTAAGAGCTTATGTAAGAGCTTATGTAAATTATGTGGCCAATCTCACTTTGGAAAAAATATTCAACGGCTTCATCACAATTTTAAGATCTCACTTGGTTGGTTACTACTATGGGAATTCTCGAAATTTAGTAAGTGACCTACAATGTTATAGAAAATTATCACTTAAAGGTATAAAGCAAACATCTGCAGGAAGCAAATTTTTGTGCAAACAAGAAAGTTACCAAAACAATGCTCTTACTTAATAAATGAAATGTACCAACCTAATCAATGTTGCCAATGAGCTTTAGCGTCCCTCTCATATTCCCTGGACATAGTAAAGGGTTGAAACATTCCTTGAATAAATATCATGACCTATTATGATAGCACTTAACAGGTATATCGAGAGTAAATCCATAAACATATCAATCATGTCATAACGTATAGATCCCCATATGGCCCCTTATGATTTCACAAGATCAATACTATTGTAGCAGAGATCAAAATTTCATGCTCTAAGGAAAGATTGTCATAGAGTCTATTCTTCTTACTGCAGCATATCTCTATTAAGCATAACTAAAAATATTATACCACCAATCAATGAAAAAAGTTTCTTTAGTTAATTATATGCTGCTAACATAAGCTTTGGGTTTTCCAACAATAGTGATGGTTTCACAATGGGTAAAATTGATCTTCATTCTAGACTTAAATGTGAGCACGTAAAATGTAAGACTTACTAGAAATGCTTTATTTCTAAAGGAATCCAATGGTTTGAGGCAAACCATTTGCACTATGATTTGTTTTCTCAAAACCTAATGTCATTAAGATATTATGGTTGCAGAAGTTTTCACAAGACTATAGAACCAAAATGTAGAAGTTTTGAAACATACCCAGATGCCCCAAATAAACTAAAAATGAATAGAAGCTCAAAAATCATCCCATCATTGTGACTCCTGATCGCAACAAATTTTATTATTTCATAATTATGCCAAAATTAGAGAAAAGATTTATGATATCTAGGTTAATATGAAATAGAAATCCATTGATATTTCACATAAAGCCCATAAGAAAAATCACATTTTACATATTGAAAGTAAAGATATAAATTTAACCAAGGAATATAGATCATGAAAACTTGAAAATTTGAGCATATATATTGAGATTAAGTTCAAAAAGGTGATGTGGTAAAAGGTTGTCTAGGCTCAATACTTTCAATCAACTCTTATTGATGGAGCTTCACCGTTTGAAGTAATTAGTAACTTAGGGAGTCCGGATATACATTTTACTTGTAACTCAATACCTGCTATATTTTAGTGCATGAATGAAAAAGATAAGTATAACTCACGCAATGAGGTGTGTTTGTTATTCACTCAATACCTACTTATTTTGACAGGCTAACACCACTAAATTTAATCGCCAATAGTAAGAGGTTATATATATATATATCTATATTCACATCCAACAACCTAGCTACCTGAGAGACATAACAATAAACATATTTAAGTCGACAAACCTCGGGTAATTCAAAAGACTGAAAAAAAAAAATATCATTAAGTCAAATTAAGTGTAAGAAAAATAGAAACTAGCATTTTGTTATTTAGAACACTAAGAAGACTATTCAGTAAAAAATGATTTTTTAATTAGAAATTGTAATCTTTGTACAGTCAATAAATTCCTGGTGGGGGTTTGCCACCACCCAATCCCAGCTTCCTCTTTGAAAAAATAAATATGGAACAAAGCCAAACTATAAATGGAGGCCCCCACACATACTTTATGTATAAAACATTGATATTAGTGATTTAAAGAAATGAGTACAGGTTGTGAGATGGATTTTAGCACACCCTAAGCCAGAAATAACGCCTTTAATTGTTTCCCTTGTTTACCAAGTTTAAGCTGATATGGTAATAATTAAGAGAAAAAAAGCTATATGAAAATGGTGGTGACGAAGAAAGATTAAGTACACTAGAAAGAGATATATGAGGGGAGTACACATTGTGATGGTAGACCTAGTGAGTTTAGTTATTAAATTTAATAGTGTAAGCATGTTTCCTGATTGCGGTGAGTTACTTCAAAATCCGAAATGGCTTGTTACTAGCTTCAATGTACCCTAACTCTATTCTAAATGTTGTTCTCTGACTTCTAGCAGTTTCTACTTCAATGCTCCTACGTTTCCAATCATTAGAACCCCAAAAAAATATATACCTTTTTCGGATCAAGTATAGACGGTTTTAGTTATTTCACCATTTTAAACTTTAAAATTTGTAAGTGTACAATCAGCAGGAGGAACAGATGTCAACATGTTGCCTTCCTCACTGTCCGAAACATTGGATTCTGATTTCATGCTATTAGAGCGGTATATATCAAGGAAATGTAGATTGGGAAGGCATGACTTACTTTTCCAATGAAACAAAAGCAAATAGATTCCATGGTATATGTGTTTGGGATCTGATTGGAGATATTTAATTAATGTCAGCTATAATCTCGAAGTGTTCTTAGTAACACATACCTCTATCTTTTCATTGAAACTGTACAATGAAGAATATGGTTATATAATTTCATAAAATTCTGTGTTGCATAAAATTATAATAAATGAAAAATCAACCTCAGAAAACATGCCAGAGGATGTCCAAAGGAAGGCCACCCGTGGATTGATCTTTTTTTTTTTTTTTTTTTTTTTCTTATAATGGCCAAAATGGGACAAGAATTTATTTGCGCTAAAGCCCATGGAGAAGGCAGTAGTTAAAGCTTCCCGTATTTGCTTTCATATTCACTTCCCCAAAAAAATTAAGTTCTAAAACCCATGGAGAAGGATGTGCTTGCAGCTTATTTGTTAGTTATTCATTTAAATTTAAATATGATTAGAGATGATTGAAGGTTGAGGATACCCATATAGAATAAATATCTGCCAACACACGAAATCATTTGAAGATTTTTTATTGTGACAATACCAAATGACAAAATCAAACAATACAAAATCATGAAATCAAACAATGGTAAATCACAAAATCACTTAAAATTAAGTAACAACAAAGAAATCAAATAAAATCTTTGAAGATAGGAAGAACTTACAAAATGAATCTCTAAGCTTTGTATTTTACCTCGGATCACAATAAAGCCTATAATTTCAAATCGAGATCACAATAGAGACATAGGGTCTGAGACCGTGAGACCCTGGGTTTCCAAATCCTTTGAAAACCCATAAGGTTGCCAAAATTGTATGAAAAAACCTTGAATGTTGAAATCGTAAAAAAAAATTGGAATCTATATTAGTGCCGCAATTAAGTGTGGTCTTGTTTTATAAATCAAAGTCTTTAGTTGAAGTCAAAAAAATTAGAATTGCCATAGATATCTCACAAATTTGCCACGGGATATATCCGTTTCAATTTTACCATGGATCAAATCCGTGCCAATTTTTAAAATGGACCGTGGTAATTTTTCAATTTTGGTGTAGTAATAGGATTATATTCTTTTCTTGCATAGCCTTTTGCCCAAAGGGTTTTGCTAGGCAGAGGTTTTAATGCGGCAAGTCGTCTAGACATGGGATACCCCAAAGGAAAAGTTTTAGGAACCATTTGGTTGGGTTTAGCCCAAGCTATGTTTGGGGTAACCCGCCGACTTCTAACCCTAGGAAGTTTAAGAGGCTTCTACTTATATCCCTAGAAGGGCTATATTTGTGTAACCTAATAGTTCCTCTAATAAAGGCTTATCTTTTCTCTATATCTATGTTTATTGATTTGTACATGATTATATAACTATAGATCTTTTGTTCTTAATAAAAAATAGTCTTCTCCAATAAAAAAACACTTAAATTTAAACCGCTATTCTCAAAATTACAACTCATCCCAATCAAAAATTACTCATCCCTAACTCAACATTGCTTACCCCTAATGGTAAATCGTTTCTTTCTAAACCAAAATTAACTATCACTAACCTCTCTCTCTAAAAATAACTTTGTTTTTACTCTAGAATTATACTTAATAATGGGTTTTAGTTCATAAACTACAAGCCCCTCTTCACTATTATACAATAATATCTTTACCTCCTCATTATCATCAACAACAAACCCTACTTTTTAATGGTTTTTGGATGCAAATGAGTGGTTTCGAGAGTGCTGGGGAAGAAGATGCATAAATCGTAAATTTGATATTTTTAAAGAATTGGTGAGTTTAGGTAAATTTTAATGTCTAAATGTTAAAAATAATAAATGAGAGGTGTTAGACTAATTCGTGGTCATTATGTACGTAGGGTCTAAAAGAAAATTTGTTCAAAATTAAGGCATCTAAGTTGAGGAAGCTTTGTGGTAGTTGCATCTCGTACCTTATGTTTCATCTCTTCTCTCGATTTTTTCTCTCTGCAGTTCAAGGGTTTTCTCTTTGAGTCATCGTTGAAAGTATTCAAGAGGGTTTAATCGCTACGGGAACTCAATTTTTTTATTTTTTTCTAAAGGCTTGGTTTAGATTCAAGGGTTTTTGATTTGGAATTTTGTAGTTACACGTTTGAGATTAGGGTTTTAAGATTAAAGGTTTCAATGTAAGGCCTTACTTCCACTAATATATGTCAGATTTCTTTAATTTTGTTTAATTTCAGTTGCAACCTAATATCCATTAGTTGAGTAATAAAATGTTGCAAATTGGAGTTGTGATTAGACATTCATATGATGACGTAATATTGCTCTATTTGTGATTGCTTGTGATGTATTTATTTTTTGCCCAGGAATTTGAAGAGTCTATGACGCTCTTCAATGCACTATGATTGCCAATTATCTTTTTAATGAAATTGGGTTTTAAATGAGAATATTTATTTATCTTTATTGCTTATAGATTTAATTAGTAGATTTTATGGTTCGTAGGTTGGGTTCACAAATCTTCAAAATGTTACCATTACTAGAATATGGAATATGTGTGATATCGAAGATACATCGTGCGCAAGATAAAATTTGGCGAAACACAGGTAATTAAAATAGCGCCAAAGGCACGTCGATATTTTACTGGAGTATGTGTGGATATCGAATGTTAAATAATTAGGAGTTGGTAATTGATAATTTCATTTATTAGTTAAGTGCATGGGTGTTAATAGTTTATGTAATGAAGTTCCATTTAATTATATCTTTTGACTAACTTTCATGTATTAGCTATAACACCACCTATTAAACTTGGTCACGGGTAGCGCTGAAGGTGCGTCGGCGTTCTTGGCGTGTCTAAGTCATGTGTTGTACTAGTTTCATTAATAAAGGAAGAATTAGGGTAAAAAATTCAAACTTTTTTACCAGGGAGACACTCTGAATAAGAGAATCTATGTCTATACTTGAATATCAAAAAGATCAAAAATATTATATACTAGCAATCACACAGACATGTAATATGAGAGAAATAAAGATCATGCTTTTACTGATATTAACCCTAAGGTTGTAAGTTAGAATACTAAACCATTTTGAAGCATATATTAATTCTCTGTAAAACTTTCCCCATAAAGCCTTCGCTAATATGGGTTTATATATTAGGAGTCCAGTGGAGACATCCCAACCCAATTAGGATTGCACCTTAGGCTGGACCCAACTCCAGAAATCCCTCTTGGGTTGTTCCATACCAGCACGACTTCAACAGCGTTAATTTCATTCGAATTTTGTAACTCGCGTATGTAGAAGAATTTGAGTGAACTGTGCTTCGTTATGTCAGCTTTAATAAATCCGCATTTGACTTAAATGATGCAAGCTGCATTGTCTTCATATTGAATCATCGGTTTAACTTGGATTAAACTCAGACTGCAACTTCCGCTGATGTGATTAGTCATGAATCATAACCAAAAGCATTCGCTGCCAACTTCATGAAGTGCAAGATTCTTTGTGTGCTTCAAGAAAGTATCAACCATTGTATGCTTCACTGATCTCTATGAAATTGCCTTATTTCCATAACAGAACGCATAACCAAACTCCGATTGGCCTTTCTATGGATTTGACAAGTTTTATGCATCGATGTATCCCATAATTTTACATTTACAATTTTTTGGCTAGAACAGACCCCAGTCTTTTATGCCAATCAGGTACCTCAGAATGTGCTTGATCCCATTCCAGTACTTTTGGGTAATTGCAGAACTATGGCAAACCAAATAGATCACTAGGAATGAGATATTAGGTCTAGTATACCAGGATAAGTATAGAAAAGCACCTTATAGATATGCACCTTGGCTCTAGGAGTTTTTCCCCCATTAGGATGTCGGAAGATGTCTTTCTCCACATCCATGTGATGGTTAACCATAAGAAACTTACCACCGCATGCTGTATCCATACCAAAGTATTAAAAAACTCTACCGATAAATGTTACTTGGTCTACGAGTATGCCACTACCAAGATGCTCGATCTGTAAATTGGGACAATACTTAGCTTTCCCAAGGTCTTTCATTTTAAATTCCTTCCCAAGGTATTCAGCGGCTCCCGTGATATCCCCGGAGTTCTAATAATATCTAAATTATTTAGTACACTGGCATGATGACTTAGCCAATATCTATGTTCTTAATGAGAATGCATGGACAAATAAGAGTATTTGCGAAGTCTCTGGCCTTTAAATATCAGTCAGGCTACTGTGTCACTTGAGCCCAGATTCCTTCAAGCCAATGATAACTATCCATTTTATTATATTTGAACCTCATGTGCAGGGCTCAATTGCTTTTGTAAGGTTATACCCCCGGGCTAGCTATATGTAGATATCCGTATATAGCTTCCCATATAGATACACAGTAACTACATAAGATGCATGTATAGCTTATCCTCGATAATTGAAAGACTGATTTAAGTACCAGAACGTTATAGAGTCCATAACCGAAGAATATGTCTCATCGCAATCGGTGTCAGGTCTCTGAGAGAATTCTTGGGCAGCTAATCTTGCCTTGACCTAATGATCTCTCTGAGTTAATCATGTTTATGTACCATTCCCATTTATAGCCGACAGGTTCAATGGCATCACTTCACATTATGCTAGCAAGCTAAGCTCCACTCTGATTCTAGACACCCACTTTGGCCAATGTACAAAAACACATTGTCGTTTACAATAAGTGGTTCAGAATCGTCATCCTTGATGGCGAGCACAGTAGCAAATGTGAATACCATGTTGACAAATATCTACTGAACAATTCGATGTTGTGTAGTTATATACTTTAAATAAATCGAGATCTCCTTATTATCATATTTATGTGCCACCCTGAGCTTATCTCGTAATGCATCAACTGGTCACGTAACTACTATCGCCTTATCGATGGGTGGTTCCATCCCCGATGAGCCGATTACACAATTAGCCATATTTATCCCTTACTTTCTTTTAACGGTACACTGCACTAAGTACAGGGCTTAGATTCATTTGTAAGATGCATACTAATTCCCCAGGAACGTCCAGCCGTGCAGGTGTATTACTTGTTGGTATATACACCAATGATACTTTAACAACGTCTATAAATGTGTTTGGCAATTTATTTGTGACCTGTTACAAGTGTATAATCCATTGAACCTCATTGTCACTTAACTTATGAAAAGGAATCTGGAAATTCTCAACATTGAATGTCATATCTCCCCCTCCCAATGTTGGGAATTTCAGCTCATCAATGTGATAATCTACCCTGCAGTATATACATCGCTAGTGGGTTTCAAATATTTAGTGATAAATGTAAATCATAACCCACAGAATACCAGGCCGATATTGGAGACCCTACTTCATGCATTGTAAGGATGTTCTCAATACCTGCACGGTACATAGACACATGTACAGAAGGGCGACACTCGGATCCCAATCAGAAGGGCGATACTGGGATCCTACCCAGGGAACAAAAATGTATAACCTACATAGTCGCCGGAAGCTGTGATCATAATAACAGTGGCTAAACGATTAGTTTCAATTGTTTGATTTGGTTTTCCGCCAACCCAAGTTGGGTATGGAATGGGATACTCTCGATGCTTAATAAATTATTCCTTTAGCATTAAAATAATCATCAAAATCCTGTGAGTTAAACTCACAAGCTTTGTCAAGTTGCATCGACTTGATCGATAAATCCTGAAACTGAGCCTACGATCGAATGATCCAGTTAATCTCGCGAGCTCTGATTTCATTTTTTTCTCAAACTTTGCCTATATCGCCATTTTTACATTTTGATTTTCCTTTGCGTTCACTACATCTTTTGGTATCTCTATTGCCTTCCAAGAAAATCTCTATCTCTTTCGCTTTTTCTCTCTATCCCTCTCTCTTTCTCATATAGGCAAAAGATACATTCTTGTTTTGCATACAGTAGGAATCAAACATTAAATGCATTAAAATCACCACTATAGATCTTCTTTGCCTTGCTGATTGTAACAAGTCTAGGGTTGAGCTTGTGAAACATTGGAGATCCACATTGGTAATCACTTAATTAAGGTTTCAATTGACTTTTTCTTAAATTTTCTCTATTCATAGGGTTTTCTTATATGAATTTATATTTTGGTTGTTTTTATGTTTAATTTAGGTTCAAGAGCTGATCTAGGAGGATCTAGACATTAAACCTCTTAAAAGGCACCAAGTCATTTTAATGAGCCTTGAAGCGTTTCGAGCAAGAGAGAAATTTAAGCCAAAGTTCTATTATTGATTCTAGGCATATTTGTTAAGTTCATTCGAATGAGCTTTAGAACCGTTCAAACGAGTCAAAAAACAGAAGAAATGTAAAGGCTAAATCTCGTAGAGGGGAGACTAAAGTCCTACACTATGGAGTTTATGGTCAGCTAGGAGTCTAACAAATATATTTAATAAAAATAGGGAAAGCTCTATATAAATGCACTTGCGTGGATTTCTTGAATAGGGTTCCTCCATGACCTCTAGCATGGATTTTTATGATGAGGATGCATATATATATGAGATTACAGATTTTTGTTAGAGTAGAATAAATCTTCAAACTTCTGAAGGCGCTCAAAGGTTATAAGAGCTTTTCTTATGTGTGTGTGGGCTAAATCTCTCAACTTCCGTCCGGTAGCCCCCCCTTCCCTATTTACAGAAGATAGGGAGGATAACATTACCAAAGAGAGGCTAAATTATAAATTACATGTATATCCTTATTGACAGTTGTTATGTGCTAAAGTTGGCTCTGTTAGAGTTGTTTGTTGAGGTGTCTGCCTTCGACCATAAGCTGAGCTAGAATGAAGCATGGTCGAGGCTTTATTAGACTGGAATGTTGGTTTATTGTGGGCTCTGGTAGATTTTCTCGTATGGTAGGCTTTGAGTCACTCAGTAGTCTCCGAGTATCCCGTTTATCTACGAAGGTTGTGAGTAGACTGCTACATTCACCCCCTCTAAGTTGGGGCCTCAAAAATTGTTGTAGACAGCTCATACTGAGAAGAAACTATTTTGTATGGGAAGTTGTATGATTGACCAATATAAATGTGCAAATTATTGAGATCAGTAATGGCTGATTATGGTGATTAAGGTATCATTAATGATCTCTTAATTTCCCTATAAAAAGGAGGTTAAGAGTTTTGTAGTAGCCTACTCACAGCCTTCTAACACTGGTCGAATACTCGAAGGCTATATCGAAGCCTAGTATGTCAATAATCAAGCCCACGAAACCTTCCGAGACTATTCGAACACTCGAAGGAAATATTGAACCAGAAATACTTCGACTGTATTACCATGGTTGAAGGGGAACATGTTAGACAACCAACACCCTAGACAGAACAGTAAAGTATGCTACACGATAATGCCAGATCCAATAACTACAGTGTCAGAGCCAATAGCTACAGTATCAGACTCGATAAATTACAGCGTCAGAACTGACTCCGGGTATAAATTAATTATCCCCGGAGGATACAAATGTAACTGGACCTCTCATGGTGACTCAGCCCATCCTATGTTCTATAAATAGGAGGGAAGAGGAACTATGAAGAGGTTACAAAATCTCTCCAACAATCCTTGCATGTTCACCTTTGAACACCCTGTAAACCACACTGTACTCGATCCTTCGATTAATCGATATTTATATCATAACTCTTAAAAATCTTCATCAGAGGTCATAGAGTAACCCATTAAAGGCCTCCACACAAGTGTATTGTCAGTAAGTTAGTTCTTCTTATTATTGATTATACGCTTGAACCCCCTGGTAGAGGATAAACTTCATAGTGTAAGAGTCAACTTCCCCACTCATGAAGTTAGGCCTCTATATTTGGCGGCGTCCGTGTTATCCCACCCTACCAGTCTCCCCCTACTTTTCCCTTTTTTCTAATCCTATTAGCCACCTCCAATGTCCCCCACCCTCCGCTCTACTTCTTCCAATGTCGGCAACTCCGCCGATGGACTGGCCGCCCAGTTCGCCCTCCTTACCCAACAATTCGCTCAACCCGAGGAGCATCATCGAAGCCAATTATACCAGGAGCGCGATGAGCGCAGACAAGAGGTCAAAGCGGAACGGCGGCGCCATTTTGACGACGCTGGTAGACAGTAGCATGCCCTCGATGATCTACGTAACACAGTTTGTGAGTTACAACGATATCAACCTCAAGATGCTCCTCCACCATCTCGAGAACCCGCCCCGTCGTGCGTTTCTGCCCGCGCCCGGCTCCCCCCACCATCCTCCCCACTGTCTTAATCTACCTTGTCATAAAACTCACAGAGGATTTGTTTGATTCCACCCTTCGCACTACCAGACAACCTCGACGCCGCCCTACTCAAGAACGACTTGGGGAGCGCAGCGCCGAGCATACGCTGAATATTCGGCCTTTTGCCCTTCGACCTCAAAGATCCCCTCCTCATTTGCTTATCTTACACAGTAGAACTTCGACCAAAAAACCTATCCTTCCATCCAAATTAGTGTGAGCCCCACGCCAAACTCTTAGAGTCAGTTAAATAATCCCCTTTAACCCAAACTCCTCGATATCGAGGTGCCTACAAATTTTCAGGCCCCAAAATTGGCAAATATCGCAATACCGACCCTCAATTTAACATCTTTAAGTTCTAAAACACCTTAAACCTATACTCTACGGACGACCACCTGTTATGCCGGCTATTTCCCGCGCAGCCACACCAATGGCTCGATCCGAAGCTTCAAGCAGTTATCTAACCTCTTCGTCGCCCAATTCTCCTTCAACAAAGACCGCGAAGTCCGGGTCGATGCCCTCTTCAATTTCCCAAAATTGTCCAATAAAACCCCAGAGGCCTTTACCAAGAGGTTCCTCGACTGCGCAAACGTCGTCCTCGCTTTTTCGAAAGGGCTGCCAGATAATAGCTGCGTCAAGGAGTACATTGTGCTTCACAAATCTCGAACCCTTGGGGTGATGTTATCCAAAGTAAATGGATGCATCGACCTCGAGCGCCTCCGCGATTCTAATCACCAGGCGTAACCTGTAACCACCAATCAGAGTAAACCTCGACAGGGGCAACCTTCTACACCTTTTACACCTTTGATTGCTCCTATCTCACAGGAGATGGAGAGCTGCAAATGCCCTCATGCTGACGATACCACCACTGAGGCCCACAAAAAATAACCGAATCCGGTCCTCTCCAAGCTTACTGCTCCTATTAGCATTCTTTAGCTACAGATTCAGGCTGACCCAGTATGGCGTACCCCGTACCCCATCGAGGTCAAATAGGGTGAGCCTTACTTCCAGAACCATAAGTGCAACTACCATCACACCAACAAATGCTTCGCCCTATAGCGCTCTCTTAAAATAATTCTTAAGGCGGGCTGTCTACATCAATATGTCGCAGACCTCCCCGGTTACCTCGAGCGGTCATAACTCAATCCTCAACCCGCTCCTGTTGCCGAGCCAGCTGAGGTACAGATTTGCCAACTTCAATTCATTGAGGTCAATAAGTGCAAGCGTGTCGAAGAATATTGCAAACTCACCTACCAGGAGAAGCTACCCGCCCGTCTACCTGAATTAAGCCAATACCCTCGACCCAAGGATATCTCATTTATCGATTGTGATACATTGCATGTTTATTTCCCCCATTCTGACCCCCTAGTTATTATGATTAAGGTCGAGTACCTCGTCCTCCATAAAATGTTCATTGACATGGAAAACGCAGCTGAATTTCTATTCCTTCATACTGTCCAAGCCATGAAGAAGACGGACCTCATTACCCCAGATAATGTCGGACTCAAGGGCCTCAATGGTACTGCTGAAGTCACTGTGGGTCGTATTAGTTTCCCTGTCACCATAGGGTCAGTCATACTCTAAACCAGTCTTCTTATCATCGACAAGAAATCTGAATACCTCAGCATCCTTGGTTGTGACTGGCTCCATGCCATGCGAGCCATACCTTCGACTTACCACCAAGCCCTCCGTTTTACTACACCCTGTAGTACGTAGAACTTGGAAGGCCCCCAACGCCTTGCCTGCTATTGTGAGCATCCATAGATTGATTAGACCAGAAAACTTCTCAAACAACCATTGCAATCAATGCCTCTCTTAGCCCCCATAGTCTTGATATCAGTTACCACACTCGCCGAACCCACTGTTTATATCGAACTCGACAGTCCTGGTCGAGGGACATTCATTGGTACTTTTCTGGACGAGGCCATGAGCCTCGAACTCACCAACTTCCTTTGAGAAAATAAATATGTCTTCACTTGGACTTTCCACGAGATGCCCGGTGTCGACCCCTCCTTAGCCTGTCATCACCTTGACCACATCCCTCACCCGGCAGCAGTAAAATAGAAGAAGTGCACATTGACACCACAACTTTGCAAAGTTGACAAACTCTTAGCCGTGGGGTTCATCAGGGAAGTCAAGTAGGCTGATTGGATATCCAATATTGTCGTAGTCCCAAAGAAGAATGGCAAGATCCAAATCTGTATCAAGTTTACAGACCTCAATAAGCATACCCCAAAGGACAGCTTTTCCCTCCCAATCATCTCGGTACTCCTGGATGCCACTGCTGGACATGAACGGCTTTTAATGATAGACGCGGCATCGAGGTACAATCAAGTACCCCTCCTCCCCGAGGATCATATTCAAACTTCTTTTATCACTGAATATGGCCTTCACTATTTTAACATAATGCCTTTCGGCCTCAAAAATGAGGGTGCCACTTACCAGAGGCTTGTTACAACCATGTTCAAACCTTAACTTGACAAGTCGATCAAAGTTTACATCGACGATATGTTATGTAAAATGTTCCAAAAATACACCTACATTCAAAACCTAACCAAAGTTTTCTCGATACTTCGAACGTATAATATGAAACTTAACCAAGATAAATGCCAGTTCGGTGTATCGCCTGACAAATTCTTAGGCCACCTCATCAGTAAAAGACGTATCGAGATTGACCCTACTCATATCCGAACCCTCATCGATATGCCTTCTTCCCAAACCAAAAAAGATGTCCAAAAGGTAGCTGGCAAGATAGAAACCCTCAACCGCTTTATTTCAAAATCCTCAGACCGGTGAGCTTGGCTTTTCTCCCTCTTATGCGACCAAGGTGCCCATAAGGCCAAAAAGAAAAACAACCCCTATATCAATTGGACACCCGAATGTGAACATGCCTTCCTCGAACTTAAAACATACCTTGGTCTCACCCATCATAAGTACACCCATCAAAGGTGAAATGTTTCCTTTATGCCTCGCTGTCACCGATACTTCTATCAGTACAGTACTCATTTAACTCGAATCCAGCATCAAGAAACCTGTATACTTTATTAACAAAACACTGAGACCCGTAGAGACTCGATACATAAAACTTGAGCATTTTCTCCTCACCCTCGTATACACATCTCAAAAACTTAAACCATATTTTCAAGCACACCCTATCCATGTTATCACAAGTTAGCCCCTTTCGAGAAGTACTCAGTAAGAAAGAAAAATCAAGAAAGGTACAGCAGTGGTCTTTTTATCTGGGTGAACACAATATCACATTTAAGAAGTAAATATCCTACAAAAGCCAGGCAGTCGTTGATTTCCTTGCTGACTTCCCAGTTGAGGATATCGACTGGGAGGAAAATGAAGATGATTTACCTGAGGACCAAACTGAACAGAATGACCCGTTAAACCCTAACACAGGTTGGCGCCTCTTCATAGAAGGATCCGCTGGACCTAATTGTTCGGGGATCGGTGTTGTCTTGGTTACCTCCCCAATGATCGAATTGAAAAAGATGTCAAGTTAAATTTTGAATACTCCAACAACGAGGCTAAGTATGAGGCCTTGATCCATGGCCTCGACCTCACACTCGAACTTAGTATCCCTAAGCTTGCAGTATTCACTGACTCTTAACTTGTGCAAAGATAATACACCGGTGAAAACTAGGCCAATGGTCGCATGGCTATTCTATCAGTTCAGTCCTTATTCGACTCGACACCAGCATCGAGAAACCCGTGTATTTTATCAACAAGACCTTGACACCTACTAAGACTCGATATACAAAGCTCGAACAATTTCTCCTCACCATCGTTTACACTGTTCGAAAACTCAAACCATACTATCAAGCTCACCCCATACGTATCCTCTCCACTTAACCACTTTGAGAGATACTCAGCAAGAAGGAAAAATCTAGGCAGGTACAACAATGGTCTGTTTATCTTGGTGAACACGATATCACATTTGAGAAATAAATATCTTAAAAAGGCCAAGCAGTCGCTGATTTTCTTACCGACTTTCCTGTCGAAGACATCGACTGGGAAGACTATGAAGATGATCCACCCGAAGATCAGCCCAAATAGAACTACCCTTGGAACCCTAACACAAGCATGCATCTTCTTACTGATGGATCTGTGGGACCTACCGATTTGGGGATCGGTATGGTTCTAGTTACCCCATTTAATGACAGAATTGGAAAGGCCGTCAAGTTAAGCTGCAAATGTTCTAATAACGAGGCTAAGTATGAAGTCTTGATACATGGCCTCAATCTCACCCTCGAACTTGGTATTCCTAAAATTGTTGTATTTACCGATTCTCAACTTATTCAGATGAAGTATACCAGTAAAAATTAGGCAAATGGTCGCATAGCTGAGTAAGCTTCTCTCGTCGGCTAGCGCATGGATCATTTTCCTGAAAAGTCTTCTATTACTCATTACCCTCGAGGATAAAATAGACATGCCGATACCCTCGCCTACATAGCAGCCATGTTAGGTTAGTCTGAATCTCGAACATTTAATATCAAAGTACTCGAACGCCCAAGTATCAGCCAGATGGAAGTCAATGCCATAAATACTGGGGGAGAGAGTCTCGATCCAGATGACTGGCAAACACCATTTCTTGCTTCTTTTAACAGTTCTACTCTCCCAGAATATCCCAAAGCCAAATGGTCATTACTAGAAAATTGCCGCAGATACACCATTCTCAAAAGCGGGTTACACCGTAAATTTCAGAACGGCGTACACCTCCGGTGCTTCTCCCAAAACGAAGCTAATACCATACTAACTGAACTCCGTGAATGTACCTGCGGTGCTCATACTGCGGGCCGATCTGTGGTTCTTTGAACCGTTACGCAAGGTTTATTCTAGCCTAATATGAATAAACAAGCCGAAGAGTATGAAAAATACTGCGACAAATGCCAACGTCATGCTTATGTCATCCGAAGTCCTACATAAGACCTCCATTGCAGCCAGGTCACTTGGCCCTTTAAACGATGGGCGATTGATCTAGTGGGCCCATTTCCCAAAGCTTTGGGTAAATAAGAACACCTTCTAGTAGTCATAGATTACTTTAATAAATGGGTCGAAGCCATACCCTTGTGTAGAACCAGAGAAGAAGAAGTTATCAAGTTCTTTTGGGAAAATATCATCACACATTTTGGTTGCCCTTATATGATTTGATGCGATAACGGTCCACAGTTTGTTAGAAGCAAAGTCTGCAATTTCCTTAAGAAGTACAACATCATCCTCTCCCCTTTTACACCTTATTACCCTCAGGGGAATAGCCAGATTAAAGCATTTAATAAAACAATAGTCGACGGTCTGAAGAGGCGCGTTAATATGAAGAAAGGTCGATGGTTTCAAGAATTACAACATGTACTTTGGACTTATAGAACGACACCAAGAAAGGTAATGGGCTGCACTCCCTTCCTTTTGGCTTATGATACCAAAGCTGTGTTGCCTACCCATTTCAAAGTTCCAACACGCGATCCCGACTTACCCGACGAAGATAATGAGTTCAAACTTGGATACAATATGCTATGGATCGACAAAACAAGACACCGAGCCATAGAAAACCTCGGTCATTACCATCTCTCTCTCTAGAAGTCATACAACAAAAGAATTCGACCACACAGTTTCAATATGCCAGTAAGCTGCCCGCGTTCTGGGATGGACCTTACGTCGTGTATGACAAAATCGACAAAGGATCCTATTATCTAATGATAGAAGTGGAGGAGCCTCTACCCAATCCTTAGAACACCATGCAGTTAGTCTCATACAACAGGCCGCGGCCACCACCTTATTCAACTGATGTAAATACAGTATAATCAATGAACATATTTTTTATCCTCTGAGCTTCAAGTCTTATCTTCCAGCGAATTTCTTGGTCTAACCTATGTATAAGGTCTACCCTTCGACTCAACTAATACATGGGGGCGACCTCAAAAAATTTATGTCTCCAATTCGAGCACATAATGCTTTGCTTAGGGTTAATCCCGTGGATAGAACAGGGGACGACCTTCGAAGACAAGTAAATTTCATTGCCTAACCTAAGTATCATGTCGACCCTTCGACCACACTGATACTTGGGGGAAAACTCAAAGTTTTTTAAGTCTCCAATACGAGCAAACTTAAGGGGCATGAATGGTCGACACACCGGACCCTCGGGAATGCACTGGGGGCGATCACATAATGCTTCGCTTAGGCTCAGTCCCTCCGACAGACCCGGGGGTGTCTTTCGAAGTCCAGTGAAATTTTTTGTATAACCAAAGTATTATGTCAACCCTTCGACCAGACTGAAACTTGGGGGTAAACTCAAAGTTTTTCAAGTCTTCAATTCGAGCAAACTTGAGGGGCATGAATGGTCGACACACCGGACCCTTGGAACTACACTAGGGGCGAACGCATAATGCTTCCCTTAGGCTCAATCCTGCAGACAGACCTGAGGGTGTCTTTCGATGTCCAGTGAAATTCTTGGTATAACCTAAGTATCATGTCCATCCTTCGACCAGACTGATACTCGGGGGCGACCTCGAAGCTCTTCAAGGTTCTAGCTTGAAGCCTGCTACAAGCATTCTATACTCTCAACGCACACAAATACAAGCTTACAGGAATACCAGTAATTCAACTTCATGCAAGAATTTCCAGTACAATATATACCAGCAAGCCAAGTTCTGTACACAAGTAATTCAAGTAAACTACAAGAAACCCAAGTTCAAATATGATGTACTGCCTATCAGATAAACTTAAATATTACAACAAGATAAGAAAGAGTTTGTTTCAGCAACCAAACAACATAGACACGCCTTCTACCAGAAATCCACTCATACAGGAGTAGCCGTACTAGCTCCTCCTATAGGCTCTCCAGCCACCAAACCTCCAGTACCCTCGATAGAAGGGTTTGGTCTCACATCATCTGTGACCCCATCGACTACAGCACCAGGAGTAGCCTCATCGACCAAGAGAGCTTCCACATCACCACCTCCACCAGCAGGATTCTCTTCCATCCCTTCCGCCTGGGAGACACCTTCGACAGATCATCCTTTGGTTGGAGGAAAGCACTTAAAAGTTATGGGATCATACCCTAAACTGTCTAAGAAGTTCTTCAAGGAAGTGGTCGTCTCACACTCCTCATCGAATTGCACTTGGAAAGTTGCCCTCTATTCTTCTATTTCCTCCACCTTCTCAGTAAGCTTTGACTCCAACACCTTCTGCATTTGAAAACTGTTGTCACGCTCAGCTACGAGTTCCCTCGCATACTCAGCTCTAATAGTTAACCTCTATCTCTTTAGTACATTAACCTCAGTCTCTAGTGATGGCACGGTCCCTCGAGCAAGCTCAAGATTGTCCACCGCCTATTTCAGCTGCCTCATTGTTACCTTCTAGGCCTTTGCAAAAGCTTGAGCTCAAGCATGCACCTGCTAGAATACTCGAACCATCAATACTTCTCAAAGCATAGTAAATTTTAGCATAATTTCAGAATCTCAGAAAATAGTTACCTGATAAAGAGTATTATTCATTCACTTCCCAGCCTCATTTGGGTCATTTCCGCACAGAGTCGCCATTGATGTCGCTATGGCTCGAGCATGCTCCTCTAGTATGGCTTCGCGTTGTGCATCGTCTATATCATCTGCATCATTAGCCCCTAGGTCCTGAGGCCTCTTTCGTTGAATAGTCTTCGGCTGGCAGACTTTCAAAGGCTCAGGAATAACCTTGCCTTACCATTGTTAGCCTGCTTCAATGCCTTGGGAACTACTTTGGGCACTGGTGCTGCTTACTGCCCCCTAGGAAAATAGTTCGACTTGCGAACCAACCTCGCCTTCTCTATCTCTTCAGGCCTCATCGAAGTACCTTCTTATTTACTATTCCTCGACAACACTGTAGCAATAGGTACATTTCGTAGTAATGTATCAATCTTCTTCTGCTTCTTCCTCACGGTACCTAACTTTCCGAATACCCGGTTTATCCACTCCTCGTCAAAGTTGATGAGTTTGTCAATGTACCACTTCGGGTTTGTTAAAGTTCTGCTACCAGGTTCTACGAACAACGAAAAACATGTTTACCAATCTATTCGATTAACATATTACACAGTCTTCGACTGTCAACTTACTTGGATTATACACCCTGTGCTACAACTTATAAGCATTCTCCCCTTCGACATTCTCGTAATTACCCCTTACCACAACCAAGTCCTTATCCCACCCTCGCCCTGTCGAGCACAGATCAAACAACCATGGTTTTTCTGCATGGCATTGGATGTGGTAAGTATCCATCTTCGTGCTCGCTTTCCTCGAGTAGAACGATATAATATCGAACCACTCGATTAAACCCCTCTTATCGCGTTTCAGCTCGACATTCATAGCCTCAACTACCTCATTATCTCATAAAACTTATCATTCATCTGGCATGGGGCAACATCCCATAAGTTAAATACCTCCTCCACCAACCTTCGAAGGGGTAATTGCATCCCCAGTTAAATCTGACCTTTGAATGCAAAGAAACCCTCTCGAGGGGTATCATTTAATGTGTACTAGGCCCCTACTGGCATTAGCACCACACCTACCTTTAAAAACTCATACTTTGCCATGAATCGATCTAGCGTCGCCTTCTCCTGAGCCGTGACTAATCCCACCGCTGTCCTCGAACCATCCGAACCCTCACTATCCTCACTTTGTTCCCCTTCCTCTTTTCCTTCCTCCCTCTTATCGCCCGAAGGCTCGACATTACCTTCCCTCCTCCAATCCTCCCCCTCTTCCATCTCCTCCTCATCACTCTCCCTGAGTACTCGAGACCTGCGAAGGCTCCCCCTTGAGGTCCCAACCTCTAGTACTACCACTTCTAATGGTACATCTGCCGTGATAACCAACTCTTCTACCTCGCTGCTCTCATTCCCTCGAATTTCACCAGATATACTGGGTTCTTTTACTTCTTCCTCCTCATTTATCAGCCTCAGTCTTGAAGATTAACGGGTACGCATTATTCCCTACAAAAGAAGAGGTGCGCAATTAGATCGATATATTCGACTATCACGTTTTGATATCATATTTTGGCCTACCTCTCCAACTCGCCTAACCCATAGTCGAATGTTTGACTACAACCCAGGTCACCATCTCAATATCCCAAAATTCCCCAATGGGCTAGACCTCCAGCCGTAAGGGTTACCCTCCCCCCCTGTCCTTTTTACCAGTACAAACAAAACCCTAACAACATTTACCCCATAGTAGCAATAATACACAGATACAGACGATAAAATGGTATAACAAAAATACATATTGTACACCTATTATAAGAAGTTAGAAGACATACCTATTCGAATGGTCAGATCTCTCAGCAACAGCAAAATGTCCAGCTTTCCTCTTATACAAGCCCTACCGCAACAATGGAGTATGTGTTTTCCTCGCTACCTCCCCTATTTTTCTCTATGATTGAATAATTGGGAACAATTGATTTCTCCCTCACCTCTTTAAATGCCACCTCCTAAAAATAAACTGCCTCGGTTTCCTCACTCGCCATCATTACCATTCCTCCACTCCCCCTCTTTTTTTGGTTGAGATGTGTATTGACAATACTACCATCAACTACTCCCACGTGCGTATCACACGCTCGTATTTATTAATTTTTTATAACCTCTCAAACTTTTTCGCATTCTGCCCTTAGAACTGTACCACCACTGAAATGTCAGATATTATGGTTGCCAGGCTCTGCAGTCGAAGCCCATTTGCCTTTGACAATGGAAGATTTCAAACCTCTCCTGATCTTGTTCACGAACCATCGTCTACATTCGACGTTCACCATTCAACCATACATATTGTTATCGCGCCTACATTATTTAACTATTCGACTTTACCCTTGTTTCTTATCATTTCTAATGTTCCTTCCTAAAAGTATAACTTTTGACAAATTGCTATCGTGCCTGCATTATCTTCGTTTACTATGTTTGTCACACTTACAAAAATTTACTTCAATACAGACCCATTTCACTCGAATACATGTTCATACTCAAAAATAAAAATTAATAAAAAACCAAGCAAACAGAGACAATATTAACAGAAAATAAAACAACTTCCTATCCCCCCTTCCCAAACCAGTGCCATTACCAAAACCAAGACGCCTTCATTTGCAGATGGGGCAATTCTTATAGAGTCGTGCCTCCTCATCTTCAACCTGGTCTTTTGCGTCCACCAGATCTTCAGCCAGGCACTTCAAGAAGAAGAACCAATTACTGGCAAGTGGGTATATCCATTGCAGCACCCTCTACCAATGAGCATTCGGCATCCTAGATGTTGGTTCTTATGGCTCTAGTTTGACTAAGTCAGGCATATCCCAATCTAACCCATGGTCCCCAAAGAATTTCTCCTTCAGCTCATGCATCTTCTCCAATATACGAAGCTCTCTGGCTTCCATTCTCTTCTGATATCCCATATTTGGTATAGTTTCCATGGCTTCGATTACTCAGAGCGGAAGATGAAGATACTCTGAAACTCCCCCTCAACCCCTATTCATACCTGAATTAAGATTCATTTAACCCCTCCTTAATACCCACTCGTATTAATTATCACACTTAATTACCCTCCTCGGAAATGCCAACATTCAGCAGTCAACTTTTCAACTTCCCATGACTAACCAAATTTCTCAGCACGCGCCATCTACATCAATTTTCGAGGCCCCTGCTGAGAGGGGACAAATGTAGTAGCCTACTCGCAACCTTCTAGCACAAGCCAAATGATCGAAGGCTACATCGAAGCCTACCTAGAGACTCAAAGACCAACAAGATAATAACTGAGTCTACGAAGCCTTTGGAGACAAATCGAACACTCGAAGGAGTCCTCAAAGCTAACTGTCATAATCGAAGATTGATGAGCAATGCCACAACTCAGTATCAGCACCATAAATATTTTGACCATGGCCATACATGGTTGAAGGCAGACACGTTAGACAGCCAGCTCCTAGATAGAATAGAGAAACAAGCCGCTCGACAACTATATTACCAGAACCAACAACTATAGTGCTAGTAGCTACAGTGTCAGATTCATCAATACAGTGTCAAAACCGACTCCGGGTACAAGTCAGTTGTCCCCAAGGATATACATGTAACTTGACCCCTTATGGTGACTCAACCTTTTCTATATTCTATAAATAGGAGGGAGGTGGCACAATAAATGGGTTAGAAAAACTCTCCCGCAAAGCCTTAGTAGATTACCTTCGAATACCCTGAAACAACCTAGCATTCAAACCTTCGACTACCTTCGATATACATAACAGTTCTCTTAAAAATCCTTACTTGAGGTCATGGAGAATACCATTCTAGAACTCTACGCAAGTGCATTAGTATATTAGTGTCATTTACTATTATATTAAATACTTGCACACCCCTATACAAGGATAATCCAGCAGTTTAAGAGCTAGTTTCCTCTCTACAAAACTTGGCACCTACAGTAATCTTGTAAGGCTTAGCGGGAGAGATTTTTTAACCCCTTCATCGTGCCTCATCCCTCCTATTTATAGCATATAGAAAGGGCTGAGTCACCATGGGAGGTCATATTACATGTATATCCTTTAGGGACAGCTAACTTGTACACGAAGTCAGTTCTGACACTGTAGCTATTGGTTTTGATATCGTAGTTGATGGTCCTGACACTGTAGTTGTTGGTTATGGCACTGTAGCTGTCGAGCGGCTTGTTTCACTATTTTTTCTGGTGAGCTGGCTGTCAGACGTGTTTGCCTTCGACCATGTATGACTATGGTCAAAGTATTTTTGGTACTGATACTGAGTTCTGGTGATGCTCATCTATCTTCAACTACGACAATTAGCTTTGATGACTCCTTCAAGTGTTCGATTAGTCTTGGATGGCTTTGTGAACTTAGTTATTGTATTATTGGGCTTCGAGTCACTAGGTAGGCTTCTATGTAGCTTTCGATTATTCGACTTGTGCTAGAAGGCTCTGAGTAGGATACTATAATACTCCTCTTATGACTACCCCATTTTGATTAATTGCTTAGGAGATATTGTTATGGCAGACAATGCTTTATCCGATGGACCTTCTTGAGCTGGTCACACCAACAACAACCTAAACTTGGCTCGCCTTAACCAAACTCTTCACCTGAGTCGCCGTTACTAAATTATTCATGGTGACACTAGAAAAAAACCACCTATAGGGAGAGCTAAAAAGTATCCCAAAATGCTACTAATCTATACCTACAACTATTAGGCATGTACACATGTTATCCCTTTAGGGTAGCGTCTCAGATACATTAGGGATGGACATATCCGTTTAAAATATTATTAAGGATGGCTTTAGAGATGACAAAATTTTATCTCTAAAAGTCTTAGTTTTTCAATTCCTTTGGGGACAGAGTTAAACCGTTTCTAATACATAATATTTGGGATGGATTTGTTTGTCTCTAATAGTATGACACCAAATTTTCCCACCAGAGCCAATATTATTAGAGATGAATTATTCTGTCAACATTTATGACGGATTTGTTTGTGTCTACAAGTATGGCGCCAAATTTTCTCGGCTTGCATCAATATTAATAGAGGAAGATTATTTCTTCTCTAATACATAACATTTGAGACAGATTTGTTTGTCTCTAAAAGTATGGTGCCAAATTTTACCTCCTTACGCCAATATTAATTGAAACAAAATAAATTTTTCCTAAAGGTAATGCTAAATTTAGTAGATAATACAAATCATTCATCAACTACCTGTTAAGTTAAATGAGAAAATGATTTATTTACAAGTTTCCACAAATACCAATTCTATCTAAATTAATAAGGTCTCAATCCACGTAGAATATTAAAAATTATTGTTCAATTACTAAAGGCAAGTTGAGCATTCAAATTGATCTAACCTCTTACAGACTCAACATTGAACTATGGACACAAGAATAATATCTCAACATAGAATAAAGACTTGCTTGTATCGTTCCTATAGCTTTTAAGAAACTACCTAAAATAAAATAAAAAATCAAATTGTTACAACCTCAACCACAGCATTAAAAAATAATTGCAAACAAAATGATAATAAAACAATCAAGTACAAATTATGAAATTGAAAATATAAAAAATTAAATGACACATCATATCTATATCAAAGTCCTCCGTGGAAGAAAATCAAATAGAAGAAATCCTACCGAAAATTCGGCAACACTTCCCCTATAAAATAGACATTTTCATTTTATACCTGCTAGAAAACTTATAAACACTCAGGTGGATAACATAATCTTTCGGTTTGAAAGTTCTTAGAGCTAGTATACACGTAGTACGCTCCCAATTCCCAAGATTATGAAATCCATACAAATCACACGATAATTAGATATCACATTAAGGTAATATCAACAACAAGAATTGATAGTATATATAAATCTCAACTTAAGCACCTGATTAAGTATAGTATCATAGCATGAGTATAAATATCAATAAGTTGCGACACTATACCTATCAAATGCTACTCGACATGTAATATGGTGAAATGTAAATTATTCCTATACACCAAGAATAAACATACCTGAAAGTATTATGTGACTCTTGCAACCAGCATTTTATCCAAAAAGAATATTAATGCCAATATACGAAGCAAAAAAAAAATGATCTGTCAAAAGGAAGTTATTTACAATTTTAATCCTCATTGCTAGATATAAATTAAATTTTAAATGGAAATTTAAAAGATAATAATAGGACCTATGTGCAACGGATAAGAGAACAGAAAATGCGACTATATCATGTTGGACTACAAATGTCATATGTTGTCTAGGCCAATTTTAGCTTTAAAATACTAACATATCAGGTCAAAAATTTAGAAATCCTAATAACAAATCACTAATGAGAGCATTAGAACAACAAAAATAAAAGTTAACTCTGGTCAAGATTTCTTATCTAGAAAAGAAAAACACAATTTTCTTGGAATAGTGATCAGCTTTGAGACCCAGAGATACTAATTATTATCAAGAAAAAGGATGCCTGTAATTTGCATCAATCAATTAACTTTGACTTAGATTGTACTATTCATAAAAGCCTTAATATTCTCAATTTTTACTTGTGCTGAGCTTCTCTCTCGTCCGCTTCTCGTCGTAACTTGGCAAATTCATCCTCCTAGCTTTAAAATGATGATAATGAGGACCGTGACCTTGTATTTTTAGGATAGACAACTACTCATTTGCATAGAGCTCGTCCATGTCTTTCTTCTCCAATTACATCTTTAAAAATCTTATCCCTTGCTTCAATATTAGTATCTCTTTCTTCCTCTATTAACTCAAACAAACATCGTTGAATTGTTTCCTATAAACCAATAAAAGAAAATATGTCATTCATAATTTATGAAACTACATATATTGTAAAAATTCCAATCCCTACATCAAAGATCAATGGATACCTACTGTTCTAAATTTATTGCAGTGACTACATATATATGAATTTTTCATTACCTCTCTTTGAGCTAATATATCTTCCGTATTATATAAATTATTTCCAATACATCAAGTTGCTTTATAAATGCTAATATCACATCCATACGGATAAAACTTCAGGTCTTTAGGTGTTCCAAAAAATAAATAGGGTATCTTGAGGGGTATTCCAAAAGGGGGTGTCCACAGATCCTCTTATATATATACATAATGCATACTTTTGCTTTCACACTTGCAAATGACAGCCTCCCAGTCATTGAGCGACAAGTGAGATTTGCCCGATTATCACTGTTTTACTATACCATTGCCTATAAAATAGTATTCAAATTTTAAAAGTTGCCAAATTATTTAAAATGTAAAATATAACAGTAGAACAAATTATACTCGTCTATTTTTTAAACCCCAATATCTTACTAAAGTTGGCCACTGGTTCGGCTCAACACTGGGGGGAGGGGTACACTTAGAAGACGCTTCTCGTCAGTATTATATTTTATAGTGTTAAAGCTTAATTAATTTTGTACTTAAAGGCCTTCCTAGAAAATACCCTTTTTAGGAAGCAAACTTCTTTAAAACCATTCGAAGCATTTATATTATCCAAATAAATTCAATTTTTTTTTTATGACAGATTAAAATTTTGAATAATCAAGTTATGCAATTTGTAAATGCTTAACTATGTATATTAACTACTACCTTTACTGATTTATCCCATCAAGTGATGTATTACTTGCCACCTTCCAAGATAACATTGTCAATGAGAAAATTACTCCATTCCGTGCAAGGCTTCCTAAAGTAAAATATAATGATATTAATTAACTAGGGGCATTCAGGTACATAAAAATTATTGAGGAGCTAGTTGCTCAAAAAATAAATCTATCTCGTATAGAAAATTTGGATATATGAAAAGAAACAAATTTGTATTCAAGACAATAAAAATTGACCTAGATGAGACATAAAATTGGGATCATTGGGTCCAAGTGGCTGGTAATCTTCATTCCACTCCAAGATCTTAATGTTTCCATTATCCCACTCGTTCCATGGTTTGGCATACCCTCTTCCATTATTATTAGTTTTATTGCAAGACGAGGAACCCTCAATAATGCCATTAATTGTCAGATATAAACAAAGAATAACAGAGTCAAGGATTAAACATAAATTGAAGGGTCAAGATTCTTATGCTCACTAGATCATTTTCTAAAGAAGTTATAAAAAATAATTACATATATACCTACGGCATTGTAAATCTCAAGAGGCTCGATGCTTTCACTAACATAATCTTCATCATCCTCAACTTCACTCGAATATTCATCCTCTAGCTAGTTGAAAAGACGGCCTTTATTCTTCCACAACCACTTTCTTCTTGCCATTTGGTTTGCTTTTTGTTTGATGACACAAACTCATTCCAGTAGCAATCTTACGTAGCCCCAAAGCATCCATTTTAGCATTGTTTTCATTAATCCTTTTTAGTTGAACCATATCATATTATACGACATCTTCCATACACTTATGAGTACGTTTATTTGTCATGATAAACCTATAAAATGGAATACAAGCACATAAAATCATTATATTTAGTAAAAAAATATTATAAATGAGATCTGGAAGTAAAATTTATGAGAGATGTTTTAGGTATTAGCATTATATTCAGAGAACATACATGAGCTATTCTTGGCACATATAGTAAATTAGTTAGAAGTACAACTAACTACTAGGCTAAGATACTTGCAATCATAAATGGCATTTAAAAAATAATGAGTAAAGGGTGGAATAAGATATGGGTTGTATAAGGTTCATCCGCAACTATCCAACCATTTAAGCTAAATAATATTCCCTGAGTATATAAGAATTTATGGAATACATTACAAGAGAAGATTTAGCAGGTAGCCATGGAAATTCCCCAAGTGCATGTGTACTGACCTTGAGACGAATGTGGTCATTATGGATATAGCTGAAGAGACACTTTTCTTATATGTTGGGTTTCTAACTCCTCTTTGACCTATCATCATTATAACATGACAAACACATCATTAGATAAATCTATTGGATATATTACCTTCACAAAATAGAAAATGTAAGTAATACATTCAGATCTAGAAGTCATCTGGTGCAATGGTGCAAAGAAGAGACCCCACTAAGCAATAATAAAGGGCAAAACTTCATAAATAGTGTGCTCAGTAAATGATAAAGAGATACTATTACCAATGAACATAAGTTAAAGAACCATGGAAAAAAACTTTTGAAAATATTCAAAAATATATATCTGAAGTGCGCAATGATGCCACGGCCTAACTACCCCTTCAAATGTAGGGATACCACAAAACAAAAAAACAAATTTGGAGCTACAATCAAACCTAATTCATTAGAGAGATTTTACATAAACACGAAAGGGATAAGCAAAGCTCTTGAACTTGCATTTGCATAAACACAGAAAATCACACTTGTTAGGGAAAATCACCAGTTTATATACCAATCTGATCTTGCTATCAGAATACCACAATACACAAATTCAAGGTATAATTAAATCACATTATGGTACAACCACTCTTCTCCTCTACTGGTTGTATTGCTGGCTATTGAAATATGCTTGTGTCTGATGGATTGTAAGAGAACTCGGATGTATAAAGTCCATATTTTTCTCTCATCCTTTTGCCTCAAGCATCATTCTAGCTAGGAACTCGCTAATCAAGTGTGGGGACCACAGGTACTCCTGCTGTAGGAACTGCTAGCTAGTTTATCAATGGCTGGTGGACTCTAGACTTGGGGCAATGTATTCATCATCATTGTCAAAATCTATCCGCCTGTTTGCTCCCTGACCACAAGAGCTGACAAAAACACTGGAGGGTATTCGTCACTATTATAATTCCAGCTCAAAAAGCCAGAGGATGGCATTTAGGCCACTTGCAAATGGCACACAACATTGACAAGGATATATGAATCAATCCTTAAACAAAAGGCTAGTCTAATACCATTTACAGATGTTACATACTATAGGGTTGGATTCAATGGAGATCGATTTGAAAAGTTAGATAGGATGGAATACATACACAGAGAGCCCCATGATGTAAGATTGGGTGACATAATGGAGAAACTTAGTCACATATATGAGTCCAGAATGGATGGAAATCATACATTACATATCATTCCAGATTCCAGAAAAGTAAATGCGGACAAATTAGCACCAGGGGTCTGTTATTTACAGATAACTATAGTGAATCCTATTATAGAAGATGAAGATTTGGGAAGTAGGAAAGGGAGAATGTTCTCTTTCAATAGGATTTGGAAAGATGAGGATTCCATTATCAACCCAGTACGTTTAACAATACCCACCAATACTTTAAAGTTTTGATTCCCCTCTTTCTTCACTACACATCAGAAAGTACCAATTCTAGAAATCATCTATTATGTGGTTACCAAAGATTAATAGAAACTAGCAATTCAGTAAATCATCTAATTGAGTACTTTACATATAAAACTAGAAATTCAACAAATTTGAAAACTTCTAAGCAACAGAGATCAACAAAACTCATCAAATCACAAATCTAAGAGTAATAGAGATTAATAAAAATCACCAAGGGAAGTAATAGAAAATAGTAATAAAGGAATTAGGGCTTCAGTTTTAGGGTTGTGATTGTGTATTGGGGCTTAGGGCAGTCACAGAGAGCTGGGGGAGAAATGATTGCGGGGAAGAGGAGTTAACTTGGGTGCATGAAATTGGGCCTTTTCGTTTTCACGACATTTTTGTCCACCCCAAAACTTAAACAATTAGGGGATGGCCATGTCCAGTAGTCCCTAAATTTTATGCAATTAGGGACGGCAAAATAGAATAGTCCCTAAACTTATACAGTTAGGGACGTCAAAATTTAACAGTCCATAAACTTATACTATACAGGACAGGGCAATTTTATCCGACTCATAAACCAAAACATAAGAGACTGATTCAAAACCGTTCCAAATGTTTTATTATTAGAAACAAATTTTACACCGTCTCTAATACTTTGTCCCTAATAATTTTTATTTTATTTTATAGTGTGACATACTCCTTACAAGCATTGATATGAAACTCTTTTCCCTCCTTCACAAGATGATACTTACGAGCTTTACGATAATGAATCACGTCGCGGTCCCAAAGATAAGGGCTATCCAAAATGACCTGACACAAATCCAAAGGAACTACCTCATACGTGACATTGTCAATAAATAATTTAGCAATTGCAAACTTGAACGTACACTACTTCGCAATCTTCAACTCTACGTCTTTCTGAATCTACCCCAAACCATACGGCTTAGGATGAGCTGTAGTAGTAAAACTCATTTTCTTTACCAACGCCTCAGAAATCAAGTTCTTCTGACTACCGAGATTAATGATGGCCTCTACTAGTATCTGCTTAATCTGAATACTGACATGAAAAGGTTCGTCCTGACTTGGCTCCTCAGTAGCCATAGTCTTTTTAAGCATAAGTGTAAGCTTATGATTTGGTTCATCAAAATCTATAGGGTCTATAAGCATTGCGGCTAGTCCACGTTTCTCTCTCTCACACTTCTCCTCCTTCGGCCTAATCTTTGGGTGAAGTTTCTAATATTTATCTGAAATATGCCCACTCGCATTATAATGACTGCAATAATTCCCCTTGAACGAAGGCCCCTCTCCTTTGAACTCCCCCTTGTGCTTATTCTTTTAACCAGACTTGTACTCCGACTTATTCTTATCGTCTTTCTTGTCACTCTTTAAGAATTTTCCTTCACGGCAGTGTCTTCGATATTTTTTACAGTAAAAAACTTCAATTTCTTTCTAATGGACTCTGACAAACCCCCCGTGCACTTAATAAATACCTCATAGTTATCCACATTGATGTCTAAAACCAAAGCTTGGTTATAAGACTTCGTAGTGTACTCTTGTACGGATTGTTATATTTTTAGTACAAATGATGCCATTTAGACAATCGCTCCTGCTCATAACCAATTGGATAAAACTACTTCTTAACCAACACTTTGAATTCTTTCCAACTCAAGCTTTCTACAACGTGACGTTTCTAATAAGGCTTCCACTAGCTGAGTACATGACTTATGAATTTTAATGTCGAAAAACAAAATTTATGAGCATTTGAATATTTATACACTAAAAAGTAGGTTTCTTACCTATCTAATAAGTTATCTAATTTTAGTATCGATTGACCCGTCGAATACTGAAATTTCTATTTTAAAATTAATAGAAAGATTACGCATAGGATTCACCAAATTAATATATTTCAAATAAGATACTTAATCTGGGTCAAACGAAAATGAACCCTGATTCACTCGTAACATTTATTCCCTACATATCCATTTTCTCTTTCTATTTTACTTAATTGTTAATTTGGGTAAAGATCAATTGTTGGGCAGACTTAATTATTAATTCAATTGATTGTTCTTAGGATTTCTTACAACTTCTATTTGTTTTGTTGTTGTTTTGTTTTACAAAGGTATATGCTTGTTCTCTCGTAATTATTGAAAGATTTGGGTCATGAAAATTGAAATGGGGATTCAGATTGAGGTAAGCAATCTCTAATTTGTTAATATATTTTTTTTACTTTAATAACATGCATAATTTGTTCAATGTGTATTACTTAATAGTTATGTTTTTTATAGTTTGATAGTATACATAATTAAGGGATATATATATAATATGGTTATTCTATATATAATATCCCGATCGGGCAAATATTTTTTTACATCGGTCTGCCTCTATTGCCCCAATGTACGCTTAATTGTCAACAACTTTCAGTTATGTAAAGTTGAAGTCTCACTCAGCATCTGAAATTGATGTGAGGCTATAGCCTCAGTTCAAAAAAGATATTAGGGAAGCCTTAGTTCTATGTTTAGATGTTTTCTAAACCTATAGGCATAGTAGAGGGAGGGGGTAAGCAAATGAGCGTTAGCGCAGCAACACACAGGTTTCGTCACTCAAAAAAGCGTAGGGCAGATCACCGTACGCAAGTAGGCGGCATCACTGACTATGTCCATCTACGATGGACAACGTCATTGTGCATGTTGAAGACACAGGAAAATGCAGATGATGGAAAACATGTATTATCTTCTAGCTTTTAGAAGGATCCTAGGCACTGTAGTTTAGAAACAGTGGAACCAAGTAGTTTTAGAGCCATTTTTTCACTTTTCCGCGTAATGTACATTGATAATGGATTTTCCTTGGTGCGTATAGTGTCCTTATTTGCCGCAAGTAAACTCTTAATCCATCATCTTTCCACTGTAGGAGTTTAAAAAGGTTGAAGAAGTAGCTGGACTTGCGTACGGAGAAATAACTTCCATTGTAAAAAACTACGCGTCATGTTGGTTCTGCTGTTTCTAAACTACTCCTTCGTGGACCGCAAGTAATTAGCTTTTGACGATGCCTTTTCTATTCAGGCATCCTTCCCTAAAAGACACTATTAACGAATAGCGCGGACCCCTCGCACTTTAAAAGAAGAGGAGCTCAACAATACACCCATTAGTTGCCTTTTCTTTCATTGGCTTTAGAGACAAAAGCTACAACGCTCTTTCTATAGTGTATTATAGGTAGTATCTCTCTTCCGCGACGTAGCCCACAGGAGCCCCTACTATAAACACAATGCCACACGCTTTTAAAATTTTAATTGAAGAAAATTGTTCTAAAGAGCTTAGACAAAGCCACACCCAAAGGATTTAACAATTAGCGCTAGATTAAAAAAAAACTATGGGTGGCTTTTCCTTAGTTTCTGCATATTGCACTTTTCAGACGAGGAGTTTCGAGGAAGAAATCTTTCTTTAAAGGTTGCAGGTATTTTTTAGGTATGAAAAGACAGTGGAAAAGATGATAGAAAATAGGATCCTCTAAACTACTTAAAAAAGAAAAGATTTCGCGGATTCATTGGTGTTATAGCTATGTCTAACTAGCTTATATAAGAGCTATGCAGCTAAAAAGGAGGATCCTTAAGGGAAAAAAAGCTTTATAGCGCCAGACTTTAAAAAAACTATGGGTGACATTTCCTTAGTTTTTGCATATTGCGCTTTTCCTCAGAATTATGCACTTGAGAATTCTTGTATCATCTCCTTCTTGCTTGTCTTTCTTTGTGGCATGGACTGAGAAGTAGAGGAAGAAGGCAACTCCAGAGTCAGTCTCATTTGTTTCAACAAAATTCACACCATCGCCCCCTGTTAAAAACCATCTATATATCCTCTGTAATAAACCATAATTATGCAACTTCTTTAAAGGGATTTCCACTGGTTCAATAGTGCCCATATCATAATCATTGTCATGTCTGTCAATGACATGATTCTTGCAGCTTAATGCTTTGAAATTTGTTGTGTTGGACAAATTTTCTATGTGCATTTGGATTTGGTACACAGACCATCCAATGAAAACATTAGACTTCATCTTCAGGGGTATTTTCTTTGTTCTATAAGTCTCCAAAAGCTTGTAATCTCCACCTTGGAGATGCAACCAATAAAAGTTCCTTGACAGAATTGCAAAGTCCTATTTTCCAAAAAGCTTGAGAAGGAGAAAGTAAACTGGTTTTGGGTTTTTCGACTTGGGGTACTTCATCTCGATGACGGATTGTGTTATTTTGGCCAGCACCGTGAGTTTTTTAATAACTCTGTAATATGGACAGTTCCCATCTAAATCCCACACCGAGATTTCAACTGCTACATTAGATAGTTCCCCTGAGGTGGTGTTAACTACCTCTATGGAATATGTTGCAAGATTAAGCTGGACATGAATCGGTTCAGCTGCGGAACGGCAGACGTAGAAACTTGCTGTTTGGTCGTGGAGATGATCATAGAACTGACCCCGAAGACCAATCCAAAGATTCTAAGTCTTCCATATTAGAACACCAGTGTATTCAGTCCACATCCGAGAAGTCCAACCCTCCAGTTTGTTCAATAACTTATGCAACAAACACCCTTATTATGTTCAAATCCTTACCAATAATTCAAGCTTGAGTTCGCATGAATCTTCTTCTTATCTCAAACATATTCACAAGGCAATAACTCGTAAAATACTATAATCACCGCTTAACCAAAGATATTGTAGAAACATCAAGTAAATTCAGCCATACATCGCTAGATCAAATTTTCATTTGCATTTTCTGTTACTAATTATCTAAACCGAAGAAACTATATGCCTTTGTACCAACAACAAATTCATACCTGGTCTTCAAGCTCCCTATTGGCAAGACTTTCTTGCCCACCATTTTTATTCTATTTATACTGCCTCTAACGTAAAATGTGACATTCTCGGGATTCTGTACTGTTCATTTTTGTTCAAGCTATCTCACCAGAAACCCCTTGTTCACATGAAATAGTTGAACTTCTAACTTCGTATCACTCCGCATTGTCTAGAGACAGTATATGGATCGCTAAAGGCCTATGTTTATGGTAGATTGGCTTTGGTTATGTCCATAGCCTGTCATAATTTATTTTTTGGATTCCAATTTTATTTTTATTTTTTGAGATTGTCTTCCAGTCACTAACTAAGCAATAGCATACAAAACGTAGCAGCGATATTGTTTGAGACTATAATAAGTAATGAGACTCAGATGAATATGTCTAGAACTTGTAAATTCCAAAGAATAAATGACGAAAGTAAACTGTTGTTTCTCGTTAATGTAAGAACTTTCACTCTATATTCTAAACATTATAAATATGAACAACATCGTGGTAATTCAATACTATAAAACAAGGAATTGGTACATATGAAATTTTACGCTACCAATTATAGAATGATGGATGATGCAAGGTGGATTCTTACACTTCCAGGGGGCATGAAACTCTCGGCATCACTTGTTGGGGCAGCAAGTCTCAGTTCAAGCAAAATGCCATTTTGATCTAAACTCTTGAAACAAGAGAAAAACTGAAAAGTTGCTGGAAGATCGTTAACTATCTTGGTTAATCTCTTTTCCTCCTTCGAAACTGCTTCAATCAAATTAAATTTTCCCTTCCTCCTCAATCAGTATTATCAGAGTCTTTGCATGTTTTTTGCTTGAATCGTGCAGTACTAGCAAGCTTTTAAAATATTCATCTGATTTGACATTGACTTATATCAACAAACGATTCCACCAGGTTATATCTTGGAGTGGGCATGGAGGGAGCTTTAGGGCTTCCGAAGCTATTCCAAAACTTCAACATTTCATCATCTCCTGCTGCTGCAGGGGCTACAGTGTATCCATCTGAACTCTAAAAAAACACAATAATGAAAAGGCGATTTAGAAAACAATAAGAATAGAAGAAAGAAAGAAAAAGGAAAAAAATATCAAGTTTTACGTATAAAGTACCTGAGCCATATTTAAAGCTCTGGAAGTATTGCCAGATAGCTCAGCTTGCTTAACCATGGAAGGGTACTTCCAAAAAGTTAGTTGGTTGTAAAAGCTCAGTAACTCTCGTTGTTGCTTGTTCCACAGTAGAGAACATACTTGATAGCCTGTATTTACCAAGTTCAAGCAAACACTGGATTGGGTGTTCCAGAATTTTATGCTTTGGTCATCCTCGCCACCGCCGGATGCAAGTAAATTACTCTGGAAAGGATACCAGACCAAGACCCTTAACAGCTGCAGTGTGACTTTTAAGCTGATGGAGCCACCAAGTAGGTGAAGCCATGGATTGGTCCCATATGTAGATCATATTATCATTTTCTTCACTGGCCAGCTGTTTTCCAGAATCAGAATATTTCAAGCCATGCACTTCTTGGCGGTGTCCTCGATATGTCTGGACAATATTATGCATCCTACTCCTGGTATCATAGTTGACTATCTTACCATCGACTCCCCCAGTTGTAAGAACATGATTGTTCCATGCCAGTAATCCCACTCGAGGCTTGAGCATACCTTGAAAAGTTCTAACTTGCTGGTTTGTCGATGTGTTCCATAAATGCACTTTCAAATTGTTTAGACCAACAACAAGGGAATGACCATCGGGAGCCTAGTTGACACTTGTTACAGGACCACCTTGTTCATCAAACGTCACTAGCTCGAACGTTGAGGAATCTAAAGCATCCCATAGATTGACTGAACAACCAAGAGAAATAGCAAGATATTGGGTTTAAAGTTGAGTACCCTCGTTCTTGGAATATTAATTTAAAGTTTAAATAATTAGCTTTATATACCCTGTTCTAGTAACTCTGACATCTATTGCTTCATTTTATGTATTTATGTCGGGCGAGGATGGGTCATCTATGGGAGCGAGTTCAGAGCCACCTACTACTCAGCGTAAAGAGTACCGTCCACGTGGTCTCCAAGTTCCACGAGGTATATAAAGTTTTTAGATCATTAATAAGATTTAATGTTCTCATTTCTTTGTTATCATTTAATAATGCATAAATTTATGTAATACTTATTTTGGTTTATTTATATTTTTGTTGAGTTGGACTAATACCTATACAATTTGATGATTTTGGACAACCAATCGGTCCAAATCACAAATTTTTGTGTACTTTCATCGGAGATACTATAAGGGAAAATCTTTCCCCTTTGGTTGGTGGTTGGTGTGATCTAGAAGAAGAAGATAAAGAATATATACGGAAGGTTGTTGCGGTAAGTTAAGTCCATATGTTCAATTATTGCCTATTTGTTCTTCCTGGTAGGCTTGTCTAAATTTTGTCGAAGCAGGAAACATTTGATCTTAACCCTGATGAACACCAAGTTATGTTAGATTACAAGGCTAGCATGGCATTAAAAAACTAGAAATCAAGGCTTAGAACAAATAACTATGATACATATGAAACAGACGAGGAGAGGAAAAGTAAGAGACCAAAAAGAGTCAAAAAGAAGACTGGATCGAATTCGTGGATCGTTTATCAACCCCTGAAGAACAAACAAAGCGTAAAAAGGGATATGCGACTAGGAGTAAAATATATTGCCCGCACACGACAGGTCGATTGGGCGCGTCTAGAAAGAAAGAAATATTGTTATATCTATTACATTCATGTTATTTTTTTCCTAAAAAGCATGGTTTAATGCTTATATTTCATTATTTTGTGTAGACTCATGTCAAAATCTAAAGTTAGGAAAACCCCCTGTATTACTAATCCTAACTTAAAACCCTAATGTTTTGCTCTAGTAATTGCAATTTTTGTAGCTTTATTTCAAAACAGTAGCTTTATTTCACTCTGTGTTGCTGAAGAGTCATTTTTCTCTTTTCTGAACAGTAGTTTTGAAACTTATTATAATTGAAGGTAAGATTGGAAGTGCTAATTTTTAGAACTAGTCATCTCCTTCTAAAAAAAGTGCTTATATATTAATCTCCATAAGTATTTATATATTTTCAACTAATAAATGATATTTCTTATTTATAGTATGCTTCATAAGTTTTGTTAAATCAACTTGACAATAAACTTAATTAATTATTGTTTTGCAGGAAATACGTAGACCTAAAGGTACTGTGTTCTGAGGAGATGAAAGAACGAATGGTATAAGAACTCGAGAATCTTACTATTAGAATATTTGAAGGTATAGTTAAGTAATAAGAGAAACTTAATATTTTTGTAACACAGGAACGTATGAACTTTGCTATTCAAAAAGACCCTATGCTCATGGATAAGGATTTAGATAACGATGTTGTAGTGGTTGTAAGTAATATCTATACTCCTAAATTTTCATAGTTAATTGAGTGAGAACTTCTATAGTCGTGCATTGAGTAGTCTTTTATTTTTGCATAGTTATGAATTATAGTAGCTTCAAATGAAAGTTTTATTTTATATACATTGAACTCTCCTTAGTTCTTATCAAAAATATTTTTATATGTAAAAGGAATATGGGGAAGATGGAAATGGCCATGTCAGGGGATACAATTGTCATCTCAACAAGACTAACATCAGAGTTTTAGCACCCTTAAGGAGGGTTATTGAGCGGGGAAGGGTAAAACAAGCTATGCTTAACGAGGTACAAGAAAGTTTGGAGGTTGAAGCTAATGAACGTAGGCAACTTGGAAAAAGGGTTATGGCTTTTGAATCTCGTGAGAGTCCACGTGGAGCGTATATGCATCATCCTTTTGAAAATAATGTTTCCACATCTCAGGTATTTCTTACATCTAGTTTTTGTTTTATTTTTGTAGATGAAGTTGGAGTTGAGACACCTCAAGCATAATTATAAACTCTTACTACAATAGCGAACAAATCTCAGTTAAAATTTGATCTGAGAATAATTATAGTACTAGAATCCTTGAATCCTAGGAATCCAGATTTAGGATAGAAAGTTACCCCCAAGATGGATAGGTTAGGTACCTAACTTTTAGGTTTCCTTCTGCTAAAACAAAAATGAACCATTGACTTCATACCACAATGTAAAAAGATGTGTTCAAAAAGTCTTTAGTCTGAAATGATCGAGAGCAGCTGTTTGGAAAAGATGAACTGGGATATATAAAACCACCCAAATATGATTTTAATAAGGTAAATGAGGCAACTAGAGTATCCGGTAGGCTACAGACATAGAATTGGAGGACTAGTATGCATGATATTATGGGTTCAAATCCTCCTTTTTTGTGATACGAAAAAGTATCAAAATTGATACTGAAACAGGCTACCTGAATTGTTGTTTATCAAACGTTGAGCATTACTTGTAGCTGTAGTAGTGGGGGGTTAAATATGGGGGGTAGCTTTCCATGCCTTCCCAGGCATTTTAGCCTATAAGGTTGGGGTTTTTTACCTGTCTTCGAAATCGTTGATTTCTTGAGTAGCATTTTTGATACTGTTTTAGCACTTTCCTATTTTCAAATTAACTAATTTAGAGCTGTTTTTACCCCTTTTTAGTCATATTTTCTCTATTACGAGTATCCCAATTTCTCTTATGAAATAGGTTCATATAGTTACTTTTTGCTTAGTAAAGGACCAAACTCAGAAGCATGGGATGGCCTAGACGCCTTTCTCCATCTTCTTTGTGACCCAAGCGATGAAGTGTAGGAGCCAATGACTGCCCATGATAGTCTGACCTGACAAGTTTTTAGTTTTTGTCTGGTTGTTCCTATTGCTTCTTCTAAACATGATCTGATTGTTCCCATTGCCTCTTCTAAATCGGTCTGGTTGTTCCCATTGCTTCTTCTAAACACGATTCTTAGTGGTCAACTAGCCAACTGCAGGTACACTTCGCCCCAATAAGAAGAAAAATGCCACGCCATTGAATATCAACTAGTTGACATTTGTTTGCTTTTTTTTGAAAGCCAAGCTGGGGGACTAACCCCCATGATATATAAATAAAGATATAAGAGTTATAAACCAAGGCAAAAGCCTTACTAGCTCAATCCCACAAGGAAGGGTAAGAAAAAACCAAAGGAACAGTTGCAACAAAATCCAACTACAATTACACTTTCCTAAAATAAGACTTTCCCTTTTTATCTTCACAGATTCAAAGGGGCTGTCATCAAGGTCAGATAGCCCCATAGTAGTATCAGGCTTAATCCACCAATAATAAAAAAGTATCATAGCTCTGCGATGAGAGAAAAGGTCCTTGCACGGCAGCATGAACTCTCCCATTGTATTTATAAAGAAGATCTTCATATCTGGAAGTCCATCTCCAATATTCAGAAGAATATCCTTCATAAGCAGTATAAACAGGCAGCTTCAAAACTCTCAACAGAATCTGTTGTAATTCTCAGTCCCAGAAAATGGATATAGACAGCGAAAAGGTTGTTTTCTGAACTGAATGGATGAAGTCTGTTTATTCCATCTGCAATATTCAGAATAAACTCATTCATAAGCAATCGAAGAGGGGCAGCAAATTCAGATTTAATACTCTCGACAGAATCTGTTGTTTCTCCCAAAAATTGGATGTAGCTTGTAGAAAAGATGTTTTCTGAAAGCTGATGCTGTACCTGACCAAAAGATCATAAGCAATAGGGTAGTATAGGATAGGATTCATTATGAGAAATAAAAAGTCTAGTATATGAGGATCATGATATTGATCTCTTTGCAGTGGCGACTCTGTGAGATTGGCCTCGAGGACTACTCATTCTTTCTCCTAAGCATGTATATTTAAGTTTGTAATTATATCAAATTCCTCTCACATTCTTGAGCACCCTGTGCACTTTAGATGAGAGTATTTGAACTGGTTTTGCCAATGTATTTTACAGCTCAAAAAGTACTTCTTGAACATAATAATAGATAATCTTATCAAAACTTACACATTATTTTTCTGTAAGCTCATTCTTTTAGGTTGCTAAAATAACTTATATTGTTCCATGTGAGCAGTTACTATTGAGGAACCAGGAACTGCTCAAGTTCAATTTCATTGGGTGATATAAAGTTACCAGTTTTATGGTATTACGTCTCGGCTGATCACTAGTAAGACTGGAGGATCCATCTTGGGACAATCATAACAGCTAATCTGAATATATGGACTTGGATTTAATTCATTTGGCTGGTCTGAATCGTCTGAATTGGGATCAAAATGATTTATTTTAGGGAAAATATACTTGGTTGTATAAGGCGGGAAAATACACTTGGTTGTATAAGGATGGCAGGTTTAGGAGTGTTTATGAACACTTTCTCATTTCTAACGAGCCAATGAGAGTATAAGGGTCCTCCTTCATCTACTTTTTCTTTGCATTTTACTTATAATTGTTATTATTTAATGTTAACTTCGTACTATTTCATTTTACTTGTACGGAAGACGATGTTCACCACCACCTCTCGAGTCATTGAGCGGCAATTCATGCATATTGAAAGATATGTTTGGCTCTAATGTTGCTTACGGAACTGTGCAGTTTAATTCAACTGCACCTGAAGGGTTTTACAGTGTTATAATCGATGAAGTTATTCGTGAAGAGGCGTGTTTGTATGTTGAGAGTCTTACCCTTGGTGATGTCTTTGCAGGTAAAGCCGTAGTTTGGCCTAAGATTTTTACATTATCCAGTGAAGAATTTTTTTATTTTTTTTTGAATTTAAAGCCAACCCTGGTAAGTTGTTTGATATTTCTATTTTCATTTTGGATATTGGTAAGCTGTTTGACATGATCTTTTAATTGGTATTTCAATATCTTCTTTTTATTGAAAATTGTTTGTCATTATTGCTTTATATGTTAGTTAATTGTGTTGTTTGATTATTTAAAATTTGTGAGGACTTGCGTGAGACGCAAAAAACAGCGAAAAAATTAGTTGCAAAATGCAAAAAATAAAGAAGTACATACAACGTATATTTAAGCAATTTTTTTTCATGTGATACATAATACGACGTACTTATGTGTTATAAAGTTTTATCAAAAATACGCCTAATACAACCCTCATGTTAGTCGCAAAAATGAAAAAATGTTACATATTTGGCAACTTATAGTAGAGTTGTTATAATTCGACCAATAAAACAACAACTATATCAGTTGCAAATTGCAGCAAATGCGACGAATATTACGACTCTTATTTATGTTTTTCAATTGTAACGCATAAAACGATGTTCGAATGTGTCGCAAAAATTATAAAAAATGACTATTGTTACAACTTATCTTTCAATAGTAATATTACGACTCAAGTAAAAGTTGAGAACAAAAAACTACTACAAAAAACGCGACTCTTATTTCGACAAAGAAATAAGTCGCTTTAGACAAAGAACGACTGACTTGCAAAGTTATTTTTTACTCTTTTTTACGTAGTGGAAGGGCATGAAAACAATCACGACCCCACTCTACGAGCACCGATATTGTTCTCACTTAACCACTGCAGATCTCCAGCAGTATGGGATTTTTATTCCTAAGAAAAGGCCTCAGTGGCATGTAGAGTGAAATCTTAACTTAAGAACCATGCACCTGGCAGGATCTTAAACAATATGAAACTAAATCATTGGTACTACCATTACCACTAATGGGCTAGGCGTCTTTCCGATACCCGCTCAGTTAGGGTGTTACAGTTAAGATTTCACTCTACATGTCACCGAGGCCTTTCCTTAGGAATAAAAATCCCACACTGCTAGAGATCTAAGTGGTTAAGTGAGAACAATATCGGTGCTCGTAGAGTGGCGTCATGGCCAAATGGTATTCAAAGCCGATGACGGCTCGATCTTAAAGGTGGGGGGACTGTAACACCCCGACTGAGTGGGTATTGGAAAGACGCCTAACCCATTAGCGGTGATGGCAGTACCAATGGTTTAGTCCCTCATTGTTTAAGATCCTGCCAAGTGTATGGTCCTTAAGTTAAGATTTCACTCTACATGTCATCGAGGTATTTTCTTAGGAATTCAAATCCCACACTCTTGGAGATCTGCAGTAATATCGATGCTCGTAGAGTGGGGTCGCGACAAACTTGTTACTCCCCAAAAATTGGCTTCTTAATAAACTACTAATAACATAAATTCTGAGGTGTAATGTCGGGCATCATGAAGATGAACCACCAAAAGAAGTACTACAATTTAAAACAAATCGTAAATACATTTACGACGCTATAAAACTATGCAACGGAAGAATGATCTAAAAAGAGATATAATCATAAATAATACCACAAGGATAGCAAGAGCTCTAAAGATGCAAGTCCAGCTTGCTCTAACTACTAGTATTACTATCGCAATGATTCACCTAAAAATATATATGCGTAATGCGTCAGCAAGCAACGCTAAGCAAGTACAAATATCCAAGGTCATAAGACATGATAGACCAAGATAAACACAGAAAAAAGACATGAAGAATCCTACAAAATTATAGAAGAATATCAACTAAGCTACGAGTTCTAAGGAAGACGGTCTAAGTAAAACTAAAAATCTCAATACGATAACAAAAATAGCCTAACCTTTGATCTAACTACTACGACCTAAGAGGTACGGTAGATGTGGAAAGAGAATTAGGAGGCCAAGTACACAGGGTCACTTTTAATTCTGTGGGAACACACTCTCGCACCCTTCTGTAATTAACTGAAACGTATCCCTTATTGTCGAACTAGAGATTGGCTGATTCCTTTTTATTGAGCCTGGAATTAACGGGTAAAGCACCTGATCAGGGTATTCTAAGAGTTTTAACGTACAGGTCTAAAGCCTAATTTATTTTCAACTTTTAGGGATCTAAAGCCATGGGATGCTCGTGAAGCACGCAGCCGATATGTAATTGGGGAAGAATTTTAGGGGCTTGCAACCCTGGAACACTGACTAGCAGTAACTGAATATTTTGTTTAGGGTTTAAACCCAAGGACCGTAACAGCATAGCCCTATTGTGTACATTAACTCAAAGTCGCCCAAGATAATGGAAAGGAAGAAGTTTGAATCTTAGAAGAATTAAATGATCTGTCTTCCCCTGCCTAATCAGCATCTGAGACTATATCCAAAGACCTACAGCTCTTACGACCAGATGATCTATCTACCCTCACTTTAACAACAAGTGGGGACTCTATCAAATAAAGTAAAGCTCCAACATCCAATGGTCTATCTGTAAATATGACTATAACGAATGGAAGTCCTAAGCCTGAAAGCGAGTATATGTCGCGACTACTAAATCATGGAAAATAATATGACTATATGTTTAATTATCACAGAAGACATATTAAGGAATTTAGCTAAGATGTTCTGGAATCACAGACTCGCTCCTAATATCCATTTAGTAAAAAGTTCTTATCAGCAACACAATATTTTGCGATGATTATTGGACCATGGTCATACAACTATCATAATAGATCAACCTCATAAATAGTATGAGAAGCCAATATTTCAGAGTCTCAAATTCCTAACTACTCAAATGTACTATCTAAAAACTTAGCTACTAGAAGTCTATGCATAGTAAAGAATCTTCATCATCATAAACCAAACTGATATAAGAAGTTATTATTATACCAACCAACTAAAAAGACCTACATATAAAAAAATACTCCTCGAATTCATTTAAATAAATAATCCTCGAATTTCGACATATATCATACTAGACCCTTATTACAAGCTCATGCACACACATCCCACTCCTGGTCAATTAAGTATTTTTATATACCTTAGATATACTATCACTTTTGTATACTAGCATGAGAAAAATACAACATCGCTCAGTGTATTAATCTATTACTTACAGAATGTATATCCTTACTACATCGTATTTAATGGCGTTAGGACAAATAGTTATTACACCAGCCAAATGAAATTCTCTATAGGTATGCTCTTATGATAATCCAGATTATAGTACAGTAATTCATCCAATATAAGTAACACATATTCCAAGTCTATATCAATAAAATCAGATCTAATCAGAAGAACTAATGCCTCTAGTTAACAATTCCATATTAGTCTCGTATTTAATTCCAATCTCAATCACCGAGACATCATCATATGGTAATCTAAGATTAACTTAGTCTATTCATAATCTAGGTTATCTAGTCCTTCTACTAATACAATAGTTCTCTAATATACTAGTTAGGTCCAACTTGCTTACTGATGGTGGATATAGAACCCTAAGGAAACACGATAATGAATACTAGCATTATACACAATGAAACCCTTAAGAGCCCCAAGTCATATGTACAACTAGGAAATTAAACTATACCAGTAAGACATAGGTTCTTTCGTAAACATGACTCCAAAAATAATCGCGGTTCAGGTCATTTATTTGCTCACAAAGTATAATTGAATTAGGCTAGCATTTGCTCTAATGAAATTTAGTACTAACAAGGCTGAGGTTCAGATCTGAAATCACACATTGAGCTTCATGGTTCAAGATGTAATCTCTCAGCATATGTGCTAATAGATACTTAACATGAATTGATTAATCAATAACAAGAACGTCCGTCACAATATAAACTGGAGCATCAGTAACTAAATAATATAAATTATATGAACATCAAATCAAGTAAACCAAATGAATAATCTCTGCAGGTGTGAATCCATTCTCTAATCAAAGCATATGAGAAGGGATAAGAGTACTTGCCTGAATTGATGAATTGGGAACGAGTAGTGGAGGATAGAGGTATGCTCCCAAATTCCAACACTTCCTTTCTCTAACTAAGCTTCTGAAACCCCTTGATTTAAGGTTATAAGATGATGCTACAAAGCTTTGAAATTATCTAATTTACTGCTTCTCTGAGCTTTCTCAAATCTGAATTTTTGGGATTGAAGTTGACATATGGGAATCATAAACATTGTTCTCTCTATCGGCTAGCTAAGGAGTAGTCGAGTTTGAAGAGGAGTTGAGTATTTTTTGGGAGAAAAATAAGGGGAGATTTTGTGGAAAATTCGGATGAGAATTTGGTGAAGAACGGTGGTGGGTTTGAATAAGTTAGTGTTGTTAAAATTTGGGAAAACATGAGCTATGATAACATACAAAGAGGTGCAACCTACTACACTACTATGGCTAACATGAAAAGAGTTATAATGGGGAAAACAAAAATGCGGGGAACTACAAAAACCTCGATAATACATTCGAAGTGCTATATTACAAGGGCTTTATATATATTTGAATGGGGATTAGATCCTAGCAAATCTAGATCTCTCAAACTGAATGGCCAACAATATAATTATTGGGATTATATCGAAGCTTGGCATTATAACTTTTATTATCAGAATCCGATCAGAAAGAGTACTTGGTTTTTATGTATTAATCTAGAGATTATCAAAAGATCAGGTTTCTCCACTTGGTTCCTTAACCGGTGGGAAAAGATTGGACCCAATTTTGATATTTTACCAAAAACCCTTCAGGAACTATTTGTAATATGGTATGAGTTTCATCCAAAATTGAAGGGAAAAACTCTATAAAATCTACCTATCGGAAGAAATACCTTATGGTATTTCATAGAGCTTCAGATCACATAGATTTGGAAATGGGATCTAGAACTTCGCTTTGATGATCTGAAACTACCTATTATGCAAAAAAAACCTTCTTTTATAGATGGTGGGATGGGTTTGAAACTGAAAGAGTTATTGACTTACTCAATTAAATAACTGAAGAGTATGTTTCTTCTTAAAATGAAGAAAAACAGAAAGCAACAAGAACATTTGTTTCCTCTGTAAATGTTTTCTAATTATTAATGAATTCCATTAAGGGCCAATATCATAACTTATCATAAGAAGAGCAACAAGTTAAAGTCATGCAGACTTTGAAAGAGCAGTTTGTGGAAGCTACTTCGCAAGCCTCACCACAAGCAACAACCAATCAAGGGAGTAGTGGAAGCTAGAAGCAGCATTGCTTAGCAGGCGAAGGTCAACATCCTTATGAGGATGAAGATAAGACATCATAAAAATCCTCATATGCAACCATGAAAGACTATTGGGATGCCATCATTGAAATCTTTGAACATAAGCTAAAGGCTAAAGGGAAAGATATATAAATGTTCTTAGCACGCCAAAGTCGACGCATAAAAACAGAAATGATTAAAGTATCTTTACTTTATCAAAAGCATAAATGATTCAAGTATCTTTCCTTTATCAAAAATAAAAATGATTAAAGTATCTTTACTTTATCGAAAAAAAAAATGATTAAGTAACTTTACTTTACCAAAGGCTAAAATAATTGTATCCTCCCCCAGACGACTCCAACCACATCAGAAACTACACATGGATAACACTCTCCGGACTTTAATGGGTTTCAAATCTATAGGTCTAGCTATTTAAAGGGACTGGTGACCCATTTGTTCATCAGGTTAAGTTTAAGTCCAAGTTTTAAGTATTCTCTCCTCTCAAAAATCCTATTGTATCTTCTCCAAGTTGTTCCCATCTCTTTCTGTAAGTGTTTTGCTTATAAATAAAAGTTTGCTTATATCTATTGTTGAGTATTCACAATTTGCACACATACCCCAGAGAGTGTCGAAGTGCCTTAGAGGGACCGTAAGGTCATACTCTAGGTTAGATTGTTAACAATTGGTATCAATTTCTAGTTTTGTTCATATTTCGCTGTTTTGAATATATCGATCTATTCTTCTTGGTATCAGAGCCAAGATGTTCTTGCCTTTCTTCTAGACCTTCTATATCTAGTAGAAGAAACTCCACATCTGAACAAATCCTTAAAGGAATTAGGATTTCTGATCAGCAGATTTCTCATAGAGTCTATACTGATCCCTCTATCGGAACTAGGACACAAGTAGAAAAACCTACTTCTCCTACATCTGAGGCGAGCTTCTATATTTAGGTTTTATGGATTATATATATTTTCTTACCTGGAAATCGTATTTTCGGAAATTGGAAACGTAAAATAGGGTTTCAAAATTGGAAAAATCAGATCGGATTTCGAATAAAATTGGAAGTTCGGAAAAAAAATTACAGCACTAGTTTCCTAGAGTTTTGGGACATGAATGTGATGAGTCTCTATCTTTCTCTTAGCATCTTTGCCATATTTTTCCACGACAACTACAGAAAATCGAGGTGCTTCCCCCAGGACACCTGAAACGGTTGACTTGTCAAGATTCCCCAACATGAATTATAGATTTTTATTATCTCGTTGGAATTCCTTTTTACTTTTTCTTTTTTGTGAAAAAGTTGGAATTTACTTAAAATGCTCCAAGTAGATATGTTTTTGTTCTTGTAGTGTTGTAGAGAGCATTGGATAAGGGGTGACAAGACTAAAAGATGAGGACATTGTGATCCCAACTTATCTAGGTGAATGCGGAGAATGCGGGAGCTGTAAATCGGGAAAGTCTAATTTATGCCAAAAGTATCCAATAAATTATCACGGTCTCATGCCAGATAACACTTCAAGAATGACTGCTAACAGTCAAGTTCTCCACCATTTATTTAGTTGTGAAAATTGACTAATAGGTTGCTTTAGAGCATGCTGCATGCTAGTCTTCTTTTTGACGCTTTCTCCACCGGTTTGGTGGCCCGTGGAAGGAAACCAATATAGAAAGAGGTTCAAGTGTTGCCGTTTTCGCGCTTGGAGACGTCGGATTAGGGGTATTTTTCTCATCTTTGAGCTTATTAAACATGTAGGCTTTGATTATTTACAAATATATTCGTACAAACGCTAAAGGCCAACTTCAAGTATTGCAGGTACTTAGAGGGAGCACGAATGAGAGGCGCGAGTAAAATAATCGGCATGGATATAAATGAAAGGAAGAGGGAGAAAGGGGGAGTTTTTGGGATGGCTGATTTTATAAACCCAACTCAATCCAACAAGTCAATTTCTGTGGCGATTAAAGAGATGACTAATGGGTTGAGCATGGATTGCATCTACGAGTGCAGTGGGGTTTCATCATTGATCAACGAAGCCCTTGAAGCCACCACATTTGTACGAATTTCGTCTAACTCGCTTGAAATTATTTATTTTATTAATGTAAAATATTATTACATGCACACTACATATCTTCTGGTTGTTTGACAGGGAAAAGGGGTGGTGACCATCATTGGTATGGGCGAACAAAGCACTCCGATCAGCCTCTTCTCATTGTTGGGTCGAACTTTGAAGGGTTCTATTCTAGGAGGTTTAAAACCTCAGTCGGACCTTCCCGTTATTGTTGATAAATGCATAGCCAAGTACGACTAGTTTTTCGCACACAACTTTGGACCAAATCACTTTTTCCTTGTGGCTAATTATAATTTTCGGGCCTACTAATTGGGAACTTGGTTCTAACAGGAAATCCAACTCGATGCACTTGTTACACATGAAGTTCACCTTGATGATATAATCAAAGCCATTAAAAAATCGAAACAACTAGACTCTCTCAAAGTTGTAATACGGATGAACACAGAAATCCGAATTTGCTAACTGCAACTTAGAATGAATGATGGATCAAATATCGATCTAAGAGAAAACAGACGTGAAAACGGATTGTATTAATTTATTGTCTCATCTCATTTGGTTGCCTAATATATCTCTGTAATGTTTTCCATTGTTTGCCTCTTCTTCTAGGATAGATGAACTATGCCAGGAATTTTTTTTTCTGACAACACGAGTTGCATGACATTCCCGCTTTGCCAGGAATTTTTTCTAAGACATTCTGAAACCTCAAACTCTCATGTCTTCAAAGACTAATTGAAGGAAATAACAAAGGTTCCGCTTTAATGGAGTAAGTTTCTTCTTTGATTCAAAATGAGGGATGCAACACAAAAATTTCCCAGAGGTCAAATCCTAAATCTATTCTCATCCAGCGAACTTAGCTGATATGATCCAGTGCATTTAGTGCTGGTATGATAACCCTAACGCAGAAAACACGCCATAGGAATGGAAATAATAAACACGAAGAGAGTTCTCAAGCCAATTAAGAACCCTAATCTGTGTACCCAGCAATCCACTGAACTATACTCCCACGATATGCATGTGTTTTATATTTTTACATTTACTACACCCACGACACGCATGTGCCTTATATTTTTGCATTATGGGAACTGTATTTGTACTTTGTAAATGTTGTTCAAAGATGGGCGCATATATTAATTTCATGTCTCTAAATGAAGATAGGAAACTTGGTTCTTATACCCTTGAGAGCTCCAAACTCGAACTCTGGTAAACTTTTGCCCTTTAGTTTTCAAAGATGTCGAAGACTGCATTGGAAGTTATAAAATGCAAAATTAATATTAGTAACTCTAAGCCTTCATTTGTACATTAAGAAAGACTAGTAGTAAATTGCTGGAAGATTTTCATTGATCTTGTGGTGTAGCTGCGGTTTGTTGGGACTTGGAGAGGCTTTGAAGATTTAAGAGATTCAAGTAGAGTCACCTCGGTCATCCGAAGTTCGCGTTAAGATGTTGTATTTGAGCCTTTGTCACAGCGATCTTTTTTTGGGTATAAAGGGGATTCCTGTGCTTCGTACACTACTAAAAACAAAAATCATTTTACAGATTTTTTATTATTATCATGCAAGAGAGGTAAAACTGTTGGGTATGAACTCGAATTGTCGAAATTGTCGAAATTGGTAAATTGTCAAAGTCGTTCGAACGAGCTTAATAGTCGTTCGAACGAACTCATGTACTCCCTGGAATTTTGGCCCAAGAGTTAATCTCGTTCGAACGAGCTTGGATGTCGTTCGAACGAGATGCTATGTTTCTAGGGTTGGAGACCAACTATCGCAAAGTCGTTTGAACGAGCTTAGAGTCGTTCGAACGAACTTCGCTTAGGTTTGCCTTAGATGTTAGAGTTATGCCTCGAGATCCGTACTACTTGTATTTTTTGGTCCTCTAGTATATAAAGAGAACTTAGGTTATTTTGTTAATCTATCTTTTTGGTGAGTTTAACCTTAGAGAGGCTAGGGTTTGAGAGACTCCATCAAAGCTTGAGAAGCTTGAGAGATCATTGTAACATATTTGATATCATAGTGAATTATTCGTGGGGAGTGGTTTTTCATCCGCAGGGGTTTTCCACTTCCCTCCTCTGGGAAATCTTTCTTGTGTTCTTTATTGTCTTTGTTTGATTTACTTCTTGTGTTGGCGATTTTCTCATTTCGTTCATCGTAGGGAAGATAGAGTAGCTATCCCAATTTTCAACAATTGGCATCAGAGCGAGTGTTAGGGCTTGTGTGGTGAAGAGCGATGGCCGATCAGGAGAAGTTGAAGATCACAAAGTTCAATGGGTCGAATTTTAAAGTGTGGAAGATTCAAATAGAAGATTACCTTTATCAGAAGGATCTTGATCTACCGCTGGGTGGAGCTGAGATGAAGCCAATAGATTTTGGTGAAGCTAACTGGGCGCGATTGGATCGTAAAGCGCTTGGAACCGTTAGGTTAGCGCTTTCATCTCAAATTCTACACATGATCTCCAAAATTACGATGAGGAAGGGATTGATGGAGACGTTGAGCACTATGTACTCAGAACCGTCCGGGGAAAATAAGATTCACCTTTTACGACGCTTGTTTACTTTGAAGATGAAGGACAATGGTAGTGTGCAAGCTCATATTAGTGAGTTCAATACCATACATGCTCAGCTAAAATCCATGAAAATCACTTTTACTGAGGAGGTGAGAGCGTGGGCTCTTCTAGGGCATATGCCAGAAAGCTGGGAAGGATTCATTACAGCAGTGAGCAACTCATCTGGAAAGGAAGACATCAAATTTGACACTATAGTCTCGTTGATTATGAGAGAAGAGAATAGGCGTAAAAAATCTGAACCCTCTTCGAGTTCAAACGGCAGTATGTTGAACGTCGAGGAAAGAGGGAGGTCTTACGGAAAAGGGCCAAAATTTGGATGTGGTCGATCACAATCAAGAGGGAAGTCTAAGCCGGCCGGTGCGTGTTGAACTTGTGGAAAGAAGGGTCACTTCAGGCGAGATTACAACTCTTCTTCTTCTAAGAAGATTAATGATGAAGAGAAAGATACAATGAACCTTACTGAGGTGGTTAGTTCTGACGAGACTCTACTACTATCATGTGACGATATTAATGAATCTTAAATTATTGATTCGGGTGCTTCCTTCGATGCTACTGTGAACGTAGGTTTTCTTGCCAATATTGTTAAAGGTGACTTCGGTACGATCATTCTTGCAGATAAGACTGCACGCAATATTACTGGAAAGGGAAACGCTAGGTTGTTATTGTCTTTAGGAGGAACATTAGTTTTACAGAATGTGCGACTTGTACCTAAACTGGGGCGTAACATTATATCGGTTAGCAAATTGGCGGATGATGCCGGATACGAGTGTACCTTTGGCGCAACCTTCTAGAAGGTTACAAAGGGAGCTATCTTTGTAGCTCGAGGCTTGCGGCAAGGAACATTGTATACAACGCAAAGCACAATTTCTACTATTTGTGCGGCTACTCTGGGGATTGATACAAGTACGTGGCACAAACGACTCGGTCACATGAGTGAGATGGGGATAAAGATAATGGTAACGAAGGGAAAGCTAGAGCGTCTTGCCAAGGTTAATCTCAAGTTTATTGAAGAGTGTGCTCTTGCAAGCAGAAGAAGGTCAGTTTCAAATTATCTCGAAGATCAAGGAAACCCGAAAAGCTAGATCTTGTACATACGGATGTTTGTGGGCCAACCAAAGTGTCTTCTCTTGGTGGTTCTCATTACTATGTTACTTTTATCGATGATGCTACTCGTAAAGTGTGGGTCTACTTCGTGAAGAACAAGTCAGATCTGTTCAATAAATTAAAGAGGTGAAGGGCTCTGGTTGAAAATGAAACAGGTTTGAAACTTAAGTGTCTCAAGTCGGTTAACGAGGGCGAATACTGTAGTGACGAGTTTGAAGACTTTTGCACATCAAACGGGATTAGGAGACAAAAGACTATTCCCGAAACACCGCAACAAAAGTGTGTTACAAAACGCATGAACCGAACAATAAACGAAAGAGTGAGGAGTATGAGACTCAACGTTGGATTGCCAAAGTGTTTTTGGGCAGATGCGGTTAGTACGGTGGCGTACTTGATTAACAGAAGGCCTTCGACGACTTTGGACTTTGGAGTTCCTGAAAATGCATGGATCAGTAAAGAGGTAAACCTTAATTACTTGCGTATTTTCCGTTGTATCTCATATGTGCTTGATAATTCAGATACAAGGACCAAGTTAGATGCAAATTCGACGAAGTACATTTTTATTGGATACGGTGGTGATGAGTTTGGGTACCGGTTTTTGGATGCGAAGAATCGGAAAGTTATTCGAAGCCGTAATGTTACATTCAATGAGAAAGTCTTATACAAAGATTTCAAAGTACCTGTGGAAAGGATTCCAGGTGAAGTAGCGGAAAATGTCGACATTGAAGATGATGAATCCTCTCGAGAGGATGATGTAGAAGTTTCTGTTTAGTTCGTTGCACCAAATCAAAATGAGGAACCTAATGATCTAGACATTCCAATAGCACTTCGAAAGGAGCCGAGAGTTACAAGAATTTTGGCAAAACACGTAAATTCTTTCAATCACTTGTTACTTACAGATGGTGGTGAACCTGAAAGTTACAAGGAGGCTTTAGATGTAGAAGCCAAGAGAAAGTGGGAGCTTGCTATGGATGATGAGATACAGTCATTGTCAGTTAATCGAACTTGGGATTTAGTTCGATTCCCGAAGGAGAAGATAATATTGCACAACAAGTGGGTATACAGACTAAAGCAGGAATCTGATGGTTCAAGGAAATTCAAGGCTAGACTTGTAGTGAAGGGTTTTCAGCAGAAAGAGGGCATTGATTTTGATGAAATTTTTTCTCCTATTGTGAAGATATCTACTATTTGGGTTGTGATAAATATAGTTGCTGTTGAAGACTTGCATCTTGAATAACTTGATGTCAAGACTGCTTTTCATCACGGTAACCTTGATGAAGAGATTTATATGAAGCAGCCAGAAGGGTATTCGGTTAAAGGGAAAGAAGATCTTTTGTGTAGGCTTACGAAGAGCTTATGCGGTTTGAAACAAGCGCTGAGACAGTGGTATTTGAAGTTTGAACAGTTTATGTCAAGAAATGGTTATTCGAAGAGCAATGTAGATCACTATTATTTTATCAAGAATACGGGGAACTCGTATATTATTCTACTTCTGTATGTAGATGATATGTTTGTAGTAAGTGCTGACATGGGATAAATAGTTAAGTTGAAGGAACTGTTATCCAGGGAGCTTTTTATGAAGAACTTGGGTAGGACGAGATAAGTTCTTGTTATGCGTGTTACGAGGGATAGAATGTGGCGAGAATTGAATTTGTCTCAAGCTGATTACATTGGCAAAGTACTAAAGTGGTTCAATATGGATAGTTCTAAAGTTGTTAGTACACCATTGGGAGGTCACTTCAAATTATCAAAGGATTATTGTCCGAAGACGCAGAAGGATCACGGTAAGATGCGGAAGGATCCTTATCAATCCGCGGTTGGTAGCCTAATGTACGCTATGATTTGTACAAAACCAGACATTGCCCAAGCACTGGGAGTTGTGAGTAGGTATATGAGCAATCCAGGCAAGGAGCATTGAAGAGCTGTAAAATGGATACTGAGGTATCTAAAGTGGACTCAAGATATGACATTATGTTATGGGGGTTCTCAGATATGCTTATAGGGTTTTGTTGATTATGATATGGCGGGTGACATGGATAGGCAAAAAAACACTAGTGGTTTCGTTTTTACATTGGGAAGCGGTGTAGTTACATGGGTTTTTCTATGACGGAGGCAGAATATGTTGCAGCTACAAAAACGTACAAAGATATGGTTTGGCTCAATGGGTTGATGAAAGAGCTTGGTAGAAAACAATTATCTCTTAAGTTGTATAGTGATAGTCAAAGCGCTATACACTTAGCGAAGAATTTGTCTTTTCACTCTAGGACCAAGCACATTGATATTCAGTATCACTATATTCGCTCACTCCCCGAGGACGGTGTGTTGATGCTTGTGAAGATTCATACTGATGTGAATCCAACCGATATGTTTACGAAGGTTGTGACTTTTCAGAAGTTGACGACACATACAACTTCTGTGGGTCTTCAAGATTGAAGGTCCAGGTAGAGCGTGCAATTCATTGGAAGATCTGGAGTTGGGTTACGGGAATCGATTTCATGTAGAAGATTGTTGGGTATGAACTCGAATTGGAGAAATTGTCAAAATTAGGAAATTGTTGAAGTCGTTCGAACGAGCTTAATACTCGTTCAAACGAACTCATGTACTCCCTAGAATTTTGGCCCAAGAGTTAATCTCGTTCGAACGTGCTTGGATGTCGTTCGAACGAGCTTCGCGTAGGTTTACCTTAGATGTTAGAGTTATGGCTCGAGATCCGTACTACTTGTATTTTTTGGTCTAGTATATAAAGAGGACTTAGGTTATTTTGTTAATCTATCTTTTTGGTGAGTTTAACCTTAAAGAGGCTAGGGTTTGAGAGACTCCATCAAAGCTTGAGAAGCTTGAGAGATCATTGTAACCTATTAGATATCATAGTGAATTGTTCGTGGGGAGTGGTTTTTCATCCGTAATGGTTTTCCACTTCCTTCCTCTGTGAAATCTTTCTTGTGTTCTTTTTTGTCTTTATTTGATTTACTTTTTGTGTTGGCGATTTTCGCATTTCGTTCTTCGTAGGGAAGAGAGAGTAGCTACCTTAATTCTCAACAGAAACCATGAAACTAGCGCGGCTTTTTATTTTGAAATTAAGGTCTAAATGTGTCATGTTCATCATTTTACAGGCCTTGATTCCTAGAGCTTTGGGATATGAAGGTGTTATAAGTTCTCTATCATCTTTGCTTGATTTACCGCGACGACCATGAAAAGTTATGTCGTTTCTCCACATATCTGTGATGGTTGCCTTCCCGGCATACCAAAAATTCAAAAGTTAAATTTTTATTTTGAGAAATTTGGACATTGTGCAAATGTACTTATAAGTAGGCCTGTTTTTGCTCTTGTAGTGTTGTAGATAGCATTGGAAAAGGGGTAACAAAGGTGAAAGAAGGGGACATTGTGATCCCAACATCTTTAGGCAAATGCGAAGAATTATATATCGGGAAAGACTAATTAATGCCCAAAGTATCTGTTAATTTTTCATGGTCTCATGCTAGATAACACTTCGAGAATGACGGTTAACGGTCAAGTTCTCTACCATTTATTTAGTTGTGCTACTTGGTCAGAATACACAGTCGTGAACGTTAACTACATTGTGAAAATCGACTCACGGATTGCTTTTAAGCATGCCAGTCTCCTTGCTTACGCTTTCTCCACCAAATTCGGAGCCTCATGGAAGGAAACCAATGTCGAAAAAGGATCAAGTGTTGCTGTTTTCGGCCTCCGAGGCGTAGGACTAGAGGTATTTTCTATTATCTTTGAGCTTATAAAAAATTTAGGCCTAAATTTTATGCAAATGTATGCGTATAGACGATTTAAACTAACTTCAAGTTTTGCAGGTCGTAGAGGGAACATGAATGAGAGGTGCGAGTAGAATAATTGGCGTGGATTTAAACTAAATGAAGAAAGAGAAAGGGGAAGTGTTTGAGCCGACTCAATCCAACAAGTCCATCTCCGAGGCAATTAAAGTGATGACTAACGGGTTGGGCGTGGATTACATCTTCGAGTGCACCGGGGTTGCATTATTGATCAATTAATCCCTTGAAGCCACAACACTTGTACGAATTTCGACAACTTGCCTCAAATCCCGTATTTTAATAACTTAAAATGTAATCCCACTACATGTCTTCTGGTAGTTTGACATGGAAGAGGGGTGGTGACCGTTATTGGTGCAGGCTAACTAAGTACACCGATCAACCACTTCCCATCGATTGGTAGAACACTAAAGAGTTACATTTCAGGAGGGAGCAAAACTCAATAGGACCTTCTCGTTATTGTCGAGAAATGCATAGCCAAAGTACGTAACACTATTTTGTTTGCGTACAAGGCCGGTGCTAGGTTTTGGAGGCCTAAAGCAAGCCCAGAATAGGGCCCTTGTATATTACAAAAATTAAGTAATTACCCCAAACTAAGCAATTTTAACTAGTTCAAGCTCCTAATCCATCAAAACCATAAACCCCGATGAATTTTTCGATCATGATAACACTAGAAGCATATTAGACACAAAACAATAAAGAAGATAAATAAATTAATGTTGAATATGTAATTGGTCTATTCATGGAGAAAAGAAGAGATGCTTGAGATACAAGAAGGAATTTGCTTATAATAAACAAGGTTAATACTCTCATATTGGTAGGAGAGATTTGAAGGAGAGATAGTAGAGAGTGACTTGCCAAAAAGATTCCAGAAAAGAAAAAAATTGTGAATTTACAATTTTTATCACCGTAATCTTCTTATTTTAAAGGGCTATGTTTGTCATTCTGATGTAGTACAAATTGAAGACTCCTACATGTCATCGGTGGAGCGTTTATAGTCTACAAGGATTCGAAGACCTAGTGTCAAGGCTAGAGAAGCATGCAGGCTTTGAGTATATTATTTTATTATAGTGTTTTAGTTGGTTTAAACTCTTAGTGTTTTAGAAAGTTTCTACTTGGTTTTAGAGTCTGTTTAAGAGTCCTCATTGGATTAGGAAACCAACTGTCATTAAGGTTCCTAAGTCAAGTAGAATTAGGATTTTAGAGAGTCTATAAATAAACCTATGTAATAGGAGATATGGGAGATTGAATAAAGCTTTGCTTTTGGAGAATATAATTCTCTTTCTTTTCCCTTTGTTTGATCAATTCGATTATTGATTATTCATAGGAAGGTTGGCAGTAAATCTGTAGCCGGATTCATCTAACGAGCATGTTATTTTCTTTGAGTGATCTTCATTGCGTATAGGACCCTGCTTTAGTTGGTATCAGAGCTATCTACGTTCTGACATCATACCTCCTCGACCAAAGCGGGCTATTTGTGAGGTTCCCCTTGGAGAAGTATATGAGCGAGATGAAGTAGCGGGGTTGAAACAACAGGTTGAGATGTTAACCCGGTAATTGGCGGCACTGAGAGCTAGGGTTCTACCCCAGGACCAAGAACCAAATCTAGTTTTTGAGAAGAAGGAAGAAGATGGTGGTGCAGAGGATGATAATCCTTTTACTGACTATGCCGAAGGGAGATACGACGTGTAATTGATCTTCCTTGTGACAATCGTGAGTCCAGACGATGGGAAGTCGGGTTGAAAATTGATTTACCTGAATTCCATGGTAGCCTCTAGGCAGAGGAGTTCCTAGATTGGGTCAATACAGTCGAATAAATTCTTGAGTTTAAAGAGGTTCCAGAAAACAAATAAGTTCCGTTGGTTGCCTTTCGATTTTGAGGTCAAGCTTCACCATGGTGGCAACAACTTAAGCGAACACGTGACCGACTTGGGAAGGCAAAGATCACGTCGTGGGGGAAACTTAAGAAACATATGAGTGAGGCTTTTTTGCCGTATAACTATACGACGTTATTGTATCAACGACTTTAAAATCTTTGACAAGGTAATAAATCTATTGATGATTATATGAAAGAGTTTTATCAACTCATCACTCGTAATGATTTGGGTGAAAGGACTGAACATATGGCGTCTCGTTACATAGGGGGTTTGCAAATTTTTTTCCAGGATACCCTTAAATTGTTTGATGTTTCAAGGGTCGCGGAGGCACATCAACGAGCTACAACCTTTGACAAGCAGTTGAGAAGGAGAGGTTCTCTGAGTAGTGGAGGGATGTACAACAACATGACTACTACTCGACCACCGATACAACATGGTTCTCTTGAGAAATTTACCGTCGGGGGGCAACCGAACTGTACAATTGCACCAGGAAGTGGATTTAAGTATTTTAAGTATGGAGAACCGAAACATAGAGTATCAGATTACAAGAAGGGGAGGAGCTTATTTGTTGAAAGTGAAGAGCCCATGAATGAGACCATTGTGGATACGGATCAAGGACCCTTGTTTGATCAGGAGTATGAGGAGGGGCCGCGGGAGGACCTCGTTGCAAGAGATCATGGAACAAACTTAGTTGTGAGACGTATAGGTCTTGCTCCATGTACACCAGATGGAAATGAGTGGTTGCGTACCAATATTTTTCAAACCAGCTGTACGATTGCGGGGAAGGTTTATGTCGTAGTTATTGATTATGGAAGTTACAATAACATTGTAGCTGAAGAGGTGGCTCTGAAGTTAAAGCTTGCAACCCAGTTGCAACAAAAACCATACACTCTCTTATAGCTTAGAAGGATAGTGAGGTAACTATTTCGAAACGTTGTTTGATTAATTTTTCTATTGGGTCCAAGTACAAAGATAGTGTTTGGTGTGATGCTGTTGGAATGGATGCATGTCATGTATTATTGGGTTGACCTTGGCTATATGATCAGAAGGTTGTTAGTAATGCGTATACGAACATACATAGTTTTTGGTGGAACGACATTAAAATTACACTATTACCTAATAAAGATTCTATACAAAGTAAAGAGACTATGCCTAAACCACGAGTTGGGGAGGGTTCAAACCTCTTAACTATGAGTAGGTTTGTAACTGAATTGGAAGAGTCAGGAACGGTGTATGTGTTTCTTGGAAAAGAGAGCAAAAGTGAGTTTATCGTCCCCAAGGCAGTTCAACCCCTTGTTGATGTATATAGTGACGTGTTTCCTACAGATCTGCTTAAAACTTTTCCGCCTTTACGGGATATTCAACATCAAATTGATCTCGTACCTGGGTAAAACCTTCCTAATCGACCCCATTATCGAATGATCCCTAAGGAACACGAAGAATTGAGGCGTCAGGTGGAAGAGCTTTTGACTAAGGGTCACATAAGGGAGAGTCTTAGCCCATGTACTGTCCCTGCCTTTCTTATCCCCAAAAAGGATGGTAGTTGGAGAATATACGTCGACAGTAGAGCGATAAATAAAATTATTGTTATATATCGTTTCCCTATTCCTCGGTTAGATGACTTGCTAGATCAGTTGGGTGGGTCGACGATGTTTAGCAAACTGGATTTGAAGAGTGGCTACCATCAAATACGGGTAAAAGAAGGTGATTATTGGAAAACACCCTTTAAAACTTGCGAGGGGCTTTACGAATGGTTGGTCATGCCATTTGGGCTCTCTAATGCCCCTAGCACCTTCACGAGAGTGATGAATCAGGCCTTACGTCCTTTTATTGGTCATTTCGTGGTTGTTTACTTTGATGATATCCTTATTTATAGTGCTAACACATCTTTACATTTTGAGCATTTGCGACAAGTTCTTGAGGTTTTGCGAAGGGAAAAGCTTTATGCAGCCATTCAAAAGTGTAGCTTCATGACTGTTAAAGTACTTTTTCTTGGGTATGTTATTTCCAAGGATGGTATTTCCATGGATGTGTCAAAGATTGTGATTGTTTCAAACTGGCCACGTCTAACCAGCATTCACGTGGTCCGGAGTTTTCATGACCTTGCATCGTTTTATCGGCGTTTAATTCCCCACTTTAGCACTATCATGGCGCCAATTACGGATTGTATGAAATTGGGGCATTTTGCGTGGTCCGAGGAAGCAGAAAAGAGGTTCCATGTGATCAAACATAAGTTAACTTCAGCACCTGTTCTCATCTTCCCAGATTTCTTACAGCCATTCGAGTTACATTGTGATGCATCTAAAATAGGCATTGGAGCAGTTCTTACTCAGAAGAATAAGTCGATCGTATTCTTTAGTAAAAAGTTGAAAGGTTCAAAGCTAAACTACAATACTTATGATCTCGAATTCTTTTCGGTAGTACAAGCGTTACGACATTGGCGTCATTATTTAGTTCATAGTGAGTTTGTATTGTATTCTGACCATGACTCTTTAAAGTACATTAATAGTCAGGATAAACTCACGGCAAGATGTGCAAAATGGGTGACATATCTGCAGGAATTCACTTTTGTTCTTAAGCACAAGCCAGGGATTCACAACCGTTTTTCAGATGCTCTTAGTCGAAGGAAATCCTTGATTTCCATCATGCGTTCAAAGGTACTAGGGTTTGATTCTTTTCGTAATTACTTAACTTCTGATCCATACTTTTCAGCTATTGTGGAAGATGTGTTAGCAGGTCGACAGTTCGATTTTCTTACACATGAGGGCTTCCTTTTTCGAGGAAACCAATTGTGTATTCTAGAGTGTAGTCTCCATTCAGATATTATTAGAGAGTTGCATGGAGAAGGACATGTCGGAAGAGATAAAACATTTCATCTAGTTGCAGACTCATAGTTTTGGCCAACAATGCGAAAGGAAGTATACCGTCTCGTCCGTCGGTGTCATATTTGTCAAGTCTGAAAGGGAACTTCGACTAATGCTGGGCTTTATATGCCGCTACCAATTCTAGATTGTCCATGGGCTGAAGTGAGCATGGATTTCATCTTAGGGCTTCCTCGTACACAAAAAGGGATGGATTCCATTTTCGTGGTTGTGGATCGCTTCTCAAAAAATGGCACACTTTATAGCGTGCAAATATACAACAGATGCAGTAAACGTGGCTAAACTATATTTCTGTGAGGTGTATCGTCTTCATGGTCTCCCTGTTTCTAATGTTTCGGATCGAGATACGCGGATTCTTAGTCATTTTTGGAAGAGCCTATGGCGTTTAGCTAATACTAAGTTGAATTTCATCACCGCCTATCACCCACAAACAGATGGTCAAGCAGAAGTCGTCAATCGTTCTTTGGGGAGCTTATTGTGAAGTGTCACTGGTACAAAGTTGAAGGTGTGGGACCAAAATATTTATCAAGTAAAGTTCGCCTACAATCGTTCAGTCAATCGAAGTACATGTTTTAGTCCATTTTATGTGGTTAATGGTATTAACCCAAGGACAACCTTGGACTTAACATCTGTTCCAGATCGCAAGCGAGTTAACCATAAGGCTGAGGATCTAATCTACGAGATACAACAAATTCATGAAGCAACTCGTGCAAACTTGCTAGAGTCCAATGCGAAGTGCAAAGTTGTTGCGGACATGAAAAGAAGATTTGCTGATTTCGAGGTTGGAGACTACGTATGGGCTGTTTTGACAAAGGATTTATTTCCTATTCGAGAGTACAATAAGCTCGCTTCTCAGAGGATTAGTCCTTTAGAGATTATTGGAAAGATCAATACCAATGCTTACAAGTTAAAATTGCCAAGTCACATTCTTACTTCTGACGTGTTCAATGTGAAGCACCTAATTTCATACTATGGTGATAGTTCGGAAAAAGATGTTTCTAATTCGAGGGTGAATTCTCTTAAACCTGGGGAGGATGATGCAGCACTAATTGAAGACTCCTACATGTCATCGGTGGAGCGTCCAAAGTCTTCAAGGATTCCAAGACCTAGTGTCAAGGCTAGAGAAGCATATAGGCTTTGAGTCTATTATTTTATTATAGTGTTTTAGTTGGTTTAAACTCTTAGTGTTTTAGAAATTTTCTACTTTGTTTTAGAGTCAGTTTAGGAGTCTTCATTGGATTAGGAAACCAGCTGTCATTAAGGTTCCTAAGTCTAGTAGAATTAGGATTTTAGAGAGTCTATAAATAAACCTATGTAATAGGAGATATGAGAGATTGAATAAAGCTTTGCTTTTGGGGAATAGAATTCTCTTTCTTTTCCCTTTGCTTGATCAATTCGATTATTGATTATTCATAGAAAGGTTGGCAGTAAATCTGTAGCCGGATTCATCTAACTAACGTGTTATTTTCTTTGAGTGATCTTCATTACGCATAGGGCCCTGGTTCACATTCTAAGATAAAATTGCATGTCTAATTGAAATTGAGGAAAGGTTTAAGATAAATAAAAAAATTTGCTACACCTTTGCAACTTGGGGACCAAAGTAACCGCTTTGGCCACTTTGGGTCAGTACCGACCCTTTTTGCGTAATCACATTCATTGAGGTCAAATTATAATTTGTTTTCCTAATTATGATTTGTTTCAAATAGGAATTCCTGCTCGATGCACTTGTTACACATGAAATTCACCATGATGATATAAACAAAGCCATCAAATTTTCTAAACAACCAGAATGCCTCAAAGTTGTAATTTAGATGAACATGAAATCTGATTTTGTTAACTGAAACTCGGAGTGATCTACTAATCGATTGATAATAAAAACAGTTGTGAAAATGGATTGTCTTTACCATTTGAGCTCATTTAGTTGGCTAATATATCTCTATAATATTTTCAATTATTTACCCCTTCTTCTAGGATAGATAAACTATGTTAGGGTAAAATTTTCTTCTGACAACACGAGTTATACTCTTATTCATCCTTTCTCTAAAACAGGCTGAAACCTCTAAACTCTCATGTCTTGAAATACTACTAATTGATGGAAATAACAAACATTCCCCTTTGATGGTACTAGTGTTGTTGCACGCCCGGCGCGCTTCGCACGTGGCCTCTGGCAGATTTTGCGTAGTTTGTTATATTAAAAAATTAATTTTGAGTGTGTAAAATGTAGTAGCTTACTCACAGCCTTCAAAGATGAATCGAATATCCGAAGGCTACCGTGAGACTTGAAGGCTAATATACTCATAAATCTCGTAAAGCCCTTAAAAAAGCTACATTCGAGTCAGTGAAGCTTCAACCATGCTTCAATCCAGCTCAGTTTATGGTTGAAGGCAGACAACTCTGCAGACGATTTAGCAGACTAATTTTATAGAGCCGACCTCAGTACAAAATGGCTGTCAGTAAAGATACACTTGAAATTTGACCCTCCTATGGTGATGTCACCATTCCTATCTTCTATGAATAAGGAAGGAGAACTACCAAAGAGGGTTCGAGAGTTTTTGCCCACACATACCCTAGAAAATTTTTGATAACCTTCAAACACCTTCAGAAACTTGAGGATTCAGCCTACTCTAACCCAATTATGTAATCTCATCCATATCTATATATCCTCACCTAAAAATTCCTCACTAGAGGTCGTGAAGGAATCCCATTCTAGGACTCCACGCAAGTATGTTTATATAGATCTTTCACCATTTCTTTTAAATATACTTATTAGAGCCCCTAGACAAGCATAAACACCATGGTGTAAGAGTTTGATCTCCCTTCAACAAGATTAAGCTCCTATATTTGGCGCCATCTATGCTATACCTTATATTTTTTCACCACTTTATCTATCGAGCATATTTCGAATGGTTCCTACCCTCCGGTCCACCTCAGCCATAGTTAAAGCCCCGGCCGACGACATTGTTGCACAGTTGGCCTGGATGCGCAAGCAGTTTGCCCAGGCTGAAGAGCGCCATACAAAATAACTACGATATGAACATGAAACCCGATGGAAAGAGCTCAAAGATGAACGATAACATCTCATTGAAGAAACAGAAAGACATCATCGTGACTTTGATGAGCTTCGTAACTCTGTTCGAAGTCTGCAGCAGACACAAACTCAAAATGCCCTTGTGCAGTCCAGAGACCCGATTCCTTCACGCATATCTGCTCGTGTGCAGTTAGGCCCTCACCCACTGAGGTTCCTGCGGTCCACCTCGGTGTTGACGGTGTCCCCAATCCCGTACGCGAAGGGTCAATCCACATAGGTGTTCATGTTTCAAGAGATTCGAGCGACTCTATACTGCGAACATCCAAACCCCCTATTGGGCGACCAACCTAAGAACGGCAAGGTGAACGTAGTGTCGAACATACCGTGATGCCAAATCCACATTGAACACAAACTCACCGTTCTCCCCCTCTCCTTAGCCGTTTACCTTAAATAACAAGAGTTTGACCAGAAAATTGATGCCGTCATCAGCATCAGTTCGTGCCCAACCCCAAACTCCTGAAGTCAATTTAACAATCCACTTTGCCCAGAACTCTTAGCCATCGAGGTCCCTCTAACATTTCATATCCCAAAAATCCATAAATATCATAACACAGACCCACAATCCCACATCCTCGAGTTCCAAAACTCGTTAAGCCTCCACTCATCGGTAGATCACATCTTCTATTGAATGTTCCCCACCAGCCTCACAAACAGCCCACAAAAGCGGTATTATAGCCTACCCAATGCTTCTATTCAAAGCTGATTAGCGCGTAATTATGACATTTTTATTATAGCCAAACATGAATTTTAGTCGTCCATTATATTTAATTTTGGATACTTATGCCCGTTTGTTTAATTGTAGCTATTGGAGATGGATATTTGAAACCAGGCTCTTAAAATTAAATAAAAGCGTCTCCAACAGTTCATAACACAAAAAGTCAAAGACACCATATATCTGGTCTCAAGATTGAAGAAATATATATACAAATATTCTTAGAGAATATGATTAAAGAAGATAATGCATCCAAGATCCATGAAGATATTTTATATGGAAGATATATGCAAGAGTTTCCATGAAGAAAGATCTCTACATCACTTAAAGGAGTTATATGCTAGAATCTTAGCTGATTGGTTGTAATGTTAAAAGAAATTATTGTGAAAATATTCTTTTGAATTTAATATAGAGTTCCTAAATTTTGGTTATCTCCTAGCTAAGGCTAGGATGAGGCCTCTTATTCGATGCAAAATAGTAGGTATTAATTAGGTTCTAATTAGTTTTCTCCTAGTTCTTTATGACTGATAAGTTAGTACATCATATCGAAGTCTTGACCACAGCTTCGGTTTGGTGTACGATAACTTTGGATACAAATAAGTACTACTAACTGTAGACTTGATTTAAAAATCTAAAAAGAGGAAACACTAGAGAACTCACTCAAACCAAGCCACGGCTGAGTTGATAATTCTCTTAGATACTCTTCACCATTACTTAAAAGCATAACCAATAAATGTTTGACCATAAATTTAGTGGTTTATTTTACAACATCATATGTATCTTAACACAAACAAATATGATGGATGGAGATATTAAGATCTAGCTGTATATCGATTAGTGCTTTGAAAGGTAGAGGCCAAGTCTGAACCTTAGCTCACTCTCTCATTAAGTTTTATAATTAGCTTTTATTTCTTCCTTTTAGATTTATTACTTCTAAAATCGTAATTCGGCCTAGAAAGTATTTTTTTTCTCAAACATCCTTATGGATTCGATCCCACTCATCCGCGTTACAATTCGACAATCGTACTTTGAGCGAGTATTTTGCTAGAGGACCCCAAAAATCCTCCTATCAAATGACGCCGTTGCCAGGGAAGCTTTGTTGAATACTATTCTTTCCAATGCCGAATTTTTTATTTTTTATTATATTTTTTTCTTCTTCTTCCCTTTGTAGTTTAAGCATAAAAAAATAGAGTTTTTGTTTTGGGCTTTTGGGTTTATAGTAGCGACGTGGGTTTTCTAATTTTGCTAATTGGTATACTACCATGGTTAGTTTGAATATCTAATTCTAATTGTTTAAAATAATTGGTGTTGGTAAAATAGTAACTTGACTTCATAACTCTCATCCATATCTTGCCAATGATTTTTAAATTCCTTGTTTTTTGTTTAGTGAGTAATAGTATAGTAGGCCGGTAATGCTATTAAAGTGTGTTCTTAATTTTATTTTTTTTAGTTTTTGACCATATATACTTTACAATTTGGAAATGTGTTTGCTATGAAAGTTTTAGATAATTTAAAACCCTTTCCGAATTTCTATAGATCATACTTTTCTGTTTAGTCGTCTGGGAGTTACAACTTTTTGAAACAACAGTAAAAACAGGCTCAATAAAGGACACTACTATTCATTAATCACTTGTTTTGAGCGGTAAAAAAGCTAAATTCTAGAAAACTTCTTTTTTGAATGTTTTTCCTTTCTGAATTTTCTTTCCAAATTAATATTATTTAATTCTCTCTCTCAACCGAGCCGAATGATATACGCATTTGAAAATTAGAACATCATAGACTACAATAAACTTGGAAATTGGATTAATATTTTTTTTTTTGCTGTCGCAAGTTCACTAATCATTTTTCTCTTGTTTTGCAGGATAGTCACAAATTTGGTACTCAGATATCATGAGGAATTTACAAAGAACATTGGTAAGCTTCTATCTAATCCTTCTTGTGCCTCCTAAGTTAATGATCATTTCCTTCTTTCGTCCCCGAAGTGAAGGGGCGGCTACAACTTCACTGGAAAATACTTCCCGTAGGTTGGTATTTCTCTAAACTTGACATCTAAAAGGGGTTCATATCTTCTCCACACCGGTACTTGGAACATAAAGTCGTGTCGACTGTACAAATACACGCTGCCTGTAATGGCCAAACTTTGTCGCTCAATATGATTAGGAATTAGCCATTAAGCCAATGAGCCTGCAACAATATTTTAATATAAAGAAAGAATTGGAGATAGATGTTTTTAGCGTGGAAAACCTCTGAACAGGTAAAAAACCACGACCTCGTATGGAGTATTTTTGTAAAAGTATCTTTATTGCTTGGAGTGGATATCCTTATTACAAGTAATCTCTAGAATATATAAATACTTTTGATCTCTTAAATAAGAACTTTTAGTAATTTTTTTGGTCCCTGTCTTTTCTGGAACTTTTCCTTTATATAGACTTCTCTACAACTCTTCATCGTACTAGAACACATTTTCCGAATAATGTGGTTACTGGTGGTTGACTAAATAACTGATGAGTTCATGGGAGATAGGAATATTTGACTGAATAACGTTTTTTGGGTTTAGATGGAGGTAAATCGAACTACGTGAGCTCGATTATGAGTGAGATCGAGAGATAAGTTTCTTCAATCGCCCCCATGTAATAGATGTCACGAGCGGTTTTGGTTGAGAAAAAATGTGTTAAGAGCTTGAAATTCGAAGTAGAGAAATGATGGCATTTGACTGGGTGGTAGTTACATGATATTGGGATGTGATGGGTATTAAATGATGATGCGGATGTATATGACGGTTGCGCTTGAATAGTCGCGTCCGTAATGAATGATGACACTTGGGAAAACGTACCTATACAATAAATTTAGGGTTATATAAAGAGTACCAGTAGAAATTCTTTGGAATAACTTCTTCATTCGTAACTCTTGTGAGATGGCGAAAACTCGGAGTATGGTTCTTGAAGAGAGGATTGCGTCTAAAGCGTAGTGGTTGTAGTTGAAATACTTTAGTGACCGTTCTTTAGAAATGACGATCCCAGCCCCTGTTCCTTCGACGTACCAAGGCTTGTCGGGAGAGGAAGCGGTTGAAGATGAGGAAGATTTCTACTATAAAGGGAGATTTCATGTCTTCATCTTGACAGGCGAGGAACGTTGGGCCTGTCTCTGTGCCCTTGCGGAAGACAAGGTTAGGGCTTCATATACTGGGAAAGGTGTATCTGCGGGGCAGATATGTTGATTTTATGTGTCGCCGTGGACCCTAAAGTTGGGCCTTCTTCATCTCTACCAACTCTTTAGTGGTGGTGGTTATAGAAGAGGCAGTAATGGCAGTGGAGGAGAAGAATGAGAAGGGGGTATCTGCTGACGTATTTCCATCATGTTTTGGCGCTTAGAAGGCCTTTATCTTATTTTGTGGGGGCCAACACTAAGTTTACTGCTTGCATAGTGTTCGCTTGGAGTTCGATTGGGCTTCAACCGAGCCATGTGAGGGAAAATCTTTGTTGGTTCCAATGTCTTCTTTGCATCAGAGTGAAGAATCACTGAATGAAGAAGAACACGAAGATATGATGCCTCTGCGTGCCTGAATGGCCTATGACTTTGAACAAACAGGAAAAAACTTATTATCTATAAGTACCTAGAGTTTGGTGCTGATCGAATAACAGTTCATTGTATTCCTGAGATCGATGGTCTGAAAAACTTGTTATCTGTAAATCGTATGTAATATCTTTAATATGAATAAAAGTTGATATTTACAAAACTGTGTATAGAAAAACTTCTTAAATCGACCTAAAATGTGTTGGGTGTTAATTGAATAACTGTTGATAAGTTATTAAACAATGTTGCAATGTTGCTCGAACTAAGATGAATATGTGCTAATAATGTCGTGTTGATATAAATGATTTGCGTTTAACAGGTGATTGATAAAAACCGTATGAAATATGTAAGCTCGAGCTGTTACAGGTCGAAAGGGGTAATGCTCATGGCAGCATAAGGTCGAGTACAGTGACTATTTTGTATACTGGTGAGGAGATAAGTTCTACTAATAAATCCCAAGATTTGGGATTGCTGTTACGAGATACAAGGTAAAAATCATGTTTTTGAGGGGAAATTGTGCAAAAAACGTATAGATATTGGTAGGATTAGTACAAGAAAAATAGAGGAGAAATTGGGATGGTACGGCTCGATCTCAGAGAATTTGTCCTGCCGTGGATGGACGATTGAATATAAAGATTGCTGAAGGTGAGATCAAATTTTGAAAATCTGAGGATCGACGAATAATGCGATTATATGACATTGTTTAAGTTACCAAGGTTGGATTGATGTTGTGTAAAGTGTTTCTTATGAATAATATAATTGCTTAAATGTAACAGAAATAATATAAGTCAATCGGATCCTCTTATAGGCGAGAATCTACTTTTAGACTATTTTAGCAAACATTTTGAATAAATTTTAACATTTGTACAGTTTAAAAAAATGACGTCAATCACTATAAGTATGATAAACAAAGACTGAGAAACAAAAATTTGAAAATGCAGAAGCTTCTAGTTTTTTTGCATGAAAAAGAAAATAGAGCTCAAACATCGTACAATGTAAGTCATCATGAATGCGGGAAGGTCAGAAAAAGATATTGAAATAGGGAGAAAAAATATATTAAAGATGAGGGGAGTTGTAATGATGGAAATGTGGTTTTATCAAATAGGTATAAGGCATCTGACATGAAGAGTGGAAAGGACACCTCAGTTCTAGAATCGAGGACGGTTCGTGCGATGAGCAAAAAATACTAGCCACATGAGAGAGAAATGATAAATAGTTCTTCATTTCCAAACAAATATTTTACCACAAAAAACTTGGAGAGCACTCAGAGAGAAAGACGAAAGATCAGGGGATTCGATAAAGAGTTATCCGAAGGCGATAAGCGGTAGAAGAGGGCAAAAAATTATGCATCTCGTAGGTGGCAATACAGCAACGTTGTGAGGGAAAAACTTGATTCTACTGCCGATTCTCATTCGGATATTGAATGTCAGTAGAGATGTATGCGATATATGTTGACGTACGTACATATATTTGTAATGTGTAAGCGATTGATCAGAGATATATATTGAATATATATATATATATGTATATATATACGCATAGATGGAAGAATGATAAATACTTTAACCTGTACGTAGGTCGAGCATAAGTGGCACTTGTGTAGGTCAAAAACGTGCCTGTAGAATCTATTTTTAAGATGGGTAATTGGTCTAGTAATGAGGTTTTGACCTCTGGTCGGACGAATGAGTCTGATAATGATGGGGAAGGAGGATTGGAACAATTCTCAGATTTCCTTGGTCAGTTGGTATCTTACCCTCCGGGTTCTGATTCCTATAGTGAGTTTTGCAAAGCTAAGACAACGGTAGGAAGGAAGTGGGGCAATTGTGTATAGTTTGTCAGTAGGCAGTTTAGGGGTTGTTCGGCAGTGGAGGGGGAAGAGTATTTTTATCTCCTGGCAGATTTGAAAGTGGAAAAATGAGATAGGGGTATAGATAAATTGATCTCGTTAAAGTACTTCGATGGGGATGTCTGAAGTGACCTCTCTGAGGGTTTTTTGTGTTACATATCTCAATTAGAGTATGGGTTAAGCCTTCCCCTCACCAATTTTGTGAAGACGATTATGAATGCAATTGGGGCATGTCCTATTCAATTGAATGGAAACATGTAGGAGGTAATAACCATGTGTGACCATCTGAATGAAAGATGGGAATGGGAGAAAAAGTGAGGAGAATAACCCTTGAGGACATTTTGTAGTTTTACGGGGTGAAGGATTTTAAAGCCAGTGGGGGATAAAATTTCTGTGTGAGTGCAAGGCGGCTTCGTTTTTTCAATCTGAATTTGCCAGGTCGAATCTGGAATGATAATGTCATATGGGTGAAGGGTAATTTCCTTCAGAGTGATGACAAAGAACCTCTGGATCTTTGGTTTAGAACTGTAAAACAAAGTAAGTATAGACATGCATAGATAGAATTATTGTTATGTTCTGTTGGCAACTTTAGTTAATAGTAAAAATGTTGTTATTGCAGGTGTGAAGTTTGCAGTGGAAAGGAAAAAATCCTTGTTGGGCGAAGATCTGGAGGAGGAGTCTGAACTCGAACTTGCGTCGGCTTGAGTAGAAAAAAGAGGGTTGATAGTAAGTCGGACAAGGTTAGGATGGCTCAGTCTACCAGGTCGATGGCGGGGGTCGATGAAGGTAAAAAGAAAATAAGTTTTGAGGAGGTACAAACTAAGGCTCCTGGGTCGGGTAGTTCGGCTCAACCAAATCTTACGACGAGTAAGATAACTCAAAAATTTCCAAAAAAACGGATGTAAAAGTCTTTGCCGGCCCCGGGAACTATGGAAGTTGGTGAGGTCACAAAAGAGAAGAGGTGGAGTGTCAAATCTTCTTGGGAGAAGGTTGTTGAGGTACAACCTACTGTGGTGGATAACCTTAAGGAGGTCGAGGAAAGGGCCAGGTTGGCGGCTCTCCAAGGAGAAGAAGATACGAGCAAGATGGTAAGTTTTATTGATTGGGAAAGAGTTGCTTTATGTGTTTTGAGCTAATCACTAAGATTGATTCATTTTATGTTGGCCACTCGTCTCGCGAAGGGGATTTGACTCGGTATTGAAGAAGAAAAATCTGAGCTTAAGAAGGTAAAGTGCGAGCTTGAGAAAGACCTGGCTCGGGCCAAGACTGAAGCCATGAAGGAAGTCAGGCAGCTGAAGGCCTCTCACGTCACAGCGATCGGCCAACTACAGGTCGAGGCAAATACCAATCTAGACTAGATAGCTGAGGAGCGTGACAGGCTAGGTCATCACTTGATGCTGAAGGGCTATTCTGAGGTGGAGGTGGATGCCATTAAGGCTGACACCTATGTTGAGGAGGGAGTGGATGAGGAAGCGGAAGTGGTGGTAGTTTTGGATGGTCTATATGGTGCCTCCCACTAAAGAGTACTTGACAACCAAGAGGATAATGTCAAGCTCCCAGAAGGTGGGAGTAAGAAGGTAGGGTTGACACGTGTTTTGTATAAATATTTGTAAGTTTTTTGAATTCTGTGTGGGGAAGAAAATTATGTACGTTGACACTATTTATAAATCTTTTGTAGGTAGTTAGAGAGACGAGCCACATAATAAATGACCTAGAGTCTGGACTTTCCAGGGAAAAATATACCTCAAAAGCCTTGCTGTCTGCGCAAGCGGAGCTGCAGGTTAGATCGGAATAGGTTTTTTGACTTGCATATTACACCAACGTTTAGTTATCAAGAAAATAGGGTAGGAATGCATGGTAAAAATTCAACGCTATTAATGTAGAGTAATATCTAAAGTATGTACCTTGCACGCTGAAAGAAATTTTATGAAGTGTTCATCTGGCAACGAGCTCCAAACCTTTAGTGTAAAAGTATTTGGAAACAGATGTTTAGAAACCACATAGTCCAATTAAAAATGTAGTATGTATATATTCAAAGGCTTTCCTGAATCGAATTATGCCAAAACTTGTTATATTCCGCAGGTCAAATTAGATTCATCTCACGTACGTGAAGACAACGTACTTATGTTCAACCGAGAATTTGCAGAGCAGTTCGATAGGATGAAGGAGGCAAACGAGAACAGAGAAGATCAATACGTAAAAGCACATTTCAGACTTGAGAAGTTCAATCAGGCCATTTCTGACTTAACTCTTGCATTCGAGGAGAAAGATTCTAAGATTAAGAAGGGATTAGACGAGTTATCCGAACCAGCAGAACGTGCCGAGATGTTTCAACGTCAGGCTAAAGCATTGGTTATGAAGGGCAATCAGGCCAACATGGCCCAATACCGTATTCAGGCGCTGGAACAATCAGAGGAACAATTTCGATAAGACCTTTAGAGATGTAGGAACGTGCTGGAGCGAATGAGACAAAAATTTGTTGAAAAGGATGACGAGCAGAGGGTAGCTTGAGAAAATCTATCGGCTTTGGAGGCCGGAGCTGAACATTTGCAAACAGCCCTCCCCGCCAAGGATATGGAATTCCGAGAAATACAACGAAAGTGCAACGACTTAAACGAGACAGTTGCTCGACTTAAAGCCAAAAATGACAAAGCCATTTCTCGTGCCAGGAAAGCCAAGCTGGAGAGTATTCAAGGGGATGTAGAACTAAGGTTAAAGCTCATTTAGTTCGAGGGGATGTAGTTAGTCTTTCAGGTCGAATTAGAGAGTTAGTGAGTGACGTATCTCATATTCTGGGGCATGTCTAGAAGGGAAACGCAAATTTGAGGGAGTGCCAGCATAAGCTGAATGCTGCGCTTTTCAGAGAGAAGGTTTTAGAAGGGGAGATCAAAGCAAATAAATCGGCGGTGAAGAGGAAAGAATTATTATTGAAAGATCTGCCGGCTAGGGAAGAGTTGAACGTAGAAATTGGGAAACGTCGTGCTCGGGTAGTTGACTTAGAAGCCCTGAACCTAGCAGAGCCAGCGAAGTATATATTTCCAAGTTGGAAGAAGATGTAATTTACCATGATAAGGCTGATGCGGAAATACTTGAATGGAAGAATGATTACACTAGGTTACAGTTACGCCTCGGGAAGTTGAAGTCTAGATTTGCAACAATGGTAGTACCGGATGCATCTCGATCTAACCTGTTAAGGGTGATCATTACATATTTTGTTGAGGAAGTAAAAAGACTTGAGTCAGAACGAGATACCTTTATTAAAATGCTGTCGGATAAGGGATGCATCTGTGGAGCTAAGATAGATCGAGTAAGCTATATGGGTACCATGGAGACCCAACTGGGCCCTCGAATTGCTGAATCAATAGAACAAGGAAGAGCTACTATGGTCTGTAAACTCAAAGAGAAACCTCTTGATGTGTGGAGAATCACTGCTGACCCTCCATCGGCAGAAAAGAATCCTCTGTGATATGAATTTGACCTAATAATAAATAGTATCTGTCACCAACACATTATAATAGATGAAAGCTCGTATGACCATTGCCTTGTCTTGTGTCTGGTATGGTCCTTGATATAAAATAAAAAATTTACATTCATTTTATTCGCAGAAATAGGCTGAGTTAAACCAAGTTGAAACTTGATTTGAAATATAGAAATGTTACAGACATATTGAAAAGGATGAAAGCTAGTGCGACCTTTGCCTTATCTTATTCCTGACTGAGTCTTTGATATGAAACAAGTTCTTACACTTGCTGCAATCGCAGAGATGTAAAGATTGAGCTAAACCAACTATTATCCTTGATCCAGCCTACTGAAGTAATCCAAACAAGTTGTAAAAGATGAAGACTAGTATTACCTTTGTTTTATCTCTTGTTTGGCTTAGTCTTTGATATGAAACAAGTTTTTACACTTGCTACAATCGCAGAGATGTTTTAATTCAGCTAAACCAAGTATTATCCTTGATCCCGCCTACTAAAGTGATCCAAACAAGTTGTAAAAGATGAAGACTAGTATTAACTTTGCCTTATCTCTTGTTTGGCTGAGTCTTTGATATGAAACAAGTTTTTGCACTTGCTACAATCGCAGAGATGTAAAGATTCAGCTGAACCAAGTCTTATCCTTGATCCAGTCTACTGAAGTGATCCAAATAAAATAAGTTAATCAAGTGATATACTTGATTGAACTTGGATAAGATCGATTGCAAGTTAATATTGTCTATGTTTAAATCTGTAAAGTGTGGACGATTGTTCATGAAGAGAATGTCATTGATAAAAAACTGTCATTGATAAGTTTAAAATTTACATTGGATGGAGATAAGAATCTCACTTTTGGAATTGAAAAACAAATAGCGAATAATGGAAATGGAGTAGTAAGACTCCTAACGATGGTACCGCTTCAATCGTCTAGTGTTCCAAGGATTTGAAATGGGGATTCCCTCTTCTGCTATGAGATTGAATGATCCTAGGCCTGAGAGACCTGTGATAATTAATGGACCCACCCAATTGTCGGCTAATTTTCTAGCTCAAGGGTCTTTGCGATGTTGTAGAATTTCTCTGAGGACGAGATCTCTAATTTGAAAAGTATGGCTCCTTACTCGGTTATTGTATGACCTGGCAAACATATCATGACATCTACCTGGGTTAGCGATGGCGTGTTCCCTGGTCTCATCTATCATATTGAGGGTTTAAACCAATTTAAACTCATTTTCCTCGTCAGTTTGTTCATGATCACGAACTGGATGATGATATTGAGAAGGAATGACTGCCCCAGTGCCATAAGAAAGGAGGAATGGTGTGCACCAAATGGATTGTCGGAGAGTGGTTCGATACGCCCACAGGACCTGAGGTAGTTTGCGAACCTAATTTCCTTTTTTCTGTAAGTGAAGCCGTATTGAGTCCATCCACGATGGTTTTGTTGGTGATTTTGGCTTGGCCATTGCTTTAAGGATAGTATGGATTTGATGGAGAGTGGATGATATTGTGATGATTTTGGAAGGTTGCGACCTTATCTCCCATAAATTGGGGCCTGTTATCGATGCGAATTAGGTTAGGGAACCCGAATCGTGTGATTATGTGTTCCTAGATAAAAGGGATAACCTCCTCTTCTCTGGTTCAACATAGTGAAATTACTTCTACCCATTTTGTAAATTAATCGGTAGCTATGAGTTGGTGACAGAGATTACCTGGAGAGTTAGGGAATTCTCCGACGAGGTTTAGTGCCCATATTTTGAATGGCCTGAGAACCTTGCTTGTATGGAGTTCGATCGCAAAGGCACGTATTATATGTCTAAGTGCCTGACAAGTGTCGCACCTGCGGGAATTCTCTTCTGCTTGCTTGCGCATGGCGAGCAGGAATAATCATTGAGCTATCGCTCGGTTTGCCAATGATCTACCTGCGGCGTGGGAGCCACAAGTTCCTTTGTGTAATTTGTGGAGCTGTTCGTCTGCTTTTGACTTCGAGAGGCACTTGAGATAAGGTCCTTTTGCGGAAAGGGGGTAAAGTATACCATTTTGAATCATGTAACGCTTTGAGTTGTTGATCAGCTATCGTCGCTATTTTTGATCTGCTGGGAGTAGTCCTTTGCACTTGTTGTCGACACCATGGTAGGCTAAGAAAGGCTTTCGCCAATCGTCGCTTCCCCCATTATCGCCTACAGTGTTGATGGTGCATACAGATATCCGATCAATGCTGGGGGTTGAAATGATTTTGATATGGAGATATTGAGCTTCTGTACACAAGACCCCGGCTAGATATATAAAGGAATCGGCATGTTTATTTTCACCTCGAGGAAGATCTGCAGCGAGGACTGTGTATTCGATCATCTTCCCGTTCTTCTTGTATTGCTCGGAATAATGATGAACGATGAGTAATGAATCGGTGCAAACTGAGAGTTCGGGGACATCGAGCTCAAGTGCGTGGTCGAGTCCATGAATGATAGCTTCATACTCGGTAACATTATTTGAGGCCTCAAAGTCCAAGCGGATTGATTTCTCAATTCTATCATTTGAAGGGGTAATCAAAGCGATCTCGATTCCTGACCCTGTGGGTCCTGCTGATCCATATGTGAGGAGCCTCTACCCTGACATAGTGATCCAGTCAGCTCGTTCGTCAAATAGCTTGGGAGTTGGATTCTCTGGCGTACCTTCGGTATGGTCCAGGTCGTGCTCCTCCCACTCGGGATCCTCTACTGGAAAATCCGCAAGAAAATCTGCAATGGCCAGACCTTTTTCAGAATAACGCTGTTTGAACTTGATATCATGTTCACCCAAACTGACTGACCATTGTTGCACTCTTCATGACTTCTCTTTTTAGGATAAGACTTCCCGAAGTGGGTAGTTTTCCATAACTTTGACGGAGTGTGCTTGGATGTTATGCTTGAGTTTCTCAAGTGTAAACAAGGGTGTGAAGAAGTTTCTCAGTTTTAGAGTACCTTGCTTCTGCTGGTGTAAGTGTTTTACTGATGAAGAAGATAGGTTTCTTGATTTCCCTTCCAGGCGAATGAGAATAAAGCAGAAAGAAATATCTGTGACTGCTAGGTAGATTATCAGTTCCTCATTACCTATTGGGGTGATCATTATGGGAGACTTCCCCAAATAGATTTTAAGATCCAGAAAAGCTACTTCGTATTCTGGTGTCCATGTGACTTCCGCAGTTGGCTAAACTTTTCCTCGTTAGGTACATTCGCAGAGTAATAAGAATAGCCAACGACAGCGGTCAGAAGATTTAAAGATGAAATGGTTGATCGCGATAATCTTGTCGGCGAGTTTTTGAACATTTTTTGTTGTCTTTGGAGAAGGCATGTCGAGGAAAGCCCGAATTTGATCTAGATCGGCCTCAATACCTTTCTTGCTGATAAGGTGGCCTAGGAAGTAACCAGAATGTACCCCGAATTGGCACTTATCAGGGTTGAGGCACATTCTATAAGATCGAAGGATGTTGAATATTATGTTGAGATCTGAGATATGATTATCTGACTGCATGCTTTTGCACAAGAACTCATCGATTTAGACTTCAACAATTTTTCCCAGGTGTGCTTTGAGCATAGCAGTCATCAATCGTTGATATGTGTCCCCTGCGTTCTTGTGCCCAAAGGGCATGACTTTGGAATAGTAAAGGCCACTTTCGGTGATGAACGTTGTCTTCACTTGATCTTCTTCCAGAAGTGGGATTTGATTATATCCTGAAGTAGCGTTTATCATAGATAGGAGATCATGGCCTACAGTGGAATCGAGGATCTGATGATTATTGGGAAGAGGGAATCTGTCCTTTGGAATATGCTTGTTCAGATCTGTAAAATTCACGCAAATGTGAACTTGTATGATCTTCTTTAGTGCAGCGACAATGTTGGATATCTAGTCCGAATACTTGGCTTCTCGAATAAATCACACTTTGATCAATTTCTCGATCTCGGTGTTAACTTCATCTCGAAGACGTGATAAAAGTCGTCGTTGTTTCTTTTGACCGCTAGGGCGTTGATGTTAGTGGCTAAATTATGGCAATCCATAGCTGGATTGACTCTGGGCATTTCTTCGAATGACCAAGCAAAAACATCCCGATTGAATTACAGGAACTGGATAAAAGCGTCTCTCTCGTGCTGAACCAGCTTGGTTCTGATGAACGTACCTCTGCTAGCTCCATCAATGTTGACATATTCTGTGGGCTCCTCTGTAGGTGATTGGTCGTTGAGGTGATCAATTTTCTGTAATTGCTATATGGCCAATCTGTCTGAAGTGTCTAGGATGGCAGAGACAACATTTTCCCAAGCTCGAGAAAGTTTCTTACTACCTTTGATCTCGTAAATACTGTTGCTGTCCTTGAGCCGGAGTGGTTGGTGATAGGCGGAAGCGATTGCTTCAATATTGTGTATCCAGCAGCGGCCCATAATCCCAAGATAGTGAGTCTTGGCATTGATGACGTAGAAAATGACATCGATAGTGGCTGTTCCTGTGGTAATAGGTAAGATAATCTTCCCTACTAGTTCCTCCCTGGAGCCATTGAACCCACTGATGTCTGCGTCGCTCTGAATGACTTGGTCGGCCAAACCCATCTGGTCGATCATACTCTGAAAAAGAATTTTAATACCACTTCAAGTATCGATCATCATTCTGTGCATGACAGACTGTTTCATCTTGGGCATTATGAATAACGCATCATGATGTAGAAATTTTACATGGCTAGTATCGCAATCCTCAAAGGAGATTCTGAGTCGGCGATTGCTCGACTCGAGAAGAAGTTTGGCTCCTTTGCCTTGCGGTGTAAGATCGCAAATTCTGAGAGCCTCCGGTGCTTTGACCGGTTGGAATAGTTGATCTGGCTGATTTCAATCATGTTGCTGAGGTACATGTAGTAGAGATGCTTCACCTCAACTCTGTCGTTGACGTGAACAACTTCGAGTTGTTTCATATAGTTACCATCTTGGTATGATTTTAGGTTAACAATGTATTCGAACATCCGTCCTTCCTTGAAAATGAGCTCGATCATCCACAGTAGAACATAGCAATTGTCAGTAGAATGACGATTTACCTTATGTTGTAGGCAAAATGGTCGATTCTCGATGGGCTCCAGCGGTTGAGAGATGTGGTAGAGCGTGTCTTTTAATAGCAGTGGAAAAATTGTGGAAATTAAGACGTTTAACTTTGGGTGGATGGGTTTGTTTTACAGACCGCTCCTCCGAGGGTATCCAGCGTGTCTCTCGGTACATTTTTGATCCCCCTATTCCTCTTGGCTCGCTGGTTTATTCTGCAGGTGGGACCTTGGTGGAGAGGACAGACTTAGTAAACTTTTGTAGCACAGATATCATCCTCCCCAAGTTGACGTAACCGTTGACTTTGGAGATCATTTCCTCTAAAGTCGCAGGCTTCTTAAGGATGAAGTATTCTTTAGCTTTGCAATCGAGCCAGAGAGTATTGGTGAAAGCGGTAACGACTGTCTTTTGGTCAAGGTTATCCACCTTTCTCACAAGCTCTAGGAATTTCTTTGAAAAATCTTCAAGATTTTCTCCATGTAACTGCTTAAGACCGATAAGAGAATTCAAGTTCTCCTCTTTGTCTCTGTTGTGAGCATACATTTTTATGAACTGCTTCAGCAGTTGATCAAATGTGTAGATAGATTCCTCGAGAAGAGAGTGGAACCATCTGGTGGCTCCTCCTGTAAACTTGTGGCGTATAAACGGAGGAGAATGTGGTTAAGATTGGAGTACAACCCCAATGAATTACAGTATTGCTTAATATGCTCCATTGGATCAGTACCTTTGTACTTATGAATTTAGGGAGAATGGAAACCTTTTAGTATTTCTATATCGGATAGTTCTTTGGCAATCAAACTTTCTTGTAACTTTGTGGTATCGGCGGTAGTACCCCGAACTTGTGCCTCAATCATCTCCTTGATTCGTTGATCCATATATTCTTTTGTGATGTAATGGCATGTTTTTTGAATCCCTGGACGCACCGGCAGGGGATGATGAGTTCCCGTACCTTTACATAAGCGATCTCGTACTAGAACTTGGTATTGGGGTTGCTGGTCTTTCTCCTGATGGACCGAAATCTAATGACCTCGACTAACTTCGGATTGAAGTGCTCCCTCCAAATGGATGGAGGGCTGCAGTCCGTGAGGTAGATTTTTATAAATATCTTTTCTAGTGGTTCCTCGAGGTCCTAATCTTTCCCTTGCCAAAATATAGGAGGTCTCTGAAAGTTAAATCTGACCCCTGGCTGGAGGATCTTGCTGAGTATTTTGCAGAGCCTCAAGTGCGGTCTGCATCGCCATCGTTTGATCTTCGCGTTGTTTGAGCGCTGTCAAGCGAGCTTGTCGCTCTGTATTGAGCTCTTTCTCGTAGAGCTCACGATCTTTTATTAACTGAAGTTCAAGTTCGGCGTGTTTCTCTGCCTCAGCGTGGAGATTCGCCCTAACTCGGTGAGCTATCCCGGATCCACAGAAATTTCGAGCTAAGTTCCTGCGGCCTGTCGTCCGGAAGAAACCATAATTGACAATTAAATTGAAAGACTGTTATAGGGTATCGTGGAAATGTAATCTTTCCCACAGATGGCACCAAATATAATGTCCAAATTCTATAGCTCGATATGATTAGGAATTACCTATCACACCAATGAACCTGTAGCAATATTCTCATATAAAGCAAGAATTAGAGACAGGTGTTTTTAGCGTGGAAAACCTCTGAACAGGTAAAAAACCATGACCTCGTATAAAGGATTTTGGTAAAAGTATCTTTATTGCTTGGAGTGGATATCCTTATATAACAAGTGATCTCTAAAATATAGAAATGCTTTTGATCTCGCAAATAAGAAGTTTTAGTAATTTTTTTGGTCCCTGTCTATTCTAGAACTTTTCCTTTATATAGGCTTCTCCATAGCTCCTCATTCTGCTAAAACACGTTTTCCAAATTATGTGGCTAGTGGTGGTTGAGTAAATAACTGACGAGTTCGTGAGAGACAGGTGTATTTGACTGAATAACATTTTCTGGGTTTTGCTCGACCCATGTTCTAGAGTTGATTGTGGGGATGGTTGGAATGTTTGACTGGAGTGTTAAGTGTTAAAATTGCGTAAGCCTGAAATGAAGGTAAATCGAACTATGTGAGCCCGATTATGAGTGAGATCGAGGGATAAGTCCCTATAATCGCCCCTCTCAACAGAAGTCACGAGTGGCTTTGGATGGGAAAGAATATGTTAAGAGTTTAAAATTCGAAATGGAGTAATGATGGCGTTTGACTGGGTGGTAGTTACGGGATATTGGGATGTGATGGGTATTAAATGATGATGCTGATCTATATATTGTTCCGCTTGAATAGTTACATCCGTAATGAATGATGAAGCTTGGGAAAATGAACCTGCTCAATAAATTTCGGGTAATATAAAAAGTACCTATAGAAATTCTTTGGAACAATTCCTACATGTGTAACTCTTATGAGATGCTAAAAACTCGGAGTATAGTTCTGGAAGAGAGGATTGCGTCTGAAACGCAGAGGTTGAAGTTTAAATACTTTTTCGACCGTTTTTTGGAAATGGCGATCTCAGCCCCTGTTCCACCGACGTACCAAGGCTTGTCGGGAGAGGAAGCGGTTGAAATTGAGGAAGATTTCTACTATAAGTGGATATTTCATGTCCTCGTCTTGACAGGCGAGGAACGTTGGGCCTGTCTCCGCATTCGTATGGAAGACAAGGTTAGGGCTTCATATGTAGGGAATGGTGTATCTGCGGGGCAGATATGCTAATTTTCTTTATCGCCATGGATTCTATGATTGGACCTTTTTCATCTCTACCAAATCTTCGGTGGTGGTTGTTATAGAAGAGGCGGTGATGGCAGTGGAGGAGGAGAATGAGAAGGGGGTGTCTGCTGATGCATTCCCATCGTGTTTTGCGCTCAGAAGACCTTCATCTTGTTTTCTGGGGGCCAACACTAAGTCTACTGCTTGCATAATGTTTGCTTGGAGTTCGACTGGGCTTCAACCGAGCCATGTGAGGGAAAATCTTTGTTGGTTCCAATGTCTTCTTTTCATCAGGGTGAATAATTACTGAATTAAGAAGAACTAAAAGACATGATACCTCTGCATGCCTGAATAACCTGTGACTTTGAGCAAGCAGGAAAAAACATGATATCTGTATGTACCTGAAGTTTAGTGCTGATTGAATAGCAGTTTGTTGTATTCCGGAGATCGATGGTCTAAATCTGAAAAACTTGTTAGCTGTAAATCGTATGTAATATCTTTGATATGAATAAAAGTTGATATTTACGAAACTGTGTATAGAAAATCTTCTTGAATCGACCTAAAATGTGTTGGGTGATAGTTGAATAATTGTTGATAAGTTAAGAAACAATGTTACAATGTTTCTCGAATTGTGATGAATATGTGATGCTAATGTCGTGCTGATATAAATGATTTACACTTAATGGGTGAGTGATAGAAATTGTAGAACATATGTAAAATCGAGCTGCTACAGGTTGAAAGGGGTAATGCTCATGGCAGCGTAAGGTCGAATTCAATGACTGTTTTGTATACTGGTGAGGAATTCAGTAGATCGAGAGAAGTGGGCTGGTTTGATTGCTGAAGGTGAGATCGAATTTTGAAAATCTGAGGATCGACGAATAATGCGATTAGATAACATTGTTTAAGTTGCCAAGGTCGGGATTGATATTGTGTAAAATGTGTTTTATGAATAGTAAAATTGTTAGAATATAACAGAAATAATATAAGTCAATCGGATCCTCCTATAGGGGCGAATCTGTTTTGAGACTGGTTTAGCAAACATTTTAAATAAATTTGAACATTTGTACAGTTTATAAAATTACGTCAATCACTATAAGCATGGTAAACAAGGACTGAGAAACAAAATTATGAAAATGTAGAAGGTTCTAGTTTTGTTTTATATGCAAAAGGAAATAGAGCTCTGACATCGTACAGTGTGATTCATCATGAGTGCGGGATGGTTAGGAAAAGATATGGAAATAGGGAGAAAAAATATGTTAAAAAATGTGTGAAGTTGTAATATTTGAAAGGTGGTTTTATTGAAAAGGTACAAGGTATCTGACATGGAGAGTGGAAAGGATGCCTCAGTTCTAGAATCGAGGACGGTTCGTGCGATGAGCAATAAATGCCAGCCGCATGAGAGAGAAAGGATAAATAGTTCTTCTTTTTCTCCAAACAAACATTTTACCACAAAAAACTTGGTGAGCACCCAGATAGAAAGACGAAGAATCAGGGGATTCGATAAAGAGTTATCCGAAGGCGATAAAGGGTTGAAGTGTCACGTCCCAAATTCCTATAGTTAAAGCATATTTAAAATAATGACATCCTGGGCGCATAGGTCGGTGAATCCAAAGATTTGCCACCTCAAATAACCATGCTAATAGGAAATAGCTCAGTCATTAACTTTAGCAATATCATCAGAGTAAAAATGAAGAATAAAGCGGAAGCAAAAGAGATATATAACAAGCTAAAAATATAAATGCAATATATTGATAATGTACAACGACAAAAGCTAAGATCTCGTACAAGAATACAATAACTAGGGCAGATCTACAGTAACAAAACTTGCTCCAACTCAGCTGAAGCTCTCAGCAAAACCAGCAACTACTCTGCCTCTAAAATGTGACAAAACGATAGTGAGCAAACCACGACTTACTAATTCCCAACAAAGCTAAATAACATACTAATAAAATTGGTGAAGAGAAAGAGGAAGAGGTGAATGAGATAGGGGATGTTTAAAACACAGTAATATAAGTGAAGAATAGAGTAAGAAGAATTTCTATAAGAAGAGGAAAAGAGATATAAAGATGTGATACGATAATGTGATGATATGATATGATATGATATGATATGATATGATATGATAAAAGAGATATAAAGCAAACACCACAACCACAAACTCAAGGTCATGAGTAGAATAGATCTTTTCATGCACCTTAAGTTGTCTAGAAGCGTAAGCAACAACCTTTCCTTCCTGCATCAATGCGCAACCAAGTCCGCTGAGTGACGCATCGCTCTAAACCATATATTTTTTCCTGCTGGAAGGAACAATAAGAACTGGAGCTGTAGTCAACATCTTCTTCAACTCTGCGAATGCCAAATCAAAGTTGTCATCCCAAATAAATCTAACATCCGTCTGTGTCAAGCGAGTCAACGGAGTTGCAATCTTAGAAAATCCCTCAATGAATAAACGATAATACCCAGCTAAACCCAGAAAACTGCGTATCTCTATAAAATTAGTCGGCTGAACCTAATCTGCAACGGCCTTAACCTTAGAAGGATCCACTGCAATTCCATCCTTGGATACAACGTGCGCTAGAAATTTCACCTCCTTCTGCCAAAAATCAAACTTTTTCAAATTTAGCAAACAACTCGTTCTCCCTCATGGTCTGTAATGCCATCCTCAAGTGTCCCTCATGCTCGGCCTCAGTCTTCGAATAAATGAGAATGTCATCCACAAACACAATAACGAACCGGTCTAGATAAGGACGATAAACTTTGTTCATCAAATCCATAAAAGCTGCAGGAGCATTCGTTAATCCAAATGGCATAACCTGAAACTCGCAGTGCCCATAACGTGTCCAGAATGCCCTCTTAGAAATATCCGCCTTCTTGATTCTCAGCTGATGGTAACCCGATCTGAGATCAATCTTTGAAAGGAACTGCGCTCCCCGAAGCTGGTCAAACAAGTCCTCGATCCTAGGTAAGGGATACTTATTCTTGATCGTGACTTTCTTCAACTTGCGATAGTCAATACAAAGAAGCATAGACCCGTCCTTCTTCTTAGCAAACAACACTGGAGTGCCCCACGGTGAAGTACTCGGCCGGATAAATTTCTGATCCATCAACTCAGATATCTAATCATATAATTCCTTCAGCTCAACTGGTACCTTATGATATGGAGCCTTTGAAATCCGAGTTGTACCAGGTAAAAGATCAACTCTAAAATTAACCTCTCTCGTCGGTGGAAAACCAGGTATCTTCTGGAAAACATCTGAAATGTCACACACAACCGAAATAGAACTAACATCGACACGAGAGGACTCTAACTCAAAGAATGCAAACAAGCCGTCCCCTGACCGCGTAGGTTTCGAACTAGCAAACACGAAGCGTTTCTCCCCAGTGATACTGAAAGTAGCCGACAATTCAAAATAGTCTAAAGTAACTTGATGCGTCGACAACCAATCCATACCCAGGATAATGTCAAACTCTAGCATCGGTAGTACTAACAAGTCTGTTGAAAGGATGCGACCAAAATCGACTATCGGGCAATCTCTTCAAATACAAGAAATAAACACCAAAGTATCGAGCGGGGTACCCACAAAAATCTCATCTAGTAACAAAGAAGACTCAAAACCAATAAAATAAAGAAACATGCATGATATGAATGAATGCGATGCACCTGAATCAAAAAGAACTCTAGCGGGCGTATAAGAAATATGAATCGTACCTTCCACCACAGGTGGAGCGATGTGAGCACCTCGCCTCCCAACAACGTACATCGTTCTCTGCCCATGGCCTATACCTTGGCCCTGCTGCTGTGTCTGTCCACCCGGAGGGCCTGGAACAATCTGCCGACCCTGCGAACCCTAAAACTGTCTCTACTGAAACTGCTGAATCTGTCGTGGTCGCTACTGGTGACCAACGGAACCCTGAAACTATCATAATGGCTAAAGACCTCAGTCTGGCTTAGGACAAAACCTCTTAGAGTACCCTTTCTCCCCGCAGTTCCAACACACACCAAAAGAAAGCTGTCCCCCCAAAACTCTAGCTGGTGCACCATTGGTAATATCGAACGTCTGTCTCTTCGAACCCAAGTTCTCAAACTGATTTTGAACTGCTTTACCTTTATTGAGTCTCTGATCCTATCTCACTGGGTTCCTCAAGTCCTTGGACTTGCGATCCTCAACATCATTTTGCTCTATCACCAAAGCTTTAGGCAAAAATTCTCTATACGAACTAAGACCAGAAGAAATCAAAAACATCCTAAAGTACGGACGAAGACCCTTCAAAAATTTCATCTTACACTACTCCTCATCCTGAACAATAAATGGAACATATCGAGAGAGTTAATTGAATCGATGATCGTACCTAGAAATATGTATATCACCCTTCTCATGCATGTAGAACTCTGAGATATACGCATCCCTATAACTCCACTGAAAATACTGCTCGAAGAACCGATCCTGAAAAGATGACCAAAGTACTGGAGTCTCTACGATGGTCCATATCTTGTATCCCATCAGTGATCTACTTCACCCTATAAATGATAAGTCCCAAGTGTCACCCGCAGATCAACCGGACACTTCATCGCGTTTAGAGTCATCTCAATGGACTTGAACTATGTCTCTGTCTCAGATGGAACTGTTGTACCAGAAAAAGTTGGATGTTTATACTTCTGAAGCTGCTTGAGATAACTGTACTCTCTGACCACTGGGGTCATGACTTGCTAGAAATAGGCGGTGAATCCCTCCATAAACTGCTTCATATCCGCTGAATCGCCGGGAACAACTGGAATAAGTAAAATACCAGGCTCCTCTGGAACCACTAGAGTTGGAGGAATATCTTGATGAATCTGGTCTCCCGGCACTGTTCCCACATCAACCCCCGCCATTGAAACTACCTTCTCATCCTGAGCAATCAAAAAAGATCCCAAACTCTCCTGACTGAGTGTTGGGTCATCAGCATGTGCACCACCACGAGTGCCTCCACGGCCACGACCAACAGTGTGACCTCTACCACTGCTACCTCTAGCGATCAATACGAACAAAGGCACACATCTCAAGGAAGGAGAAAAGATAGGTAATAGATGGAATGCGATAAATACGTAAAACCGAAAAAGAATCGGCCTAACTACGTCTAGAAAATAACTCATCATATGATTGCAAGAACAGAGATTGGAATTAACCTACAACTCTGATACCAAGTCTGTCATGCCCCAAATTCTAATAGTAAAAGCATATTTAAAACAATGACATCCAGGGTGTACAGGTCGGGGAATCCAAAGATTTACCCCCACAAATAACCATGCTAATGGGAAATAGCTCAATCATTCACTATAGTAATATCATCAGAGTAGAAATGAAGAATAAAGTGGAAGAAAAAGAGATATATAACAAATTGAAATATAAATACAATATATCGATAATGTGCAGCGGCAAAAGTTAAGATCTCATACAAGAATACTATAACTAGGACAGATCAGCAGTTGTTAAACTGGCTCTAACTCAGGTGAAGCCCTCAGCAAAACCAGCAACTACTCTACCTCTGAAATGGTGGCAAAACGAGAGTGAGAAAACCACGGCTTACTAATGCCAAACAAAGCTAAATAACTTACTAATAAAACTGGTGAAGAGAAAGATGAAGAGGTGAATAAGATAAAGGATGTTTAAAACACAGTAATATAAGTGAAGAATAAAGTTAAAGGAATTTCTAAGAGAAGAGGAAAAGAAATATAATAATGTGATACGATGACGTGATGATATGATATCATATGATATCATATGATTCTAGAATTGTCCTAATACTAGATGTTTTATGATGTCTAAAACCAATGAACTAGACCCTATAAATTAATACATATATATTGGTTGATCAACCGCTAGCGCAAGATTACCTTAAGATATCCTAATTAGATACAAGGGGTACAATTTTTGTCAAGCTCGGCCAGGCTAAGGATATATCACTTGATCGGAGTGTTTCGGGCTTTTCAAACCATAGAGCCAACCTCCAAACTTTCTTTTAAATCCAAGGAATTTCAACCTCACGGAGGATAGGATGGGTACCAAAGGAAAACTATCTCATTCCATCCCATACTCCCGAATGGGTGCTAAGGCATGATAGTACCTGTCCCAAACTCACCTACTATTTTAACCTGAAATAGGAATCCAATATTCTATCGAGGGTTAGCCGATGTAGAGCTGCTTAATGTATCCGATCACAATAAGTTAAAAGTGTTATAATCTACAGAGGAAAACAAATACCAAGGATCAAAACAAAATAGCCGCCAACACGGCCAATACAAATGGGATAACCACCTGCCTAAGAGAATGGTAAACAATCCTTACATAGATGGACAGTGACTACCTGTCACAACATCTAAACAACATCAGTCTCTAAAAGACTAAAACACAGTATTCCTGGACAATGCCACAAAAATTCCATACGAATGCACAACATCCTAAAAGACAAAAGAAAAACACAAATCTACATGCCTAACAATAGGAAAAAAGAACTGAATTAACAACTACTAGAATAAGTTAAAGATAATTACACTGTAATATTCAAGGACGAAGTCATGAGAACCAGCGTAGCAGCTTTTAACCAATTCTCGAAGTCCAAGGCCATCAAAATAACTAAGTTATAGAATAGCTAAACCTATTTAACATAGTGTTTAGCAACTTATATAGAATAATTCAATTTAGACTATAACTAAATCATATAATACCTCACTGCCAATACATATCACTCAAACTAACACTGATTAAACTAGTAGAAAAAATTAGCAAGGAAGGGACACTCGCCTGATGCAAACTACGAATGTAATAATCAACTGGACAACCCAACCTCAACACCACAGTTCAACAATCAAACCAACATAACCAACCAACTACCTACAATAATCATAACTCCACAAGTTCAACAAATATCCCAATCACAAAACCCTAAATCAGCTCAACAATCACTAAACCCTAAATCAACCAAAACCAAAATCAAATTAATAATAAGGAAGGGGAATAGGGAAATTACTCACCGAATGAAGTGGTGAAGATCCACCCAACAACAAAGGGGGGAGCTAGAGAGGAAAGGATTTTAATTTCAGAGAGACTGTGAGAGAGAAAGTTTAAGATCTGAGGTGAAATGGGGGAGTTAAAACTCAAATAACCAATACTCATCTCAAGGCAAGATTGGCTGCCAAGAATCACAAGAAAAGACCCAACAGGTCGTCAAAACAATGTCTCTGTTCGGACATAATATATTTATGTTCGAATAAAATAAGATAGGAAGAAACATATTCGAACAGAAACAAGTATGTTAGAATAAAACTGAACAGAACGAAACATGTTATGACACACTTCTGCTTGAAGATAATATATTTCTATTCAAACAAAAGAAGACGGGAAAAAACATGTTTGAACAGAAAAAAGTTTGTTCGAACAAGACTGAATAGAAAGAAACATATTCAAACAGAGACAAGTTTGTTCAAACAAAACTGGACAGTCCAAATCATGAAGTTCCGCTCAAACGAAAACATGTAAAATTAACTCATAAAAATCCTTCCTGAGATCCCTCTGGATCACACACCACACAACAACCTAAAATAACATTTACGCCTCTCCCAATCCAACCACGGGCTTCAACAATCATAACTCAACCTCATCTGCCCAACAACCACCGAAACCACAGAAATGAAGAACATAAAACCTAATAATAGCAAAAATATGTAGATGCAAAATGCATAGTAATATATGTATAATAATAATAATGATAATAAAATAAAATAAAATCTGGGCCACTACATGAAGAGGGCAAAAGATTCTGGATCTCGTAGGTGGCAATACAGCAGCGTTATGATGGGAAAGCTTGACTCTACTGCCCTTTCTCATTTGGATACTGAAGGTTAGTTGAGATGTATGCGATATATGTTGACATACGTACATAAATTTGTTAAAGATAAATGTCATATGGGTGAAGGGTAATTGCCTCCTGAGAGATGAGGAAGAACCTCTGGATCTTCGGTTTAGAACTATAAAACAAAGTAAGTATAGACATGCATAGATAGAATTATTGTTATGCTTTGTTGGCAACTTTTGTTGATAGTAAAAATGTTGTTATTGCAGGTGTGATGTCTACAGTGGAAAGGAAAAAATCCTTGTTGGATGAAGTTGCGGAGGTGGAGACTGAACTCGAACTTGTGTTGGAGGGACTCGGCTTGAGTAGAAAAAAAAGGGTTGATAGTAAGTCGGATAAGGTTAGGAAGGCTCAGTCTACCTGGTCGATGGCGGGGGTCGATGAAGGTTAAATGAAAATAAGTGGTGAGGAGGTTTGAACAAAGACTCCCGGGTCAGGCAGTTCGGCTCAACCGATTCTTACGGCGAGCAAGATAGCTCAAAAATTTCTAAAAAAATGGATGTAAAAGTCTTTGCCGTCCCCGGGCGTCCCAAAAAGTGCTGAGGTCACAATAGAGAAGATAAGGAGGGTCAAATCTTCTGGGGAGAAGGTTGCTGAGGTACAACCTGTTGAGGTACGATGTACTACGGTGGATAACCTTGGGAAATAGTTGTTTTATGTGTTTCGAGCTAATCACTAAGATTGATTCATTTTAATTAGGTTGCTCGTGTCGTGAAGGGGATTTGGCTCGGTATTGAAGAAGAAAAATCTAAGTTGATGAAGGCGAAGTGTGAGCTGGAGAAAGACCTAGCTCGAGCCAAGACTGAAGCCATGAAAGAAGTCTAACAGCAGAAGGCCTCTCACGTCGTAGCCATCGGCCAGCTGCAGGTCGAGGCAAGGGCCAATCTAGACGAGATAGTTGAGGAGCGTGATAGGCTTGTTCGTCACTTGATGTTGAAGGGCTATTCTAAGGAGGAGGTGGATGCCATTAAGGCTGACACCTATGTTGAGGTGGGAGAGGATGAGGAAGCGGAAGTGGTGGGAATCGTGGATGGTATGGATGGTGTCTCCCGCTAGACAGTACTTGACAACCAAGGGGATGATGTCGAGCTCCCAGAAGGTGGGAATAAAAAGGTAGGGTAGATACTTGTTTTGTATAAGTATTTATAAGTTGTTTGAATTCTGCGTGGTGAAGAAAATTCTGGACGTTAACTCTGTTTATAAAACTTTTGTAGATAGTTAGAGAGATGAGTCTCAGAATAAATGACCTAGAGTCTGGACTTGCCAGAGAAAATAGACCTCAAAAGCCTCGCTGTCTACACAAGCAGAGCTGCAGGTAAGATAGGAATAGGTTTTTTGACTTGCATGTTACACCAACGCTTAGTTATCAAGAAAATAGGGTAGGAATGCATGGTAAAAATCCAACGCTATTAATATATAGTAATATCAAAAGTATGTACCTTACACGCTGAAAGAATATTTATGAAGTGTTCATCTAGCAACGAACTTCAAACCTTTAGTCTAAAAGTATTTGGAAGCAGATGTTTAGAAGCCACATAGTCCAATTAGAAATGTAGTATGTATATATTCAAAGGCTTTCCTGAATCGAACTGTACTAAAACTTGTTATATACCCCAGGTCGAATTTAATTCATCTCGCGCACGTGAGGACAACATACTTATGTGCAACCGGGAATTTGTTGAGCAGTTCGATAGGATGACAAAAGAAAATAAGAACAGAGAAGATCAATACGTAAAAGTACATTTCAGACTTGAGAAGTTGAATCAGGCCGTTTCCAAACTGACTCTTCAGGTCGAGGAAAAAGATTCTGAGATTAAGAAGGGATTAGACGGGCTATCTGAGGCAACAGAACGTACCAGGAAGTTTCAACGCCATGATGAAGCGTTGGTTGTGAAGGGCAATCAGGCTGATACAGCATAATATCGTATTCAGGCGCCGGAGAAATTAGAGGAACAATTTCGATTTGACCTTCATAGATATAGGAACGAGCTAGAGCGAATGAAACAAAAATTTGTCGAAAAGGACAACGAGCTTAGGGTAGCTCGAGAAAATCTATCAGCTTTGGAGGCCGCAACTGAACATTTACAAACAACCCTCCCCGCCAAGGATATGGAATTCCGAGAAATACAACGAAAGTGCGACTACTTAAACGAGAAAGTTGCTCGACTTAAGGCCGAAAAGGACTAAGCCATTACTCGTGCCAAAAAATCTGAGGCTAGAGACCGTTCAAGGGGAAGTAGAACTGAGGTTAAGGTTCCTTTAGTTCGAGGGGATGTAGTTAGTTTCTCAGGTCGAATTAGAGAGTTAGAGAGGGACGTTTCTCGAATTCGGGGGCATGTCCAGAAGGGAAACACGAATTTGAGGGAATGCCTGCATAAGTTGGATGCTGCGCTTATCATGGAGAAGGTTCTGGATGGGGAAATCAAAGCAAAGGAATCCCTGGTGAAGAGGAAAGAAGGATTATTGACATATCTTCCGTCTAGGGAAGAGTAGAACGCAGAAATTGAGAAACTTTGTGCTCAGGTAGTTGACTTAGAAGCCCTGAACCTAGCTGAATCAGCGAAGTATATTGCCAAGCTAGAAGAAGATGTAATTTACCATGATAAGGTTGATGCATAAATACTTGAATGGAAGAATGATTATGCTAGGTTATAGTCATACCTCGAGCGGTTGAAGGTGAGATTTACCTCAATGGTAGTACCCGATGTCTCTCGATCTGACCGCTTAAGGGTGTTCGTTGCATATTTTGTAGAGGAAGTAAAAAGACTTGAGTCAGAACGAGATAGTTTGTTTAAAACGTTGTCGGATAGAGATGCATCTGTGGAGCTAAGATAGATCGAGGGAACTGTCTGGGCGCCATGGTGACCCAACGGGGCCCTCAAATTATAGAATCAATAGATCAAGGTAAAGCTGGTGTGGCCCGCGAACTGAAAGAGAGACCTCTTGATATGTGGGGAATCGCTGCTGACCCTCCATCGGCTGAAAAGAATCCTCTGTAATATGAATTTGACCTTAAAATAAATAGTATCTATCGCAGACACATTGTAATAGAATAAACCTAGTATGACCATTGCCTTATCTTGTGTCTGGTGGGGTCTTTGATATAATTTTATTTTTTTTTACATTTATTTTAATTACAGAAATGGGTTGAGTTAAACCAAGTTGAAACTTGATTTGAACTATATAAATGTCACAAACATATTGAATGAGAAGAAAGCTAGTGTGACCTTTGCCTTATCTTATGCCTGGCTGAGTCTTTGATATGAAACAAGTTTTTACACTTGCTACAATCGCAGAGATGTAAAGATTAAGATAAGTCAAGTGTTATCATTGATCCAGCCTGCTGAAGTGATACAAACAATTTATAAAAGATGAAGACTAGTATTACCTTTGTCTTATCTTTTGTTTGGCAGAGTCTATGATATAAAACAAGTTTTTACACTTTCTACAATCGTAAAGATGAAAAGATTCAGCTCAACCAAGTGTTATCCTTGATCCAGCCTACTGAAGTGATCTTAACAAGTTGTAAAAGATAAAGCCTAGTATTGCCTTTGTCTTATCACTTGTTTGGCTGAGTCTTTGATATGAAACAAGTTTTTATACTTGCTACAATTGCAGAGATAAAAAGGTTAAGTTAAACCAAGTATTATCCTTGATCCAGCCTATTAAAGTGACCCAAATCAGTTGTAAAAGATGAAGACTAGTATTATGTTTGGATTATCTCTTGTTTGGCTGAGTCTTTGATACAAAACAACTTTTTATACTTGTTACAATCATAGAGATGTAAAAATTCAGCTAAACCAAGTGTTATCCTTGATCCAGTCTACTGAAGTGATCCAAACAAGTTGTAAAAGATGAAGACTAGTATTACCTTTATCTTATCTCTTGTTTGGCTAAGTCTTTAATATGAAACAAGTTTTTACACTTCCTACAATCGTAGAGATGAAAAGATTAAGCTAAACTAAGTGTTATCCTTGATCCAGCCTACTGAAGTGATCCTAACAAGTTGTAAAAGATAAAGACTAGTATTACCTTTATCTTAAATCTTATTTAGCGGAGTCTTTGATATGAAACAGGTTTTTATACTTGCTACAATCGTAGAGATGTAAAGATTTAGCTGAACCAAGTGTTATCATTGATCCATCCTACTGAAGTGATCCAAATAAAAGAAGTTAATCAAGTGATATCCTTAATTAAACATGGAAAAGATTGATTGCAAGCTAGTATTGTCTATGCTTGAATCTGTATAGTGTGAACGAATGTTCGTGAAAAGAATGGCATTGTTCTGAAAAACTGTCATTGATAAGTTTAGAATTACATTGAATAGAGATAAGAATCTCACTTTTGGAATTGAAAACAAATAGCGAATAATGGAAATGGAGTAGTAAGACGCCTAATGATTGTACCGCTTTAGTCGTCTAGTGTTCCAAGGATTTGAAATGGGGATTCCCTCTTCTGTCATGTGATATTTTGATCCCAGGCCTGAGAGACCTGTGATAATAAATGGACCTCCCCAATTGTCGACCAACTTTCCAGCGTTGGGATCTTTGCGATGTTGAGGAATTTCTCTGAGTACGAGATCTCTTATTTGGAAAGTATGGCTCCTGACTCAGTTATTGTACGACCTGGTAAGCTGATGATGATATCAACCTAGGTTAGCGATGACGCGTTTCCTGGTCTCATCTATTATATTGAGGTTGTAAGCCAATTCGAACTCATTTTCCTCGTCAGTTAACACGTGATCATGAAATCGATGATGATATTCTGAAGGAATGACGGCCTCATTGCCATAAGCAAGGAGGAATAGGGTACACCCAGTGGATTGTAGGGGAGTGGTTTGATATGCCCATAGGATGTGAGGTAGTTCGCGAACCCAATTTTTTTTTTCTGTGAGTGAAGCCATTTTTTGAGACCATCCACGATTATTTTGTTGGTGATTTCGGCTTTTCCATTGCCTTGAGGATAGTATGGATTCGATGGTGAGTGGATAATATTGTGGTGATTTAGGAAGGTTACCACATTATCTCCCACAAATTGGGGCCTATTATCTATACGAATTAGCTGAGGGCACCCGAATCGAGTAATTATGTGGTTCCAGATAAAAAAGATGACCTCCTCTTCTCTGGTTCGACATAGTGGAATTTCTTCTACCCATTTTATAAAGTAATCGGTACCTACGAGTATGTGATGACAACTAACTGGAGAGTTATGGAATTTACTAACGAAGTCTAGTGCGTATCTTATGAATAGCCGCAAAACCTAGCTTGTATGGAGTTCGAGCCTTGGGGCACGTATCATATGTCTATGTATCTGGCAAGTGTCGCACCTGCGGGAATAATCTTCTACTTGCTTGCGCATGCCAGGCCAGAATACTCCTTGAGTTTTAGCTCGGTTCACCAATGATCTAACTGCAGCGTGGGAGACACAAGTTCTTTCTTGTAATTTACAGTACAGTTCATCTGCTTTTCACTTCGAGATGCACATGAGATAAGGCCCTGCTACAGAAAGGCGGTAAAGCATACCGTTTTGAGTCATGTAACGATTTAAGTTGTTGATCAGCTATCGACGTTCTTTTGGATCTGCTGGGAGTGGTCCTTTGCACTTGTTGTCGACACTAAGGTAGGCTAAGAAAGTCTTTTGCTAATCGTCGATTCCCTCTTTATCACCCGCAGTGTTGATCGTGCATACAGATATGCGATCAATGCTGGGGGTTGAAATGATTTCGATCTGAAGATATCGAGCTTCTGTATCTAAGACCTCGACTAGATATGCCAAGGAATCGGCGTGTCAGTTTTCACCTCGAGGAAGATATTCGGGAGTTGCTTTCATGAACTTACTCATCCTGTCGGCAACGAGGGCTGCGCATTCGATCATCTTCCCGTTCATCTTGTATTGCTCAGAATAATGATGAACGATGAGTAATGAATCGGTGTAAACTGAGAGTTCGGGGACATCGAGCATAAGTGCGAGGCCGAGTCCATTAATGAGAGCTTCATACTCGGTGACATTATTTGAGGCCTCATAATTCAAGCGGATTGATTTCTCAATTCTGTTATTTGAGGGGCTAACCAAAACGATCCTGATTTCTGATCCTGTGGGTCCTGCTGATCCATCTGTGTGAAGCCTCCACCCTGACCTAGTGATCCAGTCATCTTGTTCGTCAAATGGCTTGGATGTTGGATTCTTTGGCGTGCTTTCTATAAGGTCCGAGTCGTACTTCTCCCACTCGAGATCCACCACTGGAAAATCTGTTAGAAAATCTGCAATGGCCTGGCCTTTTTACGAATGACGTTGTTCAAACTTGATATCATGTTTGAAAATATGCCTGTAGAATCTATTTTTAAGATGGGTAGTTCGTCTGTTACTGCAGTTTCGACCTCTGGTCAGGCGAATAAGTCTGATTACGAAGGGGAAGGAGGATTGGAACAATTCCCAGATTTCCCTGGTCAGTTAGTATCTTACCCTCTAGGTTCTGATGCCTTTTGAGAGTTTTGAAAAGCCAAGGCGGTGGTAGGAGGGAAGTGGGGAAATTGTGTAGAGTTTATCGATAGGCAGTTTATGGGTTATACGGCACTGGAAGAGGAAGAATATTTTTATCTGCTAGCAGATTTGGAAGTGAAAAAACTAGATAGTGGTATAGATGAATCGATCTCGTTAGAGTACTTCGATGGGGATGTCTGGAGTGACCTCTAGGAAGGTTTTCTGTGTTACCTATCTCAATTAGAGTATGGGTTGAGCCTTCCCGTCACCAATTTGGCGCCATATGTGGGAAAAATTGTATTTCCACGATACCCTAAGGCAATATTTTACTTCAATTTTCAATTATGGCTTCTTTTAGACGACAGGCCGCAGGAACTCAGCTCAAAATTTTTGTAGATCCAGGACAGCTCACTAAGTTATGGGCAAATATCTACGCTGATGCAGAGAAACGTGACAAACTTGAACTTCAATTACCAAAAGATCGCGAGCTCCAAGAGAAAGAGCTTAATGTAGAGCGACAAGCACATTTGACAGTGCTCAAACAGTATGAAGATCAGATGATGACGATGCAGACCGTAATCGAGGCTATATAAAATACTAAGCAGGCTCTACCAGCCGGGGGTGACGATCACCTTCCAGAGACTCCTGTATTTTGGCAAGGGAAAGGTTGGGACCTTTGGGAGTCACTAGTAAAGCCATTTCTAATAATCTACCGCACAGACTATAGTTCTCCATCCATTTGAGGGGAGAAGTTCAATCCGAAGTTCAGTCATATTTCTATTTTTCCGGAGGAAGACCAGCAACCCCGACACCAAGTTCCAGTACAAGATCGCTTGAGTTAAGGTACGGGAACTCATCATCCCCTGCCAGCGCGTCCAGGGATTCAACCAGCCCATCATTACGTCACAAAAAGACATATGGATCAACGAATCAAGGAGCTGATCGAGGCACAAGTTCTGGTTATTACCAGAAATACCATGAAGTTACAAGGAAGTCCGATTGCTAAAGAGCTATTCGATATGGAAATACCGAAAGGTTTTTATACTCCCCAAATTCACAAGTTCAAAGGTACTGACCCGAAGAAGCATATTCAGCAATACCGGAATTCATTGGGGTTGTACTCCAATCTCAACCTTATTCTCTACCGTCTATTCACCACAAGTTTATAGGAGGAGCCACTCCGATGGTTCCACTCTCTTCTTGAGGAATCTATCTACACATTTGATCAACTACAGAAGCATTTCATAAAAACATATGTTCACAACAGAGACAAAGAGGAGAACTTGTATTCTCTTATCTGTCTTAAGCAGTCACATGGAGAAAAGCTTGAAGATTTTTCAAAGAAATTCCTTGAGCTTGCAAGAAAGGTGGATAACCTCGACCAAAAAACAGCTGTGACCACTTTCACCAATGCTCTTTTGATCGATTGCAAGGCCAAAGAATACCATTTCCTTAACAAGCTTGCGACGTTAGAGGAGATGATCACCAACGTCAATGGTTACGTTGACTTGGTAAGGATGATGTCTAAGCGACAAAAATCTACTAAGTCAACCCTCTCCACCAAATCCCCACCAATATAACAAACCAGCGAGCCTAATGAGGAATAGGGGGATCAGGAACGCACCAAGGGACACGTTGGATACCTTCAGAGGAGCAGTCCACAAAACAATCCCATCCTTCTAATGCTGAACGTCCGAATCTCCATAATTTTTCCACTCTTGTTGAAAGACACGCTCTACCGCGTCTCTTAACCGCTGGAACCCATCGAGAATCGACCATTTTGCCTACACCATAAGGTAAATAATCATTCTACTGATAATTTATTTGCTCTTCAGCGGATACTCGAGCTCATTTTCAAAGAAGGATAGATGCTCAAATACATTGTTGACCTGAAGTCATTCCAAGATGGTAACTATAAGAAACAACTCGAAGTTGTTCTAATCAATGACAGCACTGAGAAGAATCATCTCTACTACATGCACCTTAGCATCATGTTTAAAATCAGCCAGATCCACAATTCCAACCGATCAAAGCGCCGAAGGCTCTCAGAATGCTGTGATCTTACACCTTAAGACAAAGAAGCCAAACTTCTTCCCTAGTCGAGCAATTGCCACTCAGAATCTTTCTCGAGGATTGGGATACTAGCCATGTCAAATTTCCACATTAAGATGCGTTAGTCATAATGCTCAAGATGAAACAGTTTGTCATGCACACCGTGACGATCGATACTGGAAGCGGTATTATAATTCTTTTTCAGAGTACGATCGACCAGATAGGTTTGGCCGACCAAGTCATTCAGTATGACACAGACATCAGTGGGTTCAATGGCTCTAGGGAGGAACGAGTAGGCAAGATTATCTTACATATTACCACAGGACCAGCCACTATTGACGTCATTTTATATGTCATCAATACCAAGTCTCACTATCTTGGGATTATAGGCCGCTTTTGGATACACAATATGGAAGCAATCACTTCCACCCATCGCCAAGCCCTCTGGTTCAAGTACGACAATGGCATTTACGAGATCCGAGGTAGTTAGAAACTTTTTTTAGCTTGTGAAAATACTGTCTCTGCCATCCTAGATACTTCAGACAGGTTGGCCGCATAAAAATTACAGAAAATTGATCACCTTGATGACCAATCACCTACAGAGGAGCCGACGAAATATGTCAACATTGATGGACCTAGCAGAGGCACGTTCATCAGAACCAAACTTGTTCAGCATGAGATAGACGCTCTCAACCAATTCCTGCAACACAATCGAGACATTTTTACTTGGTCTTTTGAAGAAATGCCCGGAGTTGACCCAGCTATGGCTTGCCATAATTTAGCCATCAACTTCAACGCCCCAGCGGTCAAACAGAAACAACGACGATTTTTACCTCTTCTTCGAGATGAAGTTAACACCATGATCGAGATATTGATCAAAGTGGGATTCATTCGAGAAGCCAAGTATCCGGACTGGATATCCAACATTGTCACTATCCCAATGAAGAATGGAAAAGTTCGTGTTTGAGTAGAATTCACTGATCTTAACAAACATACTCCAAATGATAGTTTCCCTCTTTCCAACATTTATCAGATCCTCAATTTTACTGAAGGCCATGATCTCCTATCTATGATGGACGCTACATCAGGATATAATCAAATCCTACTTCTAGATGTAGATCAAGAGAAGACAACATTCATCACTGAGAGTAGCCTTTATTGTTACAAAGTCATACCCTTCGGGCTCAAGAATGCAGGGGCCACATATCAATGATTGATGACTGCTATGTTCAAAGCACACCTGGGAAATATTGTTGAAGTCTACATCGATGATCTCTTGTTCAAAAGCATACAGTCAGATAATCACATCTCAGATCTCAACACAATATTCAATATCCTTCGATCATACAGAATGTGTCTCAACCCTGATAAGTGTCAATTCGGGGTACATTCTGGCTATTTCTTAGGCTACCACGTCAGCAAAAAAGGAATTGAGGCCAATCCAGATCAAATTTGGGCTCTCCTCGACATGCCTTCTCCAAAGACAACAAAAGACGATCAAAAACTCACCAACAAGATTACCTGTAGAATCTGGACGAATGGTCAGTTAGTTTGGCCGAACATGATATTATGTTCGAATAACCTCATTCTAAAAAAGGTCGGGCCATTACCAATTTTCTCGCAGATTTTCCAGTGGAGGATCCCGAGTGGGAGGAGCACGACCCAAAACTTACAGAAAGCACGCCAAGAATACAACTCCCAAGCCATTTGACGAACGAGCTAACTGGATCACTACATCAGGATGGAGGCTTCCTAGTAATAGATCAGCAGGACCCGTAGGGTCTGGAATCGGGATCGTTTTGATTACCTAAAAAAATGTATGCTACCCTAATAAAATATTTGCCATGGTTGGATTGACCTATTGACGTGTTTAAATTTCTTTTCATTCCAACATTAGTAAAGGTAAAGACTGCTAGACTCTTATAGGATTTCATCACCTAAAACGCTCTCTAAAAAGTGGGACTACTCATTAGGTATACGAATCAAGATTCCCGTGGGATTTTATCACCCAATTGATAGGTGTACTGGGCCGGGATACAAACATGGGATCGTAGGATACGGCCCCAGCCTAGCCCTGCAAAATACTGGCTATAGGTTTGCGACATCACCATTTTGAGTCCTGATGTACGATAAGGTGACTCGCTCGGGAGTGAGGACTGAACATCTACTCTAAGCTAGCACTAGTACAGTAACACAGGGGAGTGTAGGGACCAAAGCCTTTGACCATCCTACCATTTTGTGAACATAAAAGAATATATGGGAGACCTAATTATTACTTTTTAAAATAATTTGAAGTGTTAGATTATAGGTTTAATTGATTGTTTTGTGCATCGGGAGCCAAATTTTAACGCATATTAGCTTGTGCATGATCAATTAGACACATGGAGAAAAATGTTTAGGAAGTTTACCAGAACCTTTGCCCATTTACGACCCACCATCGCAGCCTAAATAGAGAGGGCAACCACCTCGGCCAGTCAACGTAATAGTAGACTTAGAAGCCCTAGTTTGGGTGGAGAGTGGTCCATCTCGAATATCTCTAATTTTTAAGAAGGGTAGTCCCTCTAGAGTTGACCCAATTGATCTTATTGCTGAGCTAGAAGTTGAACCCCTAATCCTGGCTACCACCAAATCTCTTAGGGACTATTGGACCCCAGTGGTGAGTGATATACCTTCGTGTGTCGTGTTACCAACCTTCAAAACAAATTATCATGAAATAAAGCCTAGTGTGATCCAAATATTACATATATTTCATGGGATTGATTCTGAGATCCCTTATAAGCACGTCCATGAATTTAAGAAAATTTGTGCACTATCAAAATATCAATATTTTACTGAGGATATTGTTCACCTTCGTTTATTCCTATTCTCAATAAAAGACAAGGCGAGTCATTGGTTTGATTTATTAGCACCAGCAACCATCAATTCATGGGACCAAATGGAGACTAAGTTCAAAACCAAATGTTTTTGATCGATTATAAACTGACATCTTAAAAAACCTGCAAGCGCATGATATACCGTTAAGCACAAGGGTAAGCAGGGTCGTATCCCAATATACTTGCGGAATGAATTATAGTTCAAGCTACTAATTTTATCCAATAACAATGAGTTGGTGCAGGTTTCGAGCAGAAAAAAAGAAATAAACAAATGCAAGAAAATATGAGTTGTATGAGTTGGAGTGAGAACCAAGGCTTATATTCCACTCCACCCTTTGTAAACTTGAGATATCATAAATAATTAAAATAACTTATGAGTTCCCGTATCGCATATCCTTGGTCAGGCATATGTAATACATCAAAAGATAAAAGAGATTTAGTGACTGGGAACTACCCATAAACCAACTTACTCAACCATGGTCCGGTTGATAAGTATGGATTATGTTATCTTTTCCATATTCCTAGCCTATCTTATTTAGGTCAAACAATATGGTTACATAGATTCATTACTTCTCATAATCCTTGCTATGGTCAAGCATATGATGAAGGAATAGGAATATACAATATTCTAGAATAAAGAAAAAGTAATAATTCTAACTAAGCTACACAATCTACACTAAGGCTACATTGGGTGGAGGTTCCTCTAGCCATGGCTAAGAAGATTAGCTACTCATCCCTTTAATCATTATCATATTACTTGCTTAAAGGAAATGACAAGTAAAAGAGAAAAATAGCCTTTATTGCTATGAACTTTGATTTACACTCTCCAAGATGATCTCTCATGAGTGGGATTCCCCTCCTATTTATAGAATATAGGAAGAGTTAAAAAATATCACCATTAATGTAAAATCCCCTAAATAATGCCTAAAATCATGCATAGATATTACAACATATGAGAATAATATCTACATTTAATTCACTTCAATGGGCTTCCATTGGCCTTTGGTTGACAACTTCAAATGAGAATCATTGTTGGAGTGCATCACCCTTGTTCTTTGTTGAAAATTGGAAAAATGTACGACTTGTTTATCATGTGATCAATTTCTGTAAATACAAACAAAAGCACTATTAGTGTCACATTTATTTAATAAATTACTAGGTAGATATAAATTTAGGCATTGTGCACGTAAATATTACGTATCTATCAAATACCCCCGAACTTATATTTTGCTAGTTCTCGAGCAAAAGTTAACAAAAAATATTTTCGCATGTCAAGCGGTTGCATTTAGCGTATGCAACAAGCCGTTAAACCTTCAAGTTCCCCTGGTGGACGAGTGTTGTCTCGTGAGGGTTTACAGTGATTATACCCACAAAAAATGAAAGTGACACTTTGGCAATTCAAGATTATAAATAACTTATTTCCTGTCAACTTATCCTTATTTAGTTCTATCAAGAAAATATTATGACAAAAAATTCCTCAAAACTTAATATTTCCCAAGTGTACCATAAAATATCATTTTCAAAATCCAAAACTTAAAAAACTACCTCTTGCTCAGAAAGAGATTCAAATATTTTCCTTAGCTAGATCTCAGTGTAGTGAAGATAGTGTTACAACACAATACATTGTATAGAATAGTTGAATCAATGTTTGGTAGTCTAGTATTTATTGGAATAAATTCATCGGTTAGTTCGACAAGTGCCTTAGTCAATTCGTCTTCCTGGTACTTTTTTTATAAGCCCTTTATTTTTATTTTCATACATAGTTTCTAAGTGAAGCCTCCATAACAAGGAGTTTCAGTCGACAATCCCTGCCAGTTGGCTAAGGTTGCCAGGGTTTGGAGCCCCTTCATGATCTATACCTAGGATTCTCACAAGTAACACTTTCCTTGCTCCCTTCACATAGTTCATGGTCATACTCGAGATTGGTGATAATTTTTCCTCTTTTAGTTCTTAATCATGCGAGTATACCTTGCAGCATGTAAGTTTTTAAGCAAGTTTGGCTTATCTATTATACTTTCAGAAATAAACTTATTCTTAGGCTGTTATCTCCCTTGGAGAGGATTCTTCCTAACATAAATACAAAATTTTCCATATTCCGGTTAAATTTTTTGTTAAAGGTATTGGTAGTTTAACTATAGGGAAGTGCAAGTTTTGAAAATATACCAAGAATAATTTAAGCTTTTCGCTAATCACAAGGTAGTACATCAAGTTTAAAAACATGATAAATAAATACTATAGTGTACACTTGGTAAAATATTAAAGTTTATTGGGCTTTCCCATCAACATATCCATTTGTCTAAATAAAATTAGTCTAAGTGCTGGAAATTTGGCATAAATATACCATAAATTACAAAATAGTCATTATCTTGCTTGTCATCAAAAAGTATATAAAATGTAGTTTTTCTGCCCCCAAACTTAAATATAACATTGTCCTCAATGTTTGAGAACAAATTAAAAACTTGGAATGAGAAATAAAAATTAGAATTTCTCACCTGAATATGACTTGGGTTGCCTCCCTGGAAGTGCTAAGTTTTACTGTCTTCAGCCAGACAAATGTACCCCCAAACTTAAATATATAAATAAAGCATGTAAGGGGCACAAGTGATCAATTATGATAATATGGGTCAACTAGAAAAGTTGTCTATTCGTCTGAAGTATAAGATTCAAAATACGGTTTTAAACGTTGCCCGTTGACCTTGAAAGTATTACTGCCTTTAGGATCTTCTACCTCCACGGCTCCATGAGGATAAACAGTTTTAACTACAAAAGGGCCGTTCCAACGAGAACGTAAATTCCCAAGAAATAAACGTAGCCGTGAATTGTAAAGTAACACTATCGGATTTGGCTCAAAAGTTTTGCGAACAATCGACTTATCATGATAATCTTTAGTTCGTTCCTTATAAATTTTAGCATTTTCTTAAGCCTCGCGATGAAGTTTGTCAAGTTCAGAATGTTGCAGTTTACTATGTGATCCGGCTATATCCATTTCAAAGTTGAAAGCCTTTGCAACCCAGAGAGCCTTAAGTTCCAACTCCAGAGGTAAGCAGCAAGCCTTCCCAAAGGCAAGTCTATAGGGTAACATACCAATCGGGGTTTTATAAGCAGTTCAATATGCCCAAATGGTATCATCAAGACGATCAGACCAATCTTTACGATTGATTCGAACAGTTTTTTCTAAAATTCTTTTGATCTCCTGATTGGATACTTCGACTTGACTACTTGTTTGTGAATGATAAGGTGTGGCAACTTTATGAGTGATAGAGTAATTTTTTTAAAGATTTTGAAAGACACATTTGCAAAAAAATTTACCACCATCACTAATAATTGCCCAAGGGGTGCCAAAACGATTAAAAATATTTTTTAAAATTTTTACCACAAGCTTATGGTCATTCGTTTGACATGGCACCACCTCAACCCATTTAGAAACATAATCTACTGCAACGAGAATGTAAAGGTACCTGCAAGAAGAAGGAAATAGGCCCATAAAGTCAATACCCCAAACATCAAATAGTTCAACAATAAGGATGTTGTTCAAGGGAATCATGTTTTGATGAGAAATATTCCCGGTCCTCTGGCACCTATCACATTCATAACAAAAGGTATGTACATCACGAAATAGGGTAGGCCAATAAAGACTGAATTGAAGGATTTTTGCGGTAGCTTTCTGGGTACGAAAATGTCCTTCACAAACTAAGGTGTGGCAAAATATGATTACACTGTGGAACTCATCATTTGGGATGCATCGCCTAATCACTTGATCGGAACAAAACTTATATATATATAAGGATCGTCCTGTCACGCCCTAAAATCCAATAATCGGTAGCTAGACCAATTTCTTAGATTCGAGGATTTGCAGGTCGCGGAATCCAAAGATTCTCCCCACAAACAACCAAGCAGTAGACAAATTCTTGCCCAGTCGTTCACTTAGCAATACATCAGAGTAATAAGGAATATAAAACAGAAACAGCGGAAGACTAGGAAGCAAAATCTAAACATAAGATTCTACAAACCTCTACACAGCGAACCCAAAAGTAATAACTGGAGAATGAGCCTCCAGCTCAGCTCTCCAAGGATCACCACAGCAGCAGCTAAAACCTAAAACAACCTGCCACTAAAAAGGGGATGCGAGAGTGAGTAAACAACGAGCTCACTAACTCCCAAGAATAGCTAAACGATTATACTAACCAATGAGATAGATATAAATATTAATGATAATAGGATATAATAATTGTTAATGATAAATAATATATATCTACCAAGATGTCTAAAAGGTGCCTAATAGATATACATATATATACTAACTCTAATGAATCTATCTATAAAATATACCTCGTGGAAAGGAGTGCTAATATTATAACTACGCTCCAGTCACAAGGACTACTAACTATACTCTAATCACTATCGTGGCCCTCAGTGCCACGCGCAACTAACCTACCTCAGGAATACAATAACACACGAGGGTAAACGACCCTCGGCCAACAACAATCCAACCGGGTTACCCAAACCCCAACCAAACACAACCCTGAAGCTATCACAAGCTAAGCGAGATCGCCCTCAACCAGATACCAGCCTAAAGCTCATAGCAACCAACCAGACTAATTAACCTAATAAATTAACCAGAGACAGGAGAGGGAGGGAAGAGATACAGAGAGGAGAGGAGTATGTAGAAGGAAGATGAATCTAATTACACCGCAAATCAATTAGGAGAAGAGGAATTTAATAAGCGGAGAAGAATATGATGAACTAGGATAATCACATAATTATCCTAATGCAATGATATGTTATGATGATGATATGATGGAATGAGATAATCTTATGATTATCCCAAGTGCAGAAGATTCTAAATTAAACATAATGCAGAAAGGGTTAAGGATTTCTATCAGAAGAACCTACGAATTGGAGGTATGTAGAGATGCAATGATATGCTTGATGATGGTGACGATGATGATGATGATGCAGAATGATTTAGCGATGTCAACCCAAAGGGCTATCCCCCAAGACTAAAGTGGGCTGACAACCGCTGAAAAAGGATTTACCTTACCGGATATTGTTGGATACAAGGGTACGATGTACTGTACTAGCTCGACCAGACTATGAGGATATTACATCAATCTATCAAATCCCACGGAGCCAACGTCCGAACTATATATACATTTCGACCACCAGGATAAGCCCTGTACCAGATCGTAAATACTATCTCATACCACCCAACACTCCTGAATGGGTGACTAGGTATAATAGTATCCATCCTAGACCCACCTTCTATTTTAACCCTATTGAGGAATCCCCCAACCTCTCAAGGGTCAGCCGATGCAGAGTTATTTATGTATCCGATCGCAGTAAGATAAGGAGAATATACTATCTATGGATATGAGCAAAAATCCTAAAGACTGAAACACAACCACTGCTAACACAGCCAGCACACAATAGGATAACTACCTGCCTGAGAGCGTGGAAACTAAAATGAACACAGATGCCCTCCTGTGACTCAATTGCACCATCTAAACCTAGATGAAACAGCAACTTAACCATCACAACATCTAAACAACATCAGTCTCTAAGATTCCTCAAGCAATATGATTACCATCAAGTGTTACAGTGCTCTAGCTGTCAACACAGACTAGTACTCATGGGGTGACCTACAAGTGTCTAACAAGTAGCAATAATCACCAATAACAGAACTACCTCACAATCCTCCTAATCATGTACATAAGTCACCAACACGGATGTACAGGAACCGGATTCCAACATCTCGGGTGATGTACAACTTCATAAACCACCTGGCTCAGCCGCGGACCTCACTAAGCCATGCTGTCTCGCTACCTCCTAGATGACGGAAGGGAACACAGCCCTAACAGCCTCATCCTGGGGAAGGAAGGCTTACGTGTAAGCTCTATTAGCTCTAAGAATCATGAGTACAATAAGTGTCACAACACGATAAGCAAACAATCCTAAGGCAAACCATCAGAAGTTCAACATCCACGACCAACCACCACGGACAAGCCGTCTGCTCACCACCAACAACTAACAGTCCAGGAGATACCACACTCCCACATGGAATCCAACATTCCAAACGCCCACCAATCACAACGACAATCCTCAAGAACCAGGCCTCGAGAACACAGAGTACACCTAGACTAGTCATAAGACTAGTCAAAATAATAACAGGCAAGAGGACGAGCTCCGAATAAAAGACCATATCTTACTGAGGCCATGTCGCCCCAAGACTACCCTAGAACCATGTCCAGCAACCTAAACTAACCAAGGTGTTATACTATGAGGTGAGAACTATAGTCTCTGAACTACACTATCTCAGAGAAATGGCGGCTAAACCGTACGCTGTCCATACATCTCCACTTATCGTCAACCTAGTTACTAGTGCCCTGAAACAAGCTGGGCACCCTAATAACTAACCAACAATGCTACACTCAATATATTATATACACATATATATATATATATACCGATGCAGAGGCATCGCAACCCATTGAGAAATACATTTCTTCTCAACCTCAACGAAGAAAAGATTCGTGATAACCACTCTAAATGAAATCGGTCTTAGAGGAATCTCATGAGTTATCGTCACATCAACGACAACTGAGAACAACTACCTATGACTAAACATAACCTACAGGCTCTATCTAGTAACTAAACTTACAACTAACTCGAGTTTTACTAACTTATCAAACCCTTAAGTACTCTCGTATGAGGTATGCCAAATGAATAACCCGTGAATGTGTTCTAAGAAATTAACCCATATACTAACATAATCACGGTAATAAACATGATAAAATATGTGATACAATAACTCACAAATCAATATAATGGTCTAGTTATTAAAGAAGATAAAACTCGCCTGACGATAATCTTAGTCCTGCGGAAATCAAACTCGGAAAACCAAACCTAGGATCGACGACGAGGCAATCGAAACAACGAACAAGCTTCCACAACCAATAACAACAACAAGTAAACAATCAATTCAAGAAGATGACATCAAACCCAAACCCTAGAAATCAGACCTATGCCAAAATCGAGCGAAAAGGTCAGAAAAGGAATTGGGAATCACTTACCGAGGATAGGAGCGAAGCTTGCAACGAAGCGAGAGAAGAGTCCTCGAGTGATGGGGAAGAGTGGATTGAGAGTATGGAGGAGAGGGGAAAATTTTTGGGAGAGAGGGAGAGAGAGAAAAAGGGGAAGAGAGGAGAAGAAGAAATGAAGCTAAAAAGGCTGAAATCGCGCCTCTGTCCGAACAGGAATTGATCCTGTTCGAACAGAACAAAGTGCATTCGAACAGAGAAGTATCCTGTTCGAATACAACGGACTCTATTCGAACAGAAAGAGTTCAGTTCGAATAGAACTGGTCCTGCCCCAAAAATACAACCCCGGAGACACCCCGGACACCCCGAAAACAACATGGGCCAACCCCACTATCACACAAACACTTCTACAAGTCCAACAAGGGTTTCTCAAGGTAGAAACACCACCTTCACCACCTCACGGCCACCAAAATACCTAAACCCCCAAAAAGAAATCTTTTCTACGGGAAACTCTGGAAACCTACCAGCCAATCCCACGGCTCACCGGAACCACCCCAAACTATAAACACACTAATAAAACATCACTACCAATCTTTCTAGGGGTTCCTGAGTTCTAAACACCACCTCCACAAACTAATGGCCACCGGAACTCTTAAAACCCAAAAAAAGGATTCTAACGGCTAGAAACTTATCCGAAAGGAATAAATGGATGCGAAATGGATAGAAAAGACTCGTGAGGAATAATATACAAATGTGTAACGTGTTGGAGTGTATACGGAAGCTTAACAGAAGACAGAAGGAATCTTTTATGAAGAAATGGACAGAAAGAAAGAAAATGGACAGAAAGGAAGAAAATAGACAGAAAGGAATAAAAATTGACGGGAGGAATCTGACAAGCCAGATAGGAGGAGAAGCATCAAGGAAGCCCAAATCTACCCTAGGATTCCCTAAGATTGTACCACACCACCACACAACAAAATCACACAACCACCAAACTACAACAGGCACCCAAAACCAAAACACAAACACTTCCGCCCCGAAACCACCGAATCCAGCAGAACTGCCAAAAGGAATCTAATACAAACCTACCAAAAAAATAACATGGATGCATAACGAATAGCAATATATGAATATTAGTAACAATACTTAATAATAAGCAAAAAAATACCCTAAAATTCTGGGACATTACACGTCCTAACAAAAACGTTTAACCTCGCGTAAGAATTTGATTTCATCTTTCTTTGACCAATGGGTAGGTAATCGTTTGTAGTAAGATAATTGATAATATCGGCGTACCAAGGCAATTGTGATACAACAATGAGCTGTTCATCAAGAAATGTCTCTAAGATAGGGAGAAAATCTTCAGCACCTTCTGTGAGAATTTGAGATAGATAATCCGTAACCACATTCTCAACACCTTTCTTATCTCGAATTTTGATACCAAATTCTTGTAACAAAGGAATCTATCTGATTAACCGAGGCTTAGCATCTTTTTTTGATAGTAAATACTTTAAGGCCGCATGGTCGGTGTAAACAATGATTTTGGATCCAACAAGGTATAATTAAAATTTCTCCAAGGCAAACACAATGGCTAATAACTCCTTCTCCGTGGTGGTATAATTTAATTGTGCGTCATTGAGTGGGTGACTAGCATAGTAAATAACATCAGGTTTATTATCTACTCTTTGCCCTAAAACTGCTCCAACAGTATAATCTGAAGCGTCACACATGAGCTCGAAGGGAAGTTCCCAAATGGGAGGTTGGATAATAGGGGCTAAAGTTAATAAAAGTTTTAGTTTCTTAAAAGATCCTGAACATGAATCATCAAAGTTAAAATTAGTGTTTGCCTTGGAGGTTTATTATCTACTCTTTTAGTTTCTTAAAAGATCCTTAGCAAGTAAATTGCACAAGGGCTGGGAAATTTTACAAAAATCTTTGATGAATTGGGGATAAAACCCAGCATGACCCAAAAATGATCGAATGGCCTTAACCATCCGAGGTGAAGGTAAAGAAGAAATAATGTCGATCTTGGCCTTATCGACTTCAATCCCTATGTTAGAGATAATATGTCCGAGAACTATCCCTTATCTCACCATGAAGTGACACTTTTCACAGTTTAACACCAAATTGGTTTGCGTACATTATTCTAGCACGAGCTCTAAATGGTGTAAACATTCATCAAAAGATGATCTAAACACTGAAAGTCATCCATAAAGATTTTAAGGAACTTATCAACCATATCAAAAATATGCTCATCATACAATGCTGGAATGTAGCGGGTGCATTGCACAACCTAAATGGCATATGTCGATAAGCATATGTCTTGTAGGGACACGTGAAAGTTGTCTTCTTCTGATCTTCTGGGGCAATGGAGATCTGATTGTATCTAGAATAACCACCAAGATAATAGTAATGACTTTTTTCGGCTTAGCGTTCAAGCATTTAATTAATGAATAGAAGAGGAAAATGATCTTTTCTTGTGACCGCGTTCAATTTCTTGTAGTTGATACATACACACCATCCGGTGGTCATACGGGTAGGGATTAGGTCATTATTCTCATTCTCAACAACAGCAATCCCAGATTTCTTTGGTACAACCTGAACGAGGATAATCCACTTACTATCCGAAATGGGGTATATGATACCTGAGTCCAAAAGTTTGAGAACTTCCTTCTTCACCGCCTCCATCATGGTGGGATTCATCTGCCGTTGCATCTCGCAAGAATTTTTAGTACCTTCCTCGAGATTGATGCGATGCATGCAAACGGCTGGGCTAATCCCCTTCAAGTCTGCAATAGACCACCCTAGGGCTAATTTATATCTTTCAAGGACACCCAACAATCTACTTTCCTGGTCAACATTTAGAATGGAAGCTATGATCGCAGGAAGATTTTTAGAATCACCAAAGAAATAATACTTCAAAGTCTTAGGTAATGGCTTGAGGTCTAACATGGGTGCATTAACAACAGATGGAATAGGCAAAGTAGTGGACAATTCCAGAGGTTCAACATGAGGTCCCCATTTGGACTTAGTACACGCATCCTTAAGGAATTTGGCATAAGAAGGGATAAGCATGATGGTATCGAGTACTTAATTTTTATATGAACTTGCTTAAATGTATCCAATATCTCATCAAATTGAATCCCTTTATTTGTCAGAAGAAGGCATTACGGATAAGGTACCTTTGGCTCAAAACATGCCGTTGGTATGAAAATGGACGAGGTAGGCAACTCCTTAGATTTCATAGAAGGTTCATGGTTGCCTACTATAACTGGTTCACTCGTGTCGTCCTCCTTTTCAATAACAATGGGTGTTGGCTCAACCCTAGGTACTTCAACTTGGTTATCAATTTATTTACCGTTGCGAAGAGTTATAATGGCATTAAGTTGTTTTGGGATTGATCAAGAATCAAACCCCGGTGGTCCTTTCGGATTAGAGACAGGTTGGCTAGGTAGCTTATCTGGTGGTCTCTCATGCATTGCATTTTCCAATTGTCCTATCCAACCTGGTGGTCCTAACAAATGATGTAATTTAAAATATAGGATTTTGATTCACCAAAGTCTATATTAGAGATTAAAGATTAGAGATAGATTGAGATGCCTATAGGATTTAAAATATAGGATTTTGGCTAGGTAACAAATGATACAATTTAAATTGCATCATTTCTCAATCAAAATTCTAGATTAAAGATAGATTGAGATATAGAATTTTGATTCACCAAAGTTTATATTTTAAATTGCATCATTTATTACATGAAGAGAGCAAGGGTATCATCCAAAGATGGTTTGGGTGGAGTGGGTGGGAACTGCTTGGATGACTGAAAGATTACAGAGATGCCTAAGGATAAGATTGAGAAATGGAATTCCGAGGAAAATTATGACCAGAGGTTTATGGCTCTCTAAAACCTGAACTGGGTTGGCTGTTCATCCACAAAAAATTTAGGTGGTTCTTCCAAGTTGGCTTGTACGGGTCAAAGGGACTCTTGTAGGTATTATTCAAAACATTCACTTGCTCTTGATTGTCATTTATTTCATTAACCATGAGACACATTTAAGTCACATGGGTTACATCATAACAAACAGAGCGACCTTGTTGCTGAACCTGGTTCACACTACTCTTAGATTAATTTATAGCCATAACCTCAATTTTTTGGATAAGAGTATCTAATTGGGATTTGATGGTCATTCCCTCACTTACTTCATATAAGCCACCTTTTTTGGCTGTACGAATATTTCTATGTGGATCAAAATCTCACTGTTGAGAGTTCTCAGCCAATGTCTCAAACTCTTCATAAGCTCTATCAGATTCAAGGTCCTGGAATATTCTACTATGCATGGATTCTAGCCTATAACGATTCTCAGAAGTTATTACACGATAGAAGATCTGGGCTAGATGTTGCTTCACAAAACCATGATGAAGACATTGTGAAAGAAGATCTTTATTTCTCTCTCATGCCTCGTAAAATGTTTCACTTTCATTTTGAACAAATTCAACAACTGCATTTCTAAGAGTGGAGGTTTTGAGCATGGTCTTCATTTAATCCCATGAATTGATAGATGCTGGTGCGAATGAATCAAGCCAATGACTCGCCTTATCTTTTAGTGAGAATGAAAATAAACGAAGGCAGACGGAATCCTCAGTAAAATATTGGTATTTTAGGAACGCACAAATTTTCTTAAACTCATGGATGTGCTTATTAGGTCCCTCAGAATCAAGCGCATGAAATGTAGGTAACATTTGGATTACACTAGGCTTAATTTCATAATGGTTTGTCGTGATGGTTGGTAACACAATACACGAAGGAATATCACTCACCACAGGGGTCTAATAGTCCCTAAGAGATTGGGCAATAGCCATGATTGGGGGTTCGACTTCTAGCTTGACAACAAGTTCAATTTGGTCAAATCTAGATGAATTATCTTCCTCTGAAATTGGAAAAACTCAAGATGGATCACTTTCATCCCAAACTGGGGTTCCTAAGTCCTCAATTGTATTGATTGAATAAGGTGGTCGCCCTCTCCGCTTAGGCTGAGTTAGTGGGCCATAAATGGGCAAAGGTTCTTATAAATATCCTAAACGTCTTCCTCCACGTGTCCAATGGATCATCCACAACTAATAATCAAAAAAATTTGGCACCCGGTACAGTAAATAATCAATCAAACCTAGATTCTAGAACATTAACATTTTTTTAGAAGTAATAATTAGGTATCCCCTATATTCTTCTATGTTTAAAATGGGTAGGATGGCAAAAGGCTTTGGTTCCTATACTCCTCTGCGTCATTATGCTAGTACCATCATAAAGTAGATGTTCAGTCCTCATGCCTGAGCGAGTAGCCTTATCGTACATCAGCACTCGAAATGGTGACGTCGTAAACCTATAACCAGTATTTTACGGCCCTAGGCTTGAGCCGTATCCTACGAACCCGTGTTTATACCACGGTCCGATACACATATCCGTTGGGTGATGAAATACTATGGGAATCTTGCTATTCTTTTTTATTAATAGTAATTTTGAGGTCTAGGACGTTTAATTTTTGTGTGATGCAAATTTCTTCGTATCCTTAATGGGTGGTCTCACTTGTTGGAGAGCTTTTGGGGTGATAAAATCCTGCAAGTCTCAAGCAGTTTTTACCTTTACTAATGCTAGAATGAAAAAGAATATTAAACATAACAATAGGTCAATCCAACCATAGCAAATTTTTTATTTGGGCAGCATGTATTTGTACAGTCCAGACGACTTTATATGTCCTAGTGCCGAGGTGGAGCGGATATGTACCCCTTTCTAGATGTTAAGTTTTGAGATGTACCAACCTACGGGAAGTGTTTCCCAGAATAGTTGTGGCCACCCCTTCACTTAGAGGGCGAAAGAAGGAAGTACCCCTTCACTTGGGGCGCACAAGAAGGATTTTTCAAGAAATTTCCCCCGCTTTAATTTTTTGTATTTCCGCCTTCGTAATTTTCTGCGCTTTTATCGGTGCCCAAGATTGCCAAAATGTAATTTGCTTGTATTTGATCGATGATGGAGAGTAATAATCAAGATTGGCAAAAATGGTCTTTATCACATCCCAATTTAATCAACACTTTCAAAAGCAACTTGTGCTTGTTAGAAAAACAAAGCTCATGCTCAAGTTTGAATTTTAAAACAAAGCAGCTCGTGCTCACATTAAAAAAATAGTTTGTGTTCAAGCTTTTTGGAAAAACAGTTCGTACAAAATAGTTTGAGCTCAAGTGGATAAAAAAAGAAACTCTTAACAAAAGCAACTCGTACTTATATTAATAAATAATCAAAACCAAAGCTCGTTACGTTAGACCCACCCGTTACAAACCAAAGCTCGTTAAAAACTAAAGTAGGCACATGCAAAGGAGGAGATTAAGCTCGTTAAAAACCAATTAATGGCACCAAGATTAGGTCTTGTTACTGTTTCTGTCCAAATAATAATAATCAAATAAAGCGAAGGAGCAGTAACACAATCGTTAAAACTATCGCACCAATTACCAACCACCTCATACACTAATTACTTAAACAATATTTATTGTTTGCACCAAGTGTTTCGAGATCAAATAAAATCAAAAAGAGAGGAGAAAGAAGAAAAATTGGCTTAAAAATATCAACTCAAAGATAAATTGCATGTTAGTCCTCAGTAACGGCGCCAAAAACTTGATCGATTATAAACCGACGTTTAAAAAGACTCACAAGCGCACGGTGTACCGCTAAGTACAAGGGTCGGCGGGGTCATATCCCAAGAGACTTGTGTACGAATTATACTACGAGCTACTAGTTTTATCCAATAACAATAAGTTTGAGTAGGTTTCGAGCAAAAAATAAATAAATAAACAAATGCTAGAAAATATGAGTTGTATGAGTTGGAGTGAGAACCAAGGCTTAGATTCCACTCCACCCTTTCTAGCCGTGAGATAACATAAATAATTAAAGTAAATTACGAGTTCCCGTATTGCATATCCTTGGTCGGGCATATCCAATACATCAAAAGATAAAAGAAATTTAGTGATTGGGAACTACCCATAAACCAACTTTCTCAACCATGGTCTAGTTGATAAGTATGGATTATGTTCTCTTCTCTATACTCCTAACCAATCTTGTTATTGTCAAATAATATAGTTACTTAGATTTATTACTTCTCCTAATCCTAGCTATGGTCAAGTATAGGACGTAGGAATACGAATATGCAATATTCCAGGATAAAGAAAAAGTAATTACTCTAACTAAGCTACACAATCTACACTAAGGCTATATTGGGTAGAGCTTCCTCTAGCCTTGGCTCAGAAGATTAGCTACTCATCCCTTTGATCATTTCCATATTAGTTGCTTAAACGAAATACCCTAAACAATGCCTAAAATCATGCATAGATATTACAACTCGTGAGAATAATATCTACATTTAATTATCTCCAATGGGCTTCAATAGGCCTTTGGTTACCAACTTCAAATAAGAATCATTGTTGGAGTGCATCACCCTTCTTCTTTGTTGAAAACCGGAAAAATATACGACTTATTTATCATGTGACCGATTTTTGTAAATATAAACAAAAATACTATTAATGTCACATTTATTTAATAAATAAATAGATAGATATAAATTTAGGAGTTGTACACGGGAATATTACGTATCTATCAGGTTTTGAATGGGAAAAACCCTCTTTCTTTGAAATATAATTGTTAAATTTGATCAAGATGAGAACAAAACATTCTGCGAGGCATGGGAGAGATATAATGATCTTCTTTCACTATGTCCCCATCATGGTTTTGAGAAGCAACATCTAGCCCAGATTTTCTATCATGGAATAACTTCTATGAATCGTGATATGCTAGAATTCATGCATAGTAGCAAATTCCAGGACCATGAACCCGATAGAGCTTATAAGGATTTTGAGACATTGGCAGAAAATTCTCAACTGTGGGATTTTGATGCATATAGAAATGTCCATGTAGCCAAGAAAGGTGGCTTATACGATGTAAGTGATGGAACAATCATCAAATCCTAATTATATTCTCTTACCTAAAAAATCGAGGTTATGGCTATGAATCAATCTAAGGGTAATATAAACCAAGTTCAGCAACAGGGTTGCACCATTTGTTATAATGTAACCCATGTGACTCAAATGTGTCCCATGTTCAATAAAATGAATGATAATTAAGAACAAGTGAATGTTTTAAATAATAGCTACAAGAAACCATTTGACCCGTACAAACCAACTTGGTAGAACTGGCTAAATTTTTATGGAAAACAACCATCCAAGTTTGGGCTTTGGAGAGCAACAAACCTCAGGTCATAATTTTCCTAGGAATCCCCTTTCTCAATCTTATCCTTAGGCATCTCAGCAATCCTTTCAGTCATCAAAATAGTTCCCACCCGCTCTACTTAAACCATCTTTGGAAGATACCCTTGCTTTCTTCATGAAACAATCAATTGAAAGTCAAAATCAATCAATGGAAAGTCCAACAAAAGTGTTGCAATTTCAACAACAAATGATATAATTATAACAATAGACTTTAGTGAATCAAAATTATTTATTCCAATCTATCTCAAATTTAGGGACTCAGATAGGACAATTGGCAAATTCATTGCATGAAAGACCACCAGGTAAGCTACCTAGCCAACCGGTATCTAATCTGAAAGGACCACCGGGTTATGATTATAGCCCAAAATAGCTTAATGCCATTACCACTCTTCAAAGTGGTAGACAAATTGATAACCGAGTTGAAATACTTTAGGGTCGAGCCAACACCAGGCTTTATTAAGAATGAGGTAGGTACGAGTAAACCAGCAGTAGTAAGTAACCATGAAACTTCTAAGAAATCTAAGGAGTTGCCTACCTCATCTATTTCTGTACCAAAGGCACGTTTTGAGCCAAATGTGCCTTATCAATAGCGCTTTCTTATGGCTAATAAAAGGATTCAATTTGATAAGATATTGGATACATTTAAGCAAGTTCATATAAATATTCTAGTACTCAATGCCATCAGGCTTATTTCTGTGTATGCCAAATTCCTTAAGGATGCGTGTACTAGGAAAAGGAAAATCAATGTGCATAAGAAAGCCTTCTTGACTGAGACATTAACCCCTCCTAAGCTTCGAGATCTTAGAAGCCCAACCATCCCTTATGAAATTTGAGATCACAAAGTGGATAGGGTATTACTTAACTTAGGGGCTAGTGTGAATGTCTAACCTTACTCGGTCTATTAGGAATTAGGACATGGAGAACTCGAACCTACCCGAATGACACTTCAATTGGCTAATAGGTTAATATGATACCCACGTAGTATTCTTGATGATATTCTTATAAAGGTTTATACTCTCATTTTTCCTGTGGACTTTCTTATTTTGGATACTGAAGATATCACTAATCCTAACTCTAAGATCCCTATCATATTGGGCCCCCGTTTTCTTATTACTGCCCATGCCATTATCAATTACTTCAATGGGGTCTTATAACTATCTATGAGCGACCTAAAAATCAAACTCAATATTTTTAACAATAATACTCAAGTGTCTGATTCTCATGACATGGCTGAGCTCAATATGATTGACTCTCTAGTTTATAACTCTTTCCCCAAATGCTTTTCTAAGGACACATTAGAATCCTGTCATGTAAACTTTGGTGAGGACTTTTATGAAGACACAATCGTTAAAGAGTTTAATGCCTTACTCGACTCAACCACATTTTTTAACATGTCCAAATTGGGACCTAAACTAGAACCTCTTGAACCAACAATCACTTTACTTATTCCATCCATTGTTATGCCACCCTAGTTGGACCTTAAGCTATTACCTAATACTCTCAAGTATGCCTTTCTAGGAGGTTCTAAAACTCTACTTTTGATAATAGCTTCTAATCTAGATGCTGACTAGGAAGGTAGACTGTTGATTATCCTTAGAAAACACAAATCATCCATAGGGGTGTCTATCGCAGACTTAAAAGGAATTAGCCCGGCCGTGTGCATGCATCGTATTAATCTCGAGGAAGGTGCTAAAAATTTGCGTGAGATGTAACGACGTTTAAATCAAACTATGATGGAGGTTGTTAAGAAGGAAGTTCTCAAGCTTTTAGATTCGGGTATCATATACCCCATTTCAGATAGTAAGTGGGTCAGCCTTATTCAAGTTGTACCCAAAAAATTAGGGATTACTGCATTGATTACAGAAAGTTGAACACGGTCACTAGGAAAGATCATTTTCCTCTTCCATTCATTGATCAAATGCTTAAACGATTAGCCAGAAAGAGTCATTACTGCCTTCTTGACGGTTATTCAGGATATAATCAGATCTCTATCGCTCCAGAAGATCAGGAAAAAACCACATTCACGTGTCCCTATGGGACTTATGCTTATTGATGTATGCCATTTGGTTTATGTAATGTACCCACTACATTTTAGCGTTGTATGATAAACATATTCTCTGATATGGTCGATAAATTTATCAAAATCTTCATGGATGATTTTTTAGTGTTTGGTTCCTCTTTTGATGAATGTTTGCACTATTTAGAGTTCGAGCTAGAACAATGTATACAAACCAATATGGTGTTAAACAGGGAAAAAAGTTATTTTATGGTGACATAAGGGTTGAAAATGTTATAGCAGACCATTTATCCTGACTTCTTATTGAAGGGGGTGAAGATTTCCTACCTATCTTAAAGATATTTCCTGATGAACAACTCATGACTATTATACAACTACCTTGGTATGCTGACATTGTCAATTATGTTATTACTTAACGATTACATGACCACTAGTCTAAGTAATATAAAACCAAATTTATACACGAGGTTAGACGTTTCAGTTAGGATGATCCTTATCTGCATATGTTTTATTCAGACCAAGTTATTAGGAGATGCATTCCGAATGATGAGTTTCAAAATGTACTTATATTTTGCCACACCTATGCCAGTAGAGGGAATATCAGTGCCAAGAAAACAGCAACCAAAATTCATCAATCTGGTCTTTATTGGCCTATCCTTTTTTGTAATGCATAGACCTTTTGTTTTACTTATGATTGATGTCAGAGGACCGGTAATATTTCTCACCGCAAACATCAAAAAGTTTAACAAGAATAAGAATATTATTTAGGGGTATTAGAGCTGATATTGTGCACCCCTATGTGCTATTGCAACATCATTTAAGTATGAGGGTATATTAGTATGGCTTAAGATGGTAAACTTAGCGCTTCTTGGGTGGCAACCCATAACACATTCAGGTGGAAAAATTTAGCTTTTCTCTTCCATTTATTTTCATTTTCTCAAACATTGAGGGAAATATTTTATTTAAATTTGGGGGTAGGAAACCATTACTTTAATGTTTTTTGAAGAAAAGTGAAATAATGGCACTTTGACAATTTATGATATATTTTTGACGAATTTCCAAACACTTAAACAAATTTTACCTTGACATAAATATTATGGAAAAGCCTAAATTTTAAAATTATGCCAAGTATTCACTATAATATTTTGGGCTATCTTAAGCTAGATGTACTATCTTTTTATTAGCGGCAAATTCAAGTTAGCTTGACATATTTTAAAAATGTGCATTACACTGTAGTTTTACAATTAATACCTTCAATAGATTTTTGCTCAGTACAAGGGAAATCTAGAATTTATGTTAGGAATAGTTTACTATAAGGGAGACAACTGCCTAAGAATAAGTTCATTTGCAAGAAAAAAATAATAAGCCAAATGTACTCTAAAAACTTTCACGCTGGAAGGCTACTCGCATGATTAATGATTGAAAGAGAAAATATTATCACCAATATCGAGTTTGACCATGAACTATGTGAAAGGAGCATAAAAAAATGTTACTTATGAGAATCCTGAGTCTAGGCCATGATGGGACACCATACCCCGGCAACCTTAGCCAACTGGCAGAGATTATATGCTAAATATAATCGGGCTCCCTGAGAAAGTGGCTATTATTTTATTTAACTCGGGGTGAGCAAAAGATGAGTTTGGGGATATTTCCTGAGCGCGTAATTATGACATTTTTAATATACACGATCATGTATTTTAGTCGTCCATTATATTTAATTTTAGATACTTATTCTCGTTAATTTGATTGTAGTTATTGGAGATTGATATTTGAAACCAAACTCTTAAAGTCAAGTTAAAATATCTCCAACAGTTCATAGTACAAAAAGTCAAAGACACAATATATCTAGTCTCAAGATTGAAAAAATATATACATAAATATTCTTGGAGAATAAGATCAAATAAGATAATGTATCCATGATCCTTGATGATATTTTATATAGAAGATATATGCAAGAGATTCCATGAAGAAAGATCTATACATCACTTTAAAGAATTATATGCAAGAATCTTAGGTGATTGGTTGTAATATTAAAAGAAATTATTGTGAAAATATTCTTTAGAATTTAATGTATAGTTTCTAAATTTGGGTTCCTTCTTCAATAAAAGGAACCCTCCCCCTATTGTAATTGGGCATCTCATATTGGAAGATAATAGTGAATAAAGTTGATTTTCTTCTTCTTCTTTTTAGTTTAATTTTTGTTAATGTCTTCATTAGTAGTTAACGAGATGAAGTCCGAGATGAGCGACTAATCTCCTAGCTAAGGCTAAGATGAGGCCTCTTATTGGATGAGCAATAGTTGGTATTAATTTGGTTCTAATTTTCTTTCTCCTAGTACTTTATGATTGATAAGTTAGTGCATCATATCAAAGGCTTAACCATAGCTTCGGTTTGGCGTACGATTACTTCGGATACAAACAAGTGTTTTTAACCGTATACTTGATTTGGAGATATAAAAAGAGGTAACACTAGAGAACTCACTCAATCCTAGCCATGGTTGAGTTGATAATTCTCTAAGATACTCTTCACTATCACTTAAAGGCATAACCACTAAATCCTTGACCATAGATTTAGTTATTTATTTTACAGCATCGTATGTGTCTTCCATTTTGATTTATCACTTCAAAAATCGTAATTCGGCCTAGAAAGTATTTATTTCCCCAAACCCCCATGGGGATTCGATCCCACTCATCCGTGCTATAATTCGACAACCATACTTTGTGCGGGTAATTTGCTTGAGGACCCCAAAAATTCTCTTATCGAAAGTTTCGAGGAACTGTTCAGCTTATTCATATCTCATTTTTCCTTCAATAAGGTTCACAAAGTCAGAGTCAATGCCCTTTACAACTTTTAAAAGATGCAGGTTGAAACACTTAAAAACTTTAACAAATAATTCTTAGACAAATCTCATAAAATTGCGAACCTCGATTATGCCAATATTGTTTTAGCATACTCCAATGTCCTACTAGACCACAGCCGAGTCAAGGAGTACATTGTCCTCTAGAAACTCAAAACCCCTGAAGAAATGCTGTCAAAAGTTAACGGTTACATCGACCTTGAACGCCTTCGTAAAAACTATTGACAGGGACAACTTCAAACCAATAATCACACCAAACCTCAACAGCCAAGTACAACCATGGTCGCTCCCATTTATAATTAGATAGACAACCATAAATGTAGCAACCAAGAAGAAAAATCCAATAGGTCTCGAACAAAACGCCCGATGTTAATCCTACCTAAACTCATCATCTCCATTAGCATTATTTAACCTATCATCCAAGCCATACCCAATCGAAGTTAGAAAGTATGAACCATATTATTAGAACCATAAGTACAACTGCCATCCGACTAACACCTGTTATGCCATACAACGATCGCTTCAGATGATACACAAACCGGACGACTACACCAGTATATTGCTGATATTTTTGCCTACCTCAATAGCTCATACCTGAAACCCCAAGCGGCCCCAAACAACAAAAGAAATGAGGTGCACATCTTCTAAGCTAACATGATCGAAGTTGAAAACATTAGCAATGATCATACCTAATGTAAGAGGAAATGGGTCGTAGATTATTGTAAGCTTACCTACCAGTAAAAATTACCACTCTTCCTACCCGAAACTAGTCAGGATCCCCGACCCAAAGGTATATTATTCATCAATTGTGACATATTGATAGGAGGATTTTAGGGGTCCTCTACCAAAATACCTGCACAAACTACGGTTATCAAATTATAGCACAAATGAGTGAGATCGAATCTACAGGGAGGTTTACAAAAACAAATACTTTCTATGCCGAATAAGTTTTTATAAGAATCGATTGAAGAGAAAGAAATAAAACAAATAATAAACAAAAGAATAGCTACAACAAGAATTTGGCCCAACCAAAGCAATATAGTTATCATGTAGTTTTACTAGGTGGATTTTCATATCAAAAATCCTTGGTAAGGCATTTTCGATGTAAACGACAACCCTAGATCTATGGTTAGGCATGTAGGATTTAGTTATAATATGTTAGCCTAAATCCGATATATAGGAGAAATTCTTCCAACTATGGTTAAGCTTGGTCGAATCTCTTCAAACGAGTCATCTTTGTTTTTGTCCTATAATCTAGTTTAATGGCTATATCACTGTATTTTTGCTAAATAGTCATAATCAACTTACTAGCTATAATTAAGCCTAGAAATCGATTATGGCTATTTTAAAAGATTGTAAAAGAGAACTAATCCTAGAACTATAACATAACTATTGCTACTTGGGTAAGGACTTCCATCTAGTTATTGCTATAAGGGATTAGCCTTCTGTCATTCTCAAGTGTTAAGGATGAACTCGAATTGTCGAAGAACTAGAATTGTTAAAGTCGATCAAACAATAATGGGTATCGTTCGAATGAGTATGGCATTTGTAATGGCTGAATTCTATAAACTTAAAGTGGCCTAGAATTAGCTCTTACACCAATGTACCAGTAACAAAATATAATTGAAAATAAGAAATGACACAGGTGTCTAGCGTGGAAAACCTATGAATAGGTTTAAATACCATGACCTCGGGTTGAGGATTTTTGTAATAGTAACATTTATTGCTTGAGGCTGATATCTTATTACAAGTGATCTCTAGACTTAGAAATGCTTGATCTTGCGAATAAGAAGTTTAAAGTTTTGGAGAATCTAGAAAATATAGTCTTCATGTTCATTTCTCCTGTAAACATCTAGTCCTTGTCTCTTCTGGAACATTTTCTTTATATAGGCCTTTTACGGAGTTCTTCATCATGTTGGAGTACGTTCTACGAATAATGTGGTTAGTGGCAGTTGACTAAGTAATTGTTGAGTTTGAGAAAGACATGTGGCATTGACTTGATCCAGTTTTTTAGTTTGAGCTCGATCCACGCTTCTTGTCAGTTCGCAGAGTATGTGGTAATGTTGACTGGTAAAGTCATGTGGAGAATGCGTGAGTCTGTCATGAAGGTAGTTCAAGCTAGAAATAGATCGATTCATGTAAGATCGAGGGGTAGGCCTCAACAATCGCCCCCTCGTAACCGAAGTCACGAGTGGCTTGGGTTGATAAAGAATATTTGGGATATGGGTTAGAAATTTGAATGAGGAAGGAAGTAATGATAGTGCTTGACTGCATAAAAAATGCGCCTATCAAGGCGGAATTACGTACATTTATTGTTGATGGGAATATTGATGTATGTGATGGTTAGGGTTTGAAAAGTCTCGTCATATTGAATGATGACGCTTGGGAAAACGTACATGTACAATAAATGTAGGGTTATATAAATAGTACCTCTACCGTGGTTGGTGGCCAAGTACGTTTGTTCTGATATAAAATCTTCTGCAAGTGTTGAAGATGGTGAAGACTCGCTGGATGGTTCTTGAAGAGAGAATTGCTTCTGAAATATAGAGGTTAAAGTAGAAGTTTTTTGAAGATCAGTCCTTGGAGAATCAGACACCTGTTCCCGTTCCTCTGACGTATCAAGGAATGTCAGAAAATGAAGCGACTAAAACTGAGGAGGATATTTACTGTAGATGGAGGTTTCACCACGTTGTCTTGACAGGCGATCAACGTTGGGTTTGTCTTTGCATTCTTGCGGAAGACAAGGTTAGGGAGACAGATACAGGGTTTGACGTAATTGCAGTGCAGTTGCGCTGATATCTTACGTCGCAATGGATTCTAAGGCGAGCCCTTTTCATCTCTACAAACTCTGAGGGGTTGGTGGCTATAGGAGAGGCGGTGATGGTAGTTGAGGAAGTTGATAGAGAATGGAAGTTTGCTTCAGCATTTCAATTACTACTTTGCACTGAGAAGACCTTCAGTTTGTAGGGTTGGTTCAAGCAAGGAGTCTCCTTTTCCCATAGTTTTCATTTGAAGTTTGTCTAGACTTTAACCAAACTCATAGAAGGGAGGATATTCATTATTTTTAATGTCTGTTTTGCATCAAGGTGAAAAATTACTGAAGCAGGACGAACTGAAAGATTTTAAGATTTGGAGTGCCTGAAAGACTTGTTAGCTGTAAAAATACTAAAAAACTTGTTATCTGTAAAGTACCTGAAGCTAAGTATTAGACAGAACTTCATCTATAAAGTACCTGATGTCGAGTACTTGAAAGACTTGTTATCTGTAAAAGTACTTGTAATATGTTTTAAGATGAATAAAATTTGTTATCAAAATTCATGCTGATATAGAAATAGAGTAACTCTTGAAATTGAACTGTATGAAGGCGTTGTATGAAATTAAATGTATGAGTGAAAAAAGTAAAATACTTATAATAATCGAACTGTTTATACATTTATCTTTGAATATCTGTGTTAAAAGGCAAATATATTTGATCATTAGCTGGAAATGTGGGAAAGATAAAAATTTGTAAGATTCTTAGAATGAAGAATCGATCTTGTAGAGGTCATTTTAGAAAATTAGACCTAGAAATAATAAGTTCGATCGGTAACAGTCTGGGATTACTGAGCTCGATTGGAAGAGATACGTTCAAATAATTTTTCACAAGATAAGGTGCGTCTGTTATGAGATAAAAGGAAAATAGCATGATTTGCATGAAATGGATAGTAAAAATGGATAAATAAGGGTAGAATAATTTCTAATTCTGGAGAATGAGATAAAAATGGTGTGGACTCGGGCCCAGAAAATCCGTTATACCCCTGAAGAATGATTGGCAATAAAGATTGTTGAAATGCGTAAGAGAATTTTTAGATTGCTGGATTATAATGCTGAGTTGCCAGTAAGGGAATGTCAGTTCGAAAGCTTAGATTCGATGGGAAGAGAACTTGAGTATGCACATTTTTTCTATGAAGGGTTTTTTTACGAACTGGTGACGGATCCTGCAGATCGAGAAGTGGTGATGGGACTGATTACTGAAGAAGATATCGATTTTAAGGATGCGAGGATCGCTCTAGGTTCATTGATTGGATGTGGCTTCCCAGTTCATGAAGGCTGCTTTAGATGTAATTATATCTGAAGTGAGGAGAGTTAATATAAAAAATAGGGGTAATAGAATGTAACTGCTTGAGTTTAAATAATTTGAAAGGAATTGTTGTTGAATAGATCCTCTATTTTTGTGATGGCTGTTTGTGACTGTTGTAAAATCTTAATTTGAAAACATTTGAAACTTTGTTATGTGAGCATTGGAAATGATGTCATTGCTGCTATAAGTGTAGAAGAAGAAGAGTACATAGAAAAAGTAGGGAGTTTCTAATTCTATCTCTTGTACAAAATTGTAAAAAGCCTGATTGCGTGTAGGTGTGAGTCACCATGAGTGTGGTTAGGTCAGAGGGAAATGTAAAGAAGAAAGATAATATTTGACAAAAATACAAGGGAAAAGGCAATGATAGGAAGGCATTTTTACCCAAAAGGTACAAGACATATGACATGGATACTGGAAGGGATCTCTCGGTTCCAAAATCAAAGACAGCTCGTGCGAGGCTCAATAACTGCCAGCAGTTAGAGAGAGAAAATATAAATACTGCTTCATCTTTGTCAATAAACATTTTTTAACTTCTAAAAACTTGAAGAACAATGAGAGAGGAAGAAAAAAGAGAGGCACAAATAATATTAAAACTCTTGGAGATTTAAGAGAAAGGGATTATCAGTCTAGGCGTGAGAGAGTCGCTGAAACTGGGTCGCGAAGGTGGTTGTACAACAACGTAGTAAGGGAAGCATTCGGCGCGGCCTCGGATTCATACTCTAACATAGAAGGTTAGTTCATGATTTGTGATGTGTATGCATAATTTTTGAATATCATTTGGTATTGTAAAGAAAAGTAAGCAATTATTATTTATGGTAATCTATGAAAATCTTTTGCTATATGATTTATAAAAAATATTTGAATGTGGTTGAAATATATGAAAAGATAATGATAGATACCTGGACCTGTGTGTAGGTCGAACGTGTCGTGTAGGATTAAAATCATTCCTTGCAGTTGATATGAGGAGTCCCTGTAAGTGAGGTATTGACCTCTGGTTGGTCAATTGAGTCTGAGATTAAAACATCTAAAAGTTAGGAAAAAGGAGGTGTTCATCAATTTTCAGGTTTCTCTGGAAGATTGGTATCTTATCCTCCTCGTTCGGATACATTCAAAGAGTTTTGTAAAGCCAGGGCTTCTATAGGAGGTAGATGGGGTAACTGTATAGCTAGATTATGTCGGTAGGCAATTTAGGGGTTTTACTATATCAATGGAAAATGAATATTTTTATTTTTTGGCTGATTTTGCGAAGAAGAAAGGGGATAGGGGCATAGAGGAATCGATTGCTTTGCAGTATTTTGATGGGGACGTTCAGACTGAACTGTCAGAGGGTTTTTTATGTTACCTATCTCAGTTAGAGTATGGGTTGAGTCTTCCCCGTAGCAATCTGGCGAAAGTGATTATGAATCTCATAGGGGGCATGTCCCGTTCAGATGAACAGGAACATGTAGGAGGTGATAAGTATCTGTAAAGCATTGAATATTCGTTGGGAAGGAGTTGGGAGAAGGAGGAGGATAAGCACTGAGGATGTATTACAGTTTTATGGTATAAAAAACTATTCTTTAACTGGAGGGGAATATTTTTGTGCGAACGCAACACGACCTCGTTTCTTCGATCTGAACTCAACAGGTCGACTGTGGAATGATAATCTGATATGGGTAAATGATGATTGCTTTCAGAGAGATGACGAAGAACCCATGAAACTTTTCTTTAGAACTGTAAAACAAAGTAAGTATAAACATGAAAAATATATGAGATTGATAGTTGAAATTGTATGACAACAAAATATTCGCTGATGTTAACGTTTTGTATATTACAGGTGAAGAGGAAAGAATCATTGTTTCATACATTTACTCAAGATGAGACAGAGCTCGAGGCTGTACTGGAATATCTTGGCATTAGTAGAAAAAAGCGTGTTAGCTGTCGAGCTGACAAAGTTCTAAAATCTTAGTCAACAAGGCTAATGACGAGTGCAAACGGTAGCATGAAGAAGGGGACTGATGGGGAAAGGCAAGCAAACTTTCCTAGGGCCCCTAGAGCGGAATGCCCAGGATTACCTGAGTCTGTTACGTCGAGCAAATTATCTCGAACGTTCCTCAAAAGGCATATGTTGAAGCGTCCTTTGGCTTATGGGACCACGGGAAGTGGTGAGGCCGGGGAAAAAAGGAAAAGGGTTGAACCTGAAACATTGGGGGTAAGGATAGTAGAAGATCAACCTATGGTGGAAGATGATTGAAAACAGGTAGATGAAAAAGTCAGGTTGGGAGCTCTCCATGGGGAGGAAGAGATGAGCAGAATGGTATGTTCATAAGCTCAAATGCGCATTGTAATGAATTTTGGTATTACGATTCGAGCTCGCTAATAAGGTCGATTCTATTTGATTTTTGCAGGCTGTTCGGCCAATGAAGGGAATATGCCTCGGGGTTGAGGAGATGAGGGCTTAGCTGAAGAGGAAGAAGGCCGAGCTCAAAAGAAACATAGCACGATTGAAATCTGATTTGAACAAGGAGGGGAAGTTGCTGGAGGCCTTGAAGGCTTCCCAAGTAGTAGAGATCAATAATCTTCAGGCGGGGGCGAGAGTGGATTTGGAGGAGGCGGTAGCTGAGTGTGACAGGCTCGCACGTCACCCTATATCCAAAGGGTATTCAAAAGATGAAGTAGATGCCATTAGGGCCGATACCTATGTGGATGAGGATGAGGATGAAGAGACTGAAGATGTTGCCGCTGGCGTTGTGGAATGGTTGGATAGTGTGTCTCCCCAGATGGTGAGAGACAACCAAGGAGATGACAATGAATGCCCGGAGTTGGAAAATAAGAAGGTAGGATAGTATGATAGAACTGTGATTGTATGAATATTTTGAGTGTTTGTAAACTATGGATATATTTTGGATAGAATTTTGTAGGCTAAGTTGCTTTCGTAAATCTTGTTGTATGAACTTAAGGACATGCAGCTCAAAATAAAAGAATTAGAAGTTGAGCTTACTATGGAGATAGAGACCACAATGTCTTTGTTGTCTTCACAAGTGAAGCTGCAAGTTAGAATAGAGCAAGAAATATTTGAATTTTATGCTTCATTAATATTGAGGCACAAAGTAGAAAGAGTGTAGAGACGGGCCAAAAACTCATTACCTGTTTTGGCGCAAACGGCACTGGAATGGTGCGTATAAAAGATGTTAGTCTTTGGCAAACTAAAGCATAGAGAATGTGCACCTTAGACTTATAAGTATATGCTATGGATCATTCATCCGAGATTGTACTTCGACCTCAAGTTCAGAAGTAGTTTTATACAGTAGATGCCAAAAAATAGATATCTTGTTAGAAGTGAGTCATATGTAGTGATTGAGTGGTCCGAATCGAACTTAATATAATATAATTGTTATGTATAGGTCGAATTGGATTCAGCTCGCTTACGCGAAGGTGAAGCTCGTCAATGTAACCAAGAGTTTGTAGAAGAGTTTGATAGGATGAGAAAAGCGAATGAAGATAGAGAAAATTAACATGTGAAGGTGCACTTCAAGTTTCTTGAGGTAACTCTGACATCTATTAACCTAACTAGGCAGATTGAGGAGAAGGATGTCAAAATTGAGAAAGGGCAGAAAGAGCTCAAGGAGTTAAAAGAACATGTAGCGAAACTCAAAAGTCAGAACGATGCATTGGTGAGAAAGAGTAGGGAGGCTGGCATGGCTCGTTACCATAAACATGTTCTAAAAAGATTGAAGGAAAGTTTAAATCGGTCGATGGCTAGTTTGTGAAATGATTTGGCCCGAAAAACTCATGATGAAGAGAAAATTCGTTCTAATCTGGCGAATAGCAGGAGCGAGCTGGGGCGATTAAAGAAGAAATTAGCTGATAAAGATAACGAGCTAAAGGGAGCTCGAGACATTCTATCTACATCTGAAATTATAGTGAAACAATTGACTAAAGTTTTCTTTGAAAAATATATGGTTCTTTGGATGGTACAACGCAAGTGCAATAAGTTGAATAAGAGAGTGGCTCAATTGAAAACCGATCAAGCGTAGGCCAATTCGTGTGCTAGAAGCATCGAGGCTGGAGAGTGCTCGAAGAAGAATAAAAATGATGCCAAAGTTCCTCTTGTTCAAGCCGATGTTGTTAGCTTATCAGCTCGAATAAGGGATCTGGAGGGGGATGCTGCTCAAATTCATGGACATGTGTGCCAAGGAGTTGAGCAACTACGGGATTGTCAAATAAAGTTGGACGCTGCTCTTATCAGGGAAAAAAGGTTAGAACATGTTATCAGAGGGAAGGAGATTGTTATAAAGGATAAAGAGGAATTGTTAAAGAAAATTCCAGATGTGGAAGAACTGAACAAGGAGATCGAGATACTTCGTGCTCAGGTGGATGATTTGGAGGCGATTAATCGAGCTGAGTTAGCTAAAGCTGATGAAAAATCTGTAAAGAACATTACTTTTATATATTTAATAGAAAGAGAACCGGTGAGTCAGAAAGCACGGTACAAGAGGTTAGAAGATTACCTTCAGAGGTCAAGGACAATTTTCTCTCACTCAGCTGAAACTCAGGCTCGGTATTCAGAATTGCTAAGGGCGTTGATTGCTTATTTTGTAAAAGAAGTAAAAAGACTTGAGTTAGAGAGAGATACCTTGTTTGACTGTGTGTCAGAAAAGGGATGTATCTGCAAGGCTGATATTGATTGAGGAGATTGTATGAGTTTCATGGGAACAGATCTAGGCCCTCGATCTGCTGAATTGATAGAGCAGGGCAAGATTGTTATGATTGTACAAACTCGAGATTTTATGGCTAGTCGACCTCCTATTGTAGGGGAAAGTGTAGCTGATATCCCAATAGCAGAACATAAATCATTGTAATGGTTGTGTATAATCCTGAAATTAAATAATATGTTATAGATATGTTGAGAGATAAAAGCTAGTTTTACCTTTGTTTTATCATATGTCTGGTTGAGCTCTTCGATTTAAAACTAGTATCACCTTCATTTTAACCTTGGAGTTGAATTGAGTCTGTCAAACAGGCGTAACCTAAATTATACTGGTTGAATGTCGCAGACATATTGAAAGAGATAAAAGTTAGTTTTACCTTTGCCTTATATTATGTCTGGTAGAGTCTTTTGATTGAAAACAAGTGCTACCTTATTCTAACCACAGGGGATTTAGTAGAGTAAGCCAAACCAAGTGTATTCTAGATTTAACTGATATGATGCCGCAGACATATTGAAAGAGATGAAAACTATTTTTACCTTTGCCTTATCTTATGTCTGGTAGAGTCCTTTGATTAAAAACATGTGCTACCTTATTCTAACTGCAGGGAATAGCGACCTCGGTACCATAGGCAAGGAGGAATGGAGTATAGCCTGTCGACTGATGTGGAGTGATACGATATGCCTAAAAGACACGATGAAGCTCTTAAACCCAATTCCCATTTTCCTGTGAATATAGCCTTTTCTTGAGTCCATCCACGATAGTTTTGTTTGTGACTTTGGCTTGGCCATTGCCTTGAGGATAGTAGGGATTCGATGGTGAGTGAATGATATTGTGTTGGCTGATGAAAGTTACGACTTTAACCCCAACAAATTGGGGCCCGTTGTCAAAATAAATTAGGTGGGGGCACCCAAACCGAATGATGATGTGTTCCTAGATAAAAGAGATAACCTCTTCTTATCTGGTTCAACAGAGTGGAACTACTTTTATCCATTTTTAAAATAATCGGTAGCAACGAGTAGATGGCGGCGGCTACCTAGAGAATTAGGAAATTTACCGACAAGATCGAGTACCCATCTTTTGAATGGCCAAAATACCTTGCTTGCATAGAGTTTGAGTATGGGCACGTGGGTCATCTTTCTATGTCGCTGACATGCGTCACATTTGCGTGAATACTTTTCTGCTTACTAGTGAATACTAGGCAAGAATACTCCTTGTGTAATGGCTTTGTTTGCCAGTGATCAACTTGCGACATGGGAGCCACAACTCCCTTCATTTAAATCGCAGAGTATCTCATCGACTTTCAATTTGGGGAGGCATTTAAGGTAAGGCCCGGTAACTGAATGGCGGTATAAGGTACCATTTTAATTGGTATAGTACTTTGAGTTGTCTATTAGATGTTGGCTCTCCTCCGGATCTGTGGGAAGTAATCCTTCGCATTAGTTGGTGACACCGAGGTAAACTAATAAAGGCTTTCACCAATCGTCGTCTCCCCCATTATCGCCCCCAGTTTTGATAGTACATAAAAAAATGCGATCAATACTGAGGGTTGAAATCACTTCAATCTAGAGATATGGAGCATCTGTACCTAAGACCCCGACTAGATATTCCAAGGAATCTGCATATCTATTTTCTCCTCTTGGAAGATAATCAGAAGTTGCTTGTGCGAACTTGTTCATCCAATCTGCAATGATGGCTTCGTATTTGATCATCTGGCCATTCTTCTTGAATTATTTAGATTAATGGTTAACGATGAGTAGTGAATCTATGAAAACTCAGAGTTCTGGGACGGCGAGCTCGAGAGCTAAATTGAGTCTGAGAATAAGAGCTTCGTACTTGGCGACATTGTTTGAGGCCTCAAAATCCAAACGTATATATTTCTAAATTCTATCGTTTGAAGGGGTAATCAATAAGATTTTAATTCCCGACTCTGTAGGTCATACTGATCCATCTATGACAAGTCTCCACCCTATCCTTGTTACCCATTCAGCCCATTTGTCGAATGCTTCTTGGGGGGTTTCTTTTGTAACGCTAGGATCGTGCACCTCCCACTCGGGATCTTTCACTGGAAATTTCGCAAGGAAATCAGCAACGGCCAGCCCCTTTTTGAAATAACGTTGCTCAAACTTGATATCATGTTTTCCCAAACATACTGACCATTGTTGTACTCTCCTTAATTTTTCTTTCTTGGATAGAACCACCCAAAGTGCGTAGTTCGTCATGACTTTGACTGAATGAGCTTGAAAGTAGTGTTTGAGTTTCTGTGAAGTATAAACAAGAGTGAGAAAAAGTTTCTCGATTTTAGAGTACCTCATTTCTGCAGGAGTGAGGGTCTTTCTTTCTTGATTTTCCCTTCAAGTTGAATGAAAACCGAGTTGAGTAAAGTATCTATAACTGCAAGGTAGATACTAATTTCTTCATTATTAATTGGGGTACTCATGATAGGAGAGTTCCCCAAGTAGGTTTTGAGGTCCTAAAAAGCAACTTCACATTCTGATGTCCATTGAACCTCTGAATTTGGTTGAACTTCTCCTTTCTTGGTGTAATCACGAAGTAGTAGGAACAACTAACGATAGCTATCAAAAGATTTTGAAATGAAACGGTTGATAGTGGCAATCTTGCCGACAAGTTGATGAACGTATTTCGTCATTCGTGGTGATGGTATGTCGAGGAGAGCCAGAATCTAATTTGTATCGGCCTCAATCCCCTTCTTGCTGATGAGGTAGCCTAGAAATTGACCAAAATGTACTTTGAATTGACACTTATCTGGATTGAGATGCATCCTATATGATCGAAGAATGTTGAATATTGTGTTGATATTTGAAATGTGGTTAATGGACTATACGCTCTTGCACAAGAGATCGTCAATGAAGACATCCATGACTTTTAGAAGTTGTACTTTGAACATAGTAGTCATTAATTATTGATAAGTTACACCTCCGTTCTTGAGTCCGAAGGGCATGACTTTGTAGCAGTAAAGTCCTCTTTCAGTGATAAAAATAGTCTTCTCTTGATCTTCATCCAACAGTGGAATCTGATTATATCATGAAGCAGCGCCCATAATTAATAGGAGTTCATGAAAAGCTTTGGAATCAAGGATCTGATGAATGTTGGGAAGAAGGGAAACTGTCCTTTGGAGTATGTTTGTTGAGATCTTTAAAATCTATATAAACTTGGGCATTTCTATTCTTCTTTGGGATAGCGACGATGTTGGATATCTAATCTGAATACTTGGCTTCCTGAATGAATCTCACTTTGATCAATTTCTCAATCTTCATGTTAACTTCATCTCGAAGTCGCGGTGACAGGCCTTGGCCAATTTGTGACATGACTTAGTCGGATCTACCCCAGGCATCTCTTCGAAAGACTACGCAAAAATGTCTTTGTTTAGTCGTAAGAACTGAATAAGAGCGCCTTTTTCGTGCTGAACCAGCTTAGTACCGATGAAAGTACCTCTACTAGGTCCATCAATGTTAATGTATTTGGTGGGCTCCTCAATTAAAGGATGATCATTGGGGTGATAAGCTTTCTACAATTGTTATGCAACATATATGTCCGAGGTATCTAGAATAGTAGAGACGGTATTCTCACAAAATTGCAAAAGCTTTTGATTACCCCTGATCTCGTAGATCGCATCGTTATGTTTGAAGTGGAGTGCTTGATGATAGGTGGAAGCGATTGCTTCCATGTTCTAAGTCTAGCAACGGCCCATAATCCCGAAATAGCAAAATTTGGCGTTGATCGCATAAAAGATTATGCCAATTGTGGTTGGTCCTGCGGTAATAGGTAAGAGGATCTTTCCAACTCATTCATCCTTAGATCTATTGAATCTACTAATATCGTTGCCACTTTGAATGACCTGGTTAACTAATCCTATTTGGTCGTTAGTGCTCTGAAAGGGGATCTCAATACCACTGCCAGTATTGATCATCATTGTGTACATGACAAACTTCTTCATCTTGAGCATTATGACTGGTGCATCATGATGTAAAAATTTCACATGGCTAGTATTGCAATCTTCGAATGATATCCCATGTCGGCGATTGCTCAACTTAGGCTGAAGTTTGTCTTTTTTATCTTGAGGTGTGAGATCGCAGCATTCTGATAGTTTTCTGTACTTGAATCTGTTAGAGTTAGCAATCTGATTGAGCTTGATCATGTTATTGTGATGCATATGGTAGAGATGCTTCACCTCAGCCTGATTTTCGAATTGGACAACTTCAAGTTGCTTTTTATAGCTGCCATCCTTGTACGATTCCAGGTCAACAATATATTCCAACATCTGTCCCTCCTTGAAAATTTATTCGAGAAACCTCTGTAAAACATAGCAATTGTTAGTAGAATGATGGTTTACCTTATGATACATGCAGTATGGTCACCTCTCGATGGGTTCCAATGGTTGGGGAGACGGTAGAGCTTATCCTTGGTGAGGATCAGAAAAATTATGGAGACTCGAACATTTATCTTTGGGAGGACCGGTTTGACTTGTGATCATCCTTTCCGAGGGTTACTGGTATTTCCCTTGGCGTAGTTGTGGTCAACCTGTTCCTCTTTTGGTTCAATGTTTTGATCTGTAGATGGACCTTTCGTAGAAAGGATTAATTTAGTAGATTTATGCCTTTCAGACATCATCCTTTCTAGGTCAACGTAACTATTAGCCTTGGTGATCATATCCTCCAAAGTTGCAAGTCTATTGGGGAAGAGGTACTCTTTGGCTTTGCAATCGAGCTGGAGCGCGTTTGTGAAAGCAGTAATAGCTGTTTTCTGATCGAGATTATCTACTTTAAGCGTAAGCTCAAAGAAATTCTTTGCAAATGCCTCAAGCTTCTCTCCATTCGATTGTTTGAGACTGATGGGATAATATAAATTTTTTTCTTTGTCACTATTTTGAGCATATGTCATGATGAATTATTTCAGTAGCTGGTCGAATGTATATATGAAATCTGCAGGTAGAGAGTGGAACCATCGGAGTGGCTCCTCCTGCAGACTTGTGGCGAACAGACGACAGAGAATGAGGTTGAGATTGGAGTACAGCCCCAACGAATCACAGTATTTTTAAATGTGCTCCTTTAGATCAGTACCCTGGTATTTGTGAATTTTCAGAGTATGGAAACATTATGGAATATCCATATCGAATAGTTCTCTGGAAATTGGACTCCCTTGTAACTTTGTAAGGTCATCGGTAGTGCCCAAAACTTGTGCTTAGATCAACTCCATAATACGCTAGTCCATATGCTCTTGCGTGACATAGTGACGGGTCGGTTAATTGGCTTGACGAGTAGGTGATGGATTATGAGTACCGGTACCATCACTCAAACGATCTCGTGCTGAAATTTGAAGCGGAGGTCTCTGTTCTTTCTCTTGGCGTACGAAACATCAGTGACCTCGGCTGATCTCATGCAAAACTTCATCTCATAAGTGAATGGGGGGTTGAGGTTCATTCTGAATATTCTTAGAAATAGCTTTGCTAGTTGCTCCTTGAGGTTCCAATATTTCCCGCGCAGAAACTTGGGAGGCTTCTGACACTTGATCGCGATCTCGTGTTGGTGGAGCCTGTTGAGTGCTATGCAGAGCTTAGAGGGCAGTCTGCATTATTATCATTTGATCTTCATGTCGTTTGTGTGTTGTCAAATGAGCTTGTCGTTCGACGTCAAGCTCCTTCTCACGGAGCTCTCTGTTGCGAGTTAGTTGTCGTTCGAGCTAATTGCGTTTCTCGATTTTAGTGTTAAGATTTTCCCATAGCTCTGTAAGTTGTTCCGGCTAAACTAAAAGGTCGAACTGGATTCTGGCTTGTTGGTCGCCTGGAAGTGACCATGATTGGAATTTGTAGTAGAATGACTGAATGCCTTAGGATATCGTGGAAAAAAATTTCTTTCCCACAGACAGCGCCAAATGTAATAGCCTAATTCCATAAACTCGAAGTGGCCTAGAATTAACTCTTACACCAATATACCTTTAATAAAATCTAATTGAAAATAAGAAATGACACAAGTGCTTAGCATGGAAAGCATATGAATAGGTTTAAAAACCACAACCTCGGGTTTTGGATTTTTTTAATAGTAACGTTTATTACTTGAGGCTGATATCTTATTGCAAGTAATCTCTAGACTTATAAATGCTTGATCTTCTGAATAAGAAGTTTGAAGTTTTAGATAATCTAGAAAATATAGTCTTCCTGGTGATTTCCCCTGTAGTCTTCTGGTCCTTGTCTCTTCTCGAACTTTTTCTTTATATAGGCTTTTTCCGCAGTTCTTCATCGTACTGGAGCACGTTCTCTGAATAATGTAGTTAGTGGCGGTTGACTGAGTAACTACAGAGTTCAAGAGAGACAGGTGGCTTTAACTTGTTCAGGTTTTTCAGTTTGAGCTCGACCCACATTTCTTGTCAGTTCTTAGAGTATGTGGCAATGTTGACTGGTAAATTCATGTAGAAAATGCGTGAGTCTGGTATGCGTGAGTCGCGAGTGGCTTGGGTTGATAAAGAATTTTTTGGCACATGGGATTGAAATTTGAATGAGGAAGGAAGTAATGATGATATTTAACTGCATGAAAAATGATTGTAGGGGCCTACCCCTCGATCTTACCTAAATTGAGTTGTCTCTAGTTCGAACTACCTCCATGTCAGGCCCACGTATCCTCCACATGGGTTCTCCTGTTAGCGTTGCCACCTGCTCCACAGACTGATAAAAAACACGGGTCGAGCTCAAACTAAAAAACCTGAATAAATCAAAACATATGTCTCTCACAAACTGAGTAATTACCCAGACAACTGTTACTTACCACATTATTCGGAGAACGTTCTTCGGCACGATGAAGAACTGAAGAAAAGGCCTATATAAAGAAAAAGTTTCAGAATAGACAAGAACCAGAAAAAAACACACTAGAAATCACCAGGAAAACTATATTTTCTAGATTCTCAAAACTTTAAACTTCTTATTCATAAGATCAAGCATTTCTAAGTCTAGAGATCACTTATAATAAGATATCAGCGTCAAACAATAAACGTCACTATTATAAAAATCCTTAACCTGCGGTCATGGATTTTTTACCTATGTATAGGTTTTCCACGCTAAACACCTGAGTCATTTCTTATTTTCTATTAGATTTTGTCCCAGGTATATTTGTGCAAGAGCCAATTCCAGGCCACTTTGAGCTTACAGAAGTAGGCCATTACATTTGGCATCTTCTGTAGGAAAGAAATCATTTCTACGATATCCTAAGGCATTAATTCACTTGATTACAATTTCTAATCATGGTCACATCTAGGCGACCTGTAGCTAGAATTCAGCTCGATCTTTTAGTTAAGCCGAAAAAATTAGCAGAGCTACAGGCGAATCTCAACAATGCGAAGGAGAAATGCAACGAGCTCGAATGATGATTAACTCTCGGCAGAGGGCTCCGTGAGAAGGAGTTCGATGTTGAATAACATGCTCGTTTGACAGTGCTCAAGCGCCATAAAGATCAAATGATAACAATGCCGACTACCTTGTAAGCTCTAAAGAACACTCAACAGGCTCCTGCAACACAAGATCGCGATCAGGTGCCAAAAGCCTCAACCTCCCATTCATTGGCTGGTGAAGTTTAGTTTGAGGCCAGTCGAGGTTACCGATGTCCCAAACATCAAGTGGAGGAACAACGGCCTCAACCTCGAATTCTTGCATGAGATTTCTTGAGTAAAGGTATCGGTACTCATAATCTGTAACCTCCTCGTCAAGTCACTCAATCGACACGTCATTATGTAATATAAGAGTATATGAACCAGTGTATTAAGGAGTTGATCGAAGCACAAGTTCTGGGTACTGTAGACGACCTTATAAAATTACAAGGAAGCCCGATAGCCAAAGAACTATTCAATATGGAAATACCGAAAGGTTTCCATACACCGAAAATTTGTAAATGCAATTGTACCGATCCAAAGGAGCACATTCAACAATATCCTTATTTATTGGCATTGTAGTCCAATCTCAACCACATTCTTTGCCGTCTGTTCGCCACAAGTCTGTAGGAGGAAGAGCTCCTATGGTTCCACTCTCTACCTGAAGAATCCATATACACATTTGAACAGCTATAGAAACAGATCATCAAGACATATGTTCAAAATAGAGATAAAGATGAGAATTTATATTCTCTAATCAGTCTCAAACAGTCACACAGAGAGAAGCTGGAGGCTTTTATGAAGAAGTTTTTGGGGCTCGCGCGTAAAGTAGACAATCTCGATTAGAAAACAGTTGTTACTTCATTCATATAAGAAGCAGCTTGAAGTTGTCCAGGTCGAAGTTCAAGCTGAGGAGAAGCATCTCTACTATATGCACCACAACAACATGATCGAGATCAATCAGATCACCAACTTCAACAGATTTTAACGTAAAGGATGGTCAGAATGGTGTGATCTTACACCTTAAGAGAAAGAAGCCAATCTTCTGCCTAAGTTGAGCAATCGCCGACTCAGGATATCATTCGAAGATTACGATACTAGCCATCTCAAGTTTACACATCATGATGCACTAGTCATAATGCTCAAGATGAAGAAATTTGTCATGCACACAATGATGATCGATATTGGCAGCGGTATTGAGATTCTCATTCCGGGCACTATCGACCAAATGGTTTTGGCCGATCAGGTCATTCAAAGAGACATCGATATCAGTGGATTCAATGGTTCTAAAGAAGAGCGAGTAGGGAAGATCATCTTAACTATTACCGCAGGACTAGCCACAATCGACATCATCTTCAACAAGATCAATGTCAAATCTTGTTATCTCAGGATTAAATGTCATTGCTGAATTCAGTACATGCAAGCTATCACTTCCACTTATCATCAAATACTTCGCATCAAACATAATCACGGTATCTATGAGATCAGAGGTAGTCAAAAGCTTTCTCGAGCGTGTAAAAATACAGTCTTTGCGATTCTAGATACATCTAACATGTATGCTGCATAGCAATTATAGAAAGCTAATCACCCCGATGATCAGCCTTCCATGGAGGAGCTTGAATATATCAACATTAATGGACCTAGCATATATACTTTCATTGGTACTAAGCTTGTTCAGCACAAAAAATATGCTCTCATTCATTTCTTACGACTCAACCAAGACGTTTTTGCGTGGTCCTTTAAAAAGATCCCTAGGGTTGATCCGGCCAAAGCATGTATCAAATTGGTCATCAACATCATCGCCACGGTGGTCAAATTGAACCCACGACGACTATCACCATGACTTCAAGATGAAGTTAACATGGAGATAAAGAAATTAATCAAAGTGGGATTCATTCGAGAAGCCAAATATCTAGATTGGATATCTAGCATTATCGCTGTCCCAAAGAAGAATGGAAATGTCCGAGTTTGTGTAAATTTCACTGATCTAAATAATTATACTCCAAAGGACAGTTTCCCTCCTCCCGACATTCATCAGATTCTTGATTCCACAGCATGTCACGAACTCTTATCTATGATGGATCCTGCTTCTGGATACAATCAGATTCCACTCTTGGATGAAGATCAAGAAAATACCACTTTCATAACTGAAAGGGGACTTTACTGTTACAAAGTCATGGTCTTCGGACTCAAAAAAACGGGTACAACTTATCAACGGTTGATGACTACAATGTTCATAACACATCTTGGGAAAGTTGTGGAAGTCTACATTGACAATCTCTTGTGCAAAAGCATGCAGTCTATCAACCACATCTCAGAATTCAGCACACTATATAACATTCTTCAATCTTACAGGATGCATCTTAATCCTGATAAATGTCAGTTCAGAGAACATTTAGGTCAATTTCTAGGCCACCACATCAGCAAGGAAGGGATTGAGGCCAATCTAAATTAGATTCGGGCACTCCTCAATATGCCATCTCCGAGAACAACGAAAAATATTCAGAAACTTACTGGAAAGATTGCTGCTATAAACTGTTTTGTTTCAAAATCTTCAGATCACTGTTGTTGGCTATTCTTATTACTCCGCAGTTGTATCAAATGAGAAAAAGTTCAACCAAATGCAGTGGTTCAATGGACATCAGTATAAAAAATAGCTTTTCTGGATCTATAAACCTATTTTGCAAAGTCTCCCATCATGAGCACCCTAATAGATAATGAGGAAATGATTATCTACCTAGCAGTTATAGATACTTCACTCAGTAAAGTTCTTATTGGACTTGAAGCAAAAATTGAGAAACAAGTCTACTTCTTCAGCAAAACCCTCAATCCAACGGATACGAGGTACTCTAAAATCGAGAAACTTCTTCTCACTCTTTTGTTTATACTTCACAGAAACTCAAATACTACTTCCAGGCTCATTTTGTCAAAGTCATGATGAACTACCCACATTAGGAGGTTTTGTCCAAGAAAAAAAATCAAGAAGAGTGCATCAGTGGTCAGTCAGTTTGGGAGAACATGATATCAACTTCGAACAATGTTATTCTGAAAAGGGTCAAGTTGTTGCCAATTTTCTCGTGGATTTTCCAGTAGAGGATCCCGAGTGGGAGGAATATGATCTTGATCTAACAGAGGAAGTTTCAGATGATCCACCACCCAAAGCATTTGACGAGCGAGCTAAATGTTTTTCAAGGAAAGGGTGAAGTCTTTTTATAGATAGATCAGCAAGACCCACATGGTCAAGAATTGAAATCGTATTAATTACCCCTTCCAACGATACAATTGAGAAATCAATCTGCTTGGATTTTGAGGCCTGAAAAAATATTGCCGAGTATGAAGCTCTCATTCATTGACTCGATCCCGCTTTTGAGCTCGGCGTCCCAGAACTTACAGTTTACACAGATTCGATACTCATCGTCCACCATTACTCTGAGCAATACAAGAAGAATGGTAATATGATCAAATACGTAGCCCTCGCGGTAGATATGATGAGCAATTTTGCGCAAGCAACTCTCGATTATCTTCCTCAAGGTAAAAATAGACACGCCAATTTCGTGGCATATCTAGCCGAGGTCTTAGGCACAGAACCTCGATATCTCCAAATCGAAGTAATTTAAACCCTAAGCATTGATAACATTTTTGTAGGTACGATCAACACTGGGGGCAATAATGGGGGAAACGATGATTGGTGAAATCCATTCTTAGTTTACCTCGGTATCGACAGCAAATGCGAAGGTCCACTTTTGGTAGATCCGAAAGACCGCCGACGGCTAATAGACAACTCATGGTGTTACACAAATCAAAATGGAACTTTATACCGACGTTCAGTCACAGGGCCTTACCTCAAATGCCTCTCCAAACAGAAGGTGGATGAGTTGCACCGCGATCAACATAAATAGACTTGTGGCTCCCATGCCGCAGGTCGATCACTGGCAAACAGAGCCATTACACAAGGAGTATTCTAGCTGGCATGCGCAAGCAAGCAGAAGAGAACTTATGCAAATTTGATGCATGTCAATGTCATGGACATATGATCCATACCCCTGTGCTCGAACTCTAATCAAACAAGGTATTTTGGCCATTCAAACGATGGGCACTCAATCATGTTGGCGAATTTCTTAATTTTCCAGGTAATTACCGCAACATTCACGCAGCTACTAATCATTTTACAAAATTTGTAGAAGCAATTCCACTCTATCAAACCAAAGAAGAAGAGGTCATCTCTTTTATCTAGGAACACATCATCAATCAGTTTGTGTGGCCCCACCTAATTTGTATCGATAATGGTCCCCAATTTGTTGGAGAAAAAGTCACAGTTTTCCTCAATCAGCACAACATCATCTACTCACCATCCAATCCTTACAATCCTCAAGGCAATGGCCAATCCAAAATTACCAACAAAACCATCATGGATAGACTCAAGAAAAGGCTAAACTTTCATAAAAAAGGGAATTGGGTTCGGGAACTTCTTCATGTCTTATGGGCATATTGTACCACTCTACGATAGTCGATAGGCTGAACTTAATTCCTCCTTGCCTACGACACTGAGGCAGTCATTACCTCCAAATACCATCACCAAGTCAAAGATTATGAGCTAACTGATGAGGAAAATAAGTTTGAATTGGCTTACAACCTCAATTGGATTGATAAATCCAGGGAATGCGCCGTCATGGACCTAGGTCGATATCACCATATGCTGGCCAATTCATGCAACAAAGAACTCAAAAGTTGTAAAGATCGATGATCTTGTCCTCAGAGAAATACCTTAACATCGCAAAGAGCCTTATGCTGGGAAACTAGCAGATAATTTGGAGGGTCCATTACTTATCACAGGTCCCTCAGACCTGGGATCATATTACCTCATGACAGAAGAGGGAATCCACATTTCAAGTCCTTGGAACACTAGGCGACTGAAACAATACTATCGTTATGTCCCTCACTACTCCATTTCACTTTCTCATTTTTTCCATTCCAAAAGTAAGATTTTAATCTCCATCCAATGTACATCATTTTCTTTTCAATGGATCTTACGAGTTTTTCTCCTATACATCTCTTTACTTCGTAGACATCACATAGATTAAAGAATAGATAATACTAACTTTCAATCGACTTCAATACAGTTTGTTCAAGGATAATACTTGGTTGGGTTGACTCTACTAAATCTCTGCGATTAAAACTAAGGTAATACTTGTTTTACATCAAAGACTCTACCAAGCATAAGATAAAGTAAAGCAAAAACTAGCTTCTATCTACCTCAATATGGCTGCGATATCATACCCGTTTGATCAAGGATAATACTTGGCTGGGCTAACTCTACTAAATCTCTGCGATTAAAGCTAAGGTAATATTTATTTTACATCAAAGACTCTACCAGACATAAGATAAAGAAAAGGTAAAACTAGCTTTCATCTACCTCAATATGTCTACGACATCATGCCAGTTCGATCAAGGATAACACTTGGTTGGGCTGACTCTACAAAATCTCTCCGATTAAAATTAAGGTAATACTTGTTTTACATTAAATACTCTACCAGACATAAGATAAAGCAAAAGTAAAGTTAGCTTTCATCTACCTCAATATGGTTGTGACATCATACCAGTTCGATCAAGGATAACACTTGGTTGGGCTAACTCTACAACATCTCTTCGATTAAAAGTAAGGTAATACTTATTTTACATCAAAGACTCTAACAGACATAAGATAAAGTGAAGATGATACAAGCTTTCATCTCTTAACCTATCTGCAATAACTACTTTTTTTTTCAGATCACATATACAACCTCTACAATGGATCCTTTTTTTTTTTGGGATGTCAGCTATGCTTTCCCCAGAAATAGGAGGTCGGTCAGCCATAAATTTTAAATCTTCCCCCGCAACAGAAGGTCGATCAGCCATAAATTCTCGAGCTCGAGCTGTCGCAATACTCCTGCCATGCTCTATCAATTCTACAGGTCAAGGGCCTAGATCCGTTACCATGGACTTCATACAATTTCCTTGATTTACATCAACTCTTCAAATATATCCCCTGTCTGACAAACTATTGAACAATATATCTCTTTCTGACTCAATCCTCTTTACCTCCTCTAGAAAATAGGTAATGACTGCCCTCAACAATTTTGAGTGTGAGGCCTCGGTTACAGCCGTCCTAGAGAAATTTGTTCTAGCCTTCAAAAGGCGTTCTTCCAACCTCGCATACCGTTCATTTAGCCATATCATTTCTCTATCTACCTAATATATGAAAGCAATGTTCTTCTCCAATTTTTTGATGGCTTTTGTTGATTCAGCTCGATTAATCATATCTAAATCGGCCACCCGAGCACGAGGTACCTTAATTTCCCTATTCAGTGCCTCCACAACCAAAATCTTTAGTAATATTTTATCTTTCTACTGTATTAAAGTATCCTTACCCCTGATAGACCGCTCAAACCCTTGATCCCTAGATAGAGTGGCATCCAACTTCCGTTGACTATCCCTTAACTTCTCATTTCGTTTTTACAGATGACCTTGAATACAAGCGACATCCCCTTCCAGCTCTCTTATTTGACCTGATAAATTGACAACATCTCCTTATACAAGGGAAACCTTGGCATCATTTGTATTTTTCCTTGAGTGCTCTTCGGCCTCGGTGTGTCTAACATGTGAATTAGCCTGCACCAATTCAGTTTTTAATTGTGTTATTCTCTCGTTCAACTCATCACACTTAAGCTGCACCGTCCAAAATTCAAAATCGTTGGCAGGTAAAGCAATAGTTTGTTTCAACTACAACTTCAGAGGCAGATAGATCATCTCGAGCTCTCTTCAGCTTAGTATCTTTATCAACAAATTTCTTATTCAATCGCTCTAGCTCGCTCCTGCTATTTGATAAATCAGCTCCAGTTTACTCCAAATTGTTATTCATCTTGAACAAATCATTTTTCAAACTGGCCATAGACCGATTAAAACCTTCCTCTAATCTTTCTAGTGCCTCTATACGGTAACGGGCCATTTCAGCCTCCCTACACTTTAATATCAAAGCGTCATTTTGGCTTTTGAGTTTTGCTGCATGCTCTTTTAACCAAGCAAGCTCTTTTTACCCTTTCTCAATTTCGGCATCCTTCTCCTCAATCTTCAGAGCTAGGTCGACAGCAGTGTATGTTGCCCCAATAAACTTGAAGTGCACTTTACATGTTGGTCTTCCAACCTTCATTCGCTTCCCTTATCCTATCGAACTCCTCTGTAAATTCTTGGCTACAATGGCGAGCATCTTCCTTGTGCAAGCGAGCTGACTCCAATTCGACTTGATTCAGAACCCTCAGTCACCACATATGACTCATTTCTAACAAGATATCTATTTTTTTACATCTATCGTATAAGACTACTTATAAACTTAAGGTCGAAGTACAATCTCAGAGGAATGCTCCTTAACATATACTCCTAAGTCTAAGGTACACATTCTTTATTTTTTAAAGTTATTAATACTTTAGTATTTCCTGTGTGCCACTTTAGTACCATTGCCACAAACCGATAACAGAATTTTAGTCCCTCTCTATACTCGATTCATTACATCGTAGCTCTATACTAATGAAGCATATAAATCAAATATTTTTTGCTCTACACTATCCTGCAGCTCCACTTGCGAAGACAACAGGGACGTTGAGGCATCTCTCTCCTTAGCAAGCTCTACCTCTAAATCTTTTACTTTGAGGCGTATGTCTTTAAGTTCCTATAACAAGGTTTACAAAAGCGACTTAGCCTATAGAATTCTATCAAACAAAAAGATATCCAATCGGTTTACAAACATTCCCAAAAATTCATGCAATCACAAAGTCATCACACTACTCAACCTTCTCATTTTCCCGTTCTGGATGTTCGTTGTCATCCCCATGGTTGTCTCTCACCCTTTGAGGAGACAAGCCATCCAACCTGTCAACAGCACCAATAATAACATCTTCAGTCTCTTCATCTCCCTCCACCTCCACATAGGTGTCTTCCCTAATGGCATTCATTTAATCCTTGGAATATCCTTTTGACACGAGGTGGTGCCCGAGTCTGTCATGCTCAGCAACCACCTCATTCAAATTCATTCTTGCTTCCGCATGTAGATTGTTTATCTTTACCACTTACGAAGCCTTCAGAACCTCCACCCGTATTCCCTCCTTGAGCAGATCAGTTTCAATCGAGCTACGTTTCTTTCGAGCTCGACATTCTTCCTCTTCAGTTCAGCTCTCCCCTCCTCGACCCCGAAGCAAATTCCCTCCATTAGATGAGCAGCCTGCAAAAGCAAACAAGTCGACCACATTGATTAGCTCGAATCATAATACAAAATTCATCCAATACACATTCCAGCATATGAACCTACCATTTTGATCATCTCTACCTCTCCGTGGAGCGCTGCCAACCTGGCTTTTTCCTCTACCTCTTTTGAATCGTCATCTATAATAGGTTGATCTCCTATGACCTTCATCCTTGACCTCTCAGAATATTCAACCCTTCTTCTTTTAATGGCTTTACCACTTCCCGTGGTTCCAGAGGTCGAAGGATGCTTCATCATCTGCTTCTTGAGAAATGTTTGAGCTAATTTGCTCAACATAGTAGACTCAGGTAACCATGTAAAGTCCACTCCTAGGGGCTTGGATGAGTTGACTCGCCTTTCCCCATCAGTTCCCTTCTTCTTACTGCTGCCAGTGCTCGTCATTAGTCTCACCGACTAAGATTTTTGAATTTTTTTGAATCGGCTGTTAACACACTTCTTCCTGCTAATGCCAAGATCCTCTAATATAGCCTTGAGCTTAGTCTCTTCCTGAGCAACTATATCTAACAATGACTCTTTCCTATCCACCAGAGATTAGGGAGCTCTCATTCGTAAAACATTATCATCAGCAGAACATCATACAATTTTAACTATCAATTTCATTCATTATACATTGTTATACTTACTTTGTTTTACAATTCTAAATAGAAGTTCTGTGGGTTCTTTATTATCTCTCTGAAAGCAATCACCCTTCACCCATATCACATTCTCATTCCATGGTGGACCTGCTGAGTTCAGATCGAAGAAGCGAGGCCGAATCGATCTCATATAGAAATATGCCCCTCCACTTGCAGGAGAGTTTTTTACCCCATAAAACTGTAAAACATTCTCAAAGGATATCCTCCTCTTTCTCCAATCTCCTACCCACCGTGAATTTAGAGATTCACAAACACTTATCACCTCTCGCATGTTCCCTTTCATCTGAATAGGACATGCCCCGATAAGGTTCATAATCCTTATCGCCAAATTGCTAAGGGGCAAACTCAACCCATACTACAACTGAGACAGGTAACATAAAAAGTCCTCTAAAAGTTCATTCTGAACATTCCCATCGAAATACTCTAGAGAGATCGATTCGTCTATACCTCTATCCCTTTTCTCCTTTGCAAAATCAGTCAATAAATAAAAATATTCCTCCCAGTGTAACCCCTATATTGCCTATCGGCATGTTCTATACAGTTACCCCATCTACCTCCTACCGAAGCCTTGGCTTTACATAATTCTTTGAATATATCAGAACGAGGAGGATAGGATACCAATCTTCCAGGGATATCTTGAAATTGAATAACACCTATTTCATCCTCCCTTTTAGACATTTCATTCTCATAATCAGCCGACCGGTCAGAGTTCAACACCTCACTTACAGAGGAACTCACCAAATCTACTACAGAAAAGGATGTATTCCTATACAAATACTCCTCACTGGGGGCTCACCATCATAATCCAACACTCTAAAAATTCACTTACGTACTTCAGCGATCTTTATCGCCAACCGCCTTTCCGTGGCATACCAGATTCTTTCAGATCGAGTCCACACAATTCTTATTTCTTTCCCTGAACTTCAAATTCCTTTCCCCTTGATTTATATATTTTTGCTACCAATTAAATGCAAGTCGTGATATTATCCTATTATCTCGTAACAGAATCCCCAATATCGTGAGATTAGTTATTTGAACATATCTCTTCAAATCAAACTCAGTCATTCAATACAATTCCCGATCGAGCATATTCTTTCAAAGTCTAATATTCTAGAATAACCTCTGCAAGATCGATTCTTTATTCTGAACCTTTTATAATTTCTTTTACCCCCACATTTTCAGCACACAGGTCGAATAATACCTTTCACTTAACACATATTTTAACAGATAAATTTCTTATAACTCGATTATTACAAATATTTTTAATTTCTTCCCTCATACATTTCATTTCATATAATATTCAAAAGTCTTCGGATCATACAGCTAGATTTCTTGAGTTATTTTATTCTTTATCAACAGAGAGTTCGGATAATAAATTTTATTCATCTCGAAACAAATTACAAGTACTTTTACAGATAACAAGTCTTTCAAGTACACAACATCAGGTGCTTTTACAGATAACAAGTCTTTCAAAGCCTCAACATCTGGTATTTTACAGTTATATATTTTTCAAGTACTTTTACAGTTAACAAGTTTTTTAGACACTCAGAAGTGTCAAATCCTTCATTTCGTCCTACTTCGGAGATCTCTCACCCTGATACAAAGTAGACATTATAAACAGCGAGTATCCTCATTCCCATGAGTCTGGTCGAAGTCTAGGTGAACTTTAAATGGAAACTATGGAAGAAAGAGACTCAGCGCTTAAAATAACTCTTCAAACTGAAGATCTTCTCAGCATTGAGTGGAGATGGAAATGAGGAAGCAGGCTTCCATTCTCCGTCTTCCTCCTCCACTACTAACATCGCCCCTCCAATAACCCCCCACCCCCTCAGAGTTGGTAGAGATGAAGAATGCCCAACCTTAGAATCTATTCAAGCACAGGAATTTGATGTAACTGCCTCGCAGTCATGCCTATCCTTTTATCTGCCTCCCCAACCTTGTCTTCAGCAAGAATATAGAGACAAGCCCAATATTACTCATCTGTCAAGACAATGTGGTAAAACCTTCATCTACAGTAAAACTTCTTCTCATCTTCAGCCACTTCATTTTATGATATTCCTTGATACGTTAGAGGAACAGGAATAGGAATCGGATTTACCAACTTCAACCTCTGCATTTCATAACCAATTCCCTCTTCAAGAGCCATCCTACGGGTCTTCACCATCTTCACAATTTTAGTGAACAAATTAGCAAAACAGACGTACTTGGCCACCAACTTTGTTACAGGTATTATTTATATAACCCTACATTTATTGTGCTGGTACATTTTCCCAAGCGTCGTCATTCAATGCGGATGAAACTCTTCCAAACTTAACCGTCACATACATCAATATTCCAATCAACATTCAATACACGTACTTTCCCCTTGACACGCACATTTTTCATGCAGTCAAACACCATCATTACTTCCTTCCTCATTCAAATTTCAAGCCCATCTACCCAAAAATTCTTTCTCAACCCAAGCCACTGGCGACATTGGTTGCGAGGGGGCGAATGAAGGGGGCTACCCCTCGATCTTACCTAAATCAAGTTGTCTCCAGGTTGAACTACCTCCATGTTAGGCCCACGCATACTCCACATGAACTCTCTAGTTAACGTTACCACCTACTCCACGAACTAATAAAAAATGTGGGTTAAGCTCAAACAGAAAAACCTGAACTAGTCAAAACACCTATCTTTTACAAACTCAACAATTACCCAGTCAACTGCCACTAACCATATTGTTCGGAGAATGTGCTTCAGCACGATGAAGAACTGCCGAAAAGGCCTATATAAAGAAAAAGTTTTAGAAGAGACAAGAACCAGAAAAAATATACAAGAAATTACCAGGAAAACTATATTTTCTAGATTCTCAAAACTTCAAACTTCTTATTCACAAGATCAAGGATTTCTAAGTCTAGAGATCACTTGTAATAAGATATCAGCCTCAAGCAATAAACGTCACTATTTCAAAAATACTCAACACGAGGTCATGGTTTTTTTACCCATTCATAGGTTTTCTACACTAAATACTTGTGTAATTTTTTACTTTCTATTAGATTTCGTCACCAGTACATTGGTGTAAGAGCTAATTCCAGGCCACTTCGAGCTTACGGAATTAGGTTATTATAGGTATGGTCTTTCTTGTAGATAAGAGTGCACACAATATTTTTGGAAAGAGAAACGCTAGCTTGATGTTGCCTTCAGAGGCGACATTGGTTTTATAGCATGTGCGACTTGTACTCAAATTGGGGTGTAACCTTATATCGGTTAGAAAATTAGCAGATGATGACAGATATGTAAGCACCTTTGGTGTAACTTTCTGGAAGGTTACAAAAGGAGCTATGGTAGTAGCCCGAGGTTTAAGGCAAGGAACATTTTATACAATGCAAAGCACAATTTCTACTATTTGTGCGGCAACTCTAGGGATTGATACATGTACTTGGCGCAAACAGCTCGGTTACATGAGGAAAATGGGGATGAAGATAATGGTAAAATAGGGAAACTAGAAAGTCTTGATGATGTTGATCTTAAGTTTTATGAAGAGTGCATTCTTGTGAAGCAGATGAATGTTAGTTTCATAATAACTAGAAGATCAAGGAAACCTGGAAAGCTGGATCATGTACACACAGATGTTTGGGGGCCAACCAAGGTCTCTTTTCTTGGTGGTTTCCATTACTACGTTACTTTCATTGATGAAGCTACTCGTAAACTGTAGGTCAACTTTGTGAAGAACAAATCAGATGTGTTTGATAAATTCAAGAAGTGGAGGGCTCCAGCTAAAAATGAAACTGGTTTAAAACTAAAGTGTCTCAGGTCAGATAACAGGGGCAAATACTGTAATGATGAGTTTAAAGACTTTTGTACATCAAACAGGATTGGCGATTGAGGACTTTCCCTAGAACACCGTAACAAAATGGTGCCGCATTACGCATGAGCCGAACAATAAATGAAAGAGCGGAGAGTATGAGACTCAACGTTGGTTTGCCAAAATCTTTTTGGGCGGATGCGGTTTGTACGGCGATGTACTTAATTAATAGAGGTCCTTCGACGGCTTTGGACCTTGGACTTCCTGAAGAAGCATGGACCAATAAAGAGGTAAACCTTTCTCACTTGCGTATTTTCGGTTGTACCTTATATGTGCTTGATAATTCTGAAACAAGGACAAAGTTAGATGTAAAGTCGACGAAGTGCATATTCATTGGATACGGTGGTGATGAGTTTGGGTACAAATTTTGTGATCCAAAGAATTGGAAAAATATCTGAAGCCGCAATGTTACATTCAATGAGGAAGTTTAGTATAAAGACCTCAAAGAACCTCTGCAAAGGAATCGAAAAGAAGCAGCTAAAAGTATTGATATTGATGATGAACCCTCTCGAGAGGTTAATGAATAAGTCGAGGTTGGGTCCGATACAATGGATAGAGGCGAGGAACCTAATGATATAGACATTCTAATAGCACTTCAAAAGGGGCCAAGAATTGCAAGAGTTTCGACTAGGTACGTTAGCTCCCTAAATCACTTGTTACTTAAGGATGGTGGTGAACTGGAAAGTTATAAGGAAGTTTTAGATGTGGAAGCCAATAGTAAGTAGGAACTATCTATGGATGATGAGATGCATTCATTATCAATAAATTGAACTAGGGATTTAGTTCAGTTACCGAAAGGGAAGAGAGCATTATACAATAAGTAGGTATACAGACTAAAGCAGAAATCTACTAGACTTGTGGTGAAGGGATTTAACCAGAAAGAAGGCACTGATTTTGGTGAGATCTTTGCTCCTGTTATGAGGATGTCTACTAATCGGGTTATGATGAATATAGTTGAAGTTGAAGATTTACATCTTGAGCAGCTTGATGTCAAGACAATATTTCTTCATGGTAACCTTGATGAAGAAGTTTATATGAAGTAGCCAGAAGGGTATTTAGTTAAAGGGAAAGAAGAACTTGCGTGTAGGCTCATGAAGAGCTTATATGGTTTGAAATAAATGCCAAAATAGTGGTATTTGAATTCGAGCAATTCATGTCCAGAAATGGTTATTCGAAGACCAATACGGATCACTGTTGTTTTATCACAAATACGGGGAACTCATATATAATTCTACTTATCTATGTAAATGATATGCTGGTAGCAAGTGCCAACATGGGTGAGATTGTCAAATTGAAGGAACAGTTATCTCGGGAGTTTTTAATGAAGGACTTGGGTATGGCAAAATAAGTTCTTGGCATGCATGTTACAAGGGACAGAAAACGGTGAGAACTGAAGTTATCTCAAGCAAAGTACTTAAGCAATTTAATATGGATGGTTCTAAGGTTATTAGTACACCATTAGGAGGTTACTTTAAATTGTTAAAGGATTGTTGTCTGGAGATGCAGAAGGATCGCAATGAAATGTGGAAGCTTCCTTATCAATCTACGGTTGGTAGCCAAATGTATGCTATAATTTGTACAAGACCAGATATTGCCCAAGTAGTAGGTGCTGTTAATAGGTATATGAGTAATCCAGGCAAGAAGCATTGGAGAGCTGTGAAATGGATACTAAGGTATCTAAAGGGGACTCAAGATATAGTATTTTGTTATGGGGGTTTTCAGATATGTTTGCAGGGTCTTGTTGATTCTGATATGGTAGGTGACATTGATAGGCGAAAGAGCACTAGTGGCTTCGTATTTATATTGGAAGTAGTGCAATTACATGTGTTTCAAGGTTAAAGAAGATTGTAGCTTTGTCTACGACAGAGGCAGAATATGTTATGGCTACGGAAGTGTGCAAGTATATGGTTTGGCTTAAAGGATTGATGAAAGAGCTTGGTAGAGAACAATTTTCTCCTAAGTTGTATAGTAATAGTTAAAGTGTTATGCACTTAGCGAATAATTTGGTTTTTCACTCTAGAACCAATTATATTGATATTTGGTATCATTATATTCGCTCACTCCTCGTGGATGGTGTGTTGAAGCTTGCGAAGATTCATACTGATGTGAATCCGGTCAATATGTTTACGAAGGTGGTGACTTTTCAGAAGTTGACAACATGCACAACTTATATAGGTCTTTAAGATTAAAGGTCTGGGTTATGCGAGTAATAATTTATTTGGAGATCTGGAGATGGGTTACGAGATTCGATTTCAAATGGAAGATTGTTAAGGATGAACTGGAATTGCCGAAGAACTGGAATTGTCGAAGTCGTTCGAACGAAAATGGGTGTCATTCTAACGAGTCGTTTGAACGAGTTTGGATTTTGATCAAACAAGATTATAGTTTTTGCATTGGAAACTTGGAGATCAAAGAAGTCATTCGAACGAACTTAGATGTCATTCGAAGGAGTTATTATTTTCTAGGGCTGGAGACCTTATATCTTCAAAGTCGTTTGAACATGCTTAAAGTCGTTCGAACAAGATGTGCATGGGTTTGTTTTAGAAGCTATTCTGGGATGTTGAGTTTGCCTTGAAATCCATTCTACTTGAAATTAATCCTCTAGTATATAAAGAGGACTTAGGTTATTTGTTAGCCTATCGTTTCTCAATGAGTTTAATTCTAGAGAGCTAGGATTTGAGAGACTCCATTACAAAGCTTGATAAGCTTGGAAAGATCATGTAACTTGTTTGATCATAGTAGATTATTCGCGGAGAGTAGTTTATTATCCGTAAGGGTTTTCCACCTCCCACCTCTGGGAAAATTCTTGTCTTCTTTATTCTTTTGTGTTTCTCTATTTCTTGACTCGGCATATTTCGCGTATGGTTTTTGGCGTAGAAGAGAGATTTGCTACCTCGATTCTCAATACCAAGATCATTGCATGAACTAGCTAACTATTTATAAAAGAAAATAATAGAGAGAGGAGACAATTAAATAAAACTAAGAGTTTATTTCTTCTAAACTTGCTCCAATATGAGATGCCCAATTACAATGGGGGGATGGTTCCTTTTATAGAAGAAGGAACCCAAATTTATAAATTATACATTAAATTCTTAAGAATATTTTTGTAATAATTTTTTTTAATATTATAACAAATCACCTAAGATTCTTGCATATAACTTCATTAAGTGATGTAGGGATCTTTGTTCATGGAAACTCTTGCATATATCTTCAATATAAAATATCTTCAAGGATCTTGGATGTAATATCTTCTTTGATCTTATTCTCCAAGAATATTTTTGTATATATTTCTTCAATCTTAAAACCAAATATATTGTGTCTTTGACTTTTTGTGCTATGAACTATTGGAGATACTTTTACTTGACTTTAAGAGTTTGGCTTTAAATAACCATCTCCAATAGCTACAATCAAACAAATGCGCATAAGTACCCAAAATTAAATAAAATGGATGACTAAAATACATATTCAGGTATGCTAAAAATGTTTAAATTATGCGCTCATCACATATCCCATGTCTGATTCCCCCACTCCTATTCTTTGATCATCATGGTCAAGATATAACACATCCTCCTCTACCCGATGTTTATCGACACAGGGAGTGCTGTCGATGTCCTCTTTTTCTAAACATTTAAAGCTAAGCAAATGATAGACCAAATAAACTTGGCTAACATCGAACTCAAAGATTTCAGCGGATTAACGGAAGTGGCAGTCAAAAAAATTAGCTTGTCTGTCCCTACCGGCCTGATGGCATTACAAACTAGTTTCTTGGTCGTCGATAAGAAATCTAAATATCTTGGTATCTTAGGTCACGACTGGCTGCATGCCATAAAGGCAAATCCTTCGATCTACCACCAAGTACTGTGATTTACCACCCCAAACGGAACCTGGGACATGAAAGGATCCCAATGGCTAGCACGATCCTACGAACACCCCGAAATTGATCTAACCTAAAAATTGGTCAAACCATAGCAATCACAGCAACTTCTCCTCACTACACCTTCGACTACCCCTATCGAGCCACCAACCATCGAGCCGACTGTATAATATATATATATATATATATATATATATATATATCAAACTCAACAGCCCCGGACGAGGAGCATTTATTGGAGGTTTTCGGACAGACGAAGAAACACAACAGCTTACCATATTTCTTCGATGCAATAAAGGCGTCCTCGCATGGACTATCCACGAAATGCCAAGAGTTGACCCTGCCCTTGCATGTCATTGACTCGATCTAATACCCAAGTGCACTGCAGTCAAATAGAAAAAATGCACCCTAGCCCCTAAGATTTGAGACACGGTCAACCTCGAAGTAGAAAAACTTTTGGCTTCAGGTTTCATCCACGAGGTTAAATATGCAGATAAGATCTCTAATATCGTTGCTGCCCCCAAAAAGAATGGCAAAATTAGAGTTTGCGTAGGCTTCACTGATCTCAAGAAACATACCCCAAAGGATAGCTTTACCCTCCCTATTATTGCAGTGCCCCTTGACGCAAGAAATGGATACGAGCGCCTCTCGATGATGGACGCCGCCTCAGGCTATAACTAGGGACCCCTTCTATTTGAAGATCAAATTAAAGCTACTTTCATTACTAAACAAGGGCAATATTGTTTCAACGTCATATCTTTTAGGCTAAAAAATTTGAGCGCAATATATAACCGTCTAGTTGCCACGATGTTCAAACCATTGTTGGGCAATTCAGTCGAAGCCTATATCGATGACATGCTCTACAAAAGTCTTCACAAATATACCCATATCAAAGAACTGACCAAAGTCTTTACAATCCTTCGATCATACAATATGAAGTTAAACCTCAATAAGTACCAATTCGGTGTCTCTTCACAAACATACCAATATTAAAGAACTAACCGAAGTCTTTACAATCCTTCGATCATACAACATGAAGTTAAACCTCAATAAGTACAAATTCAGTGTCTCTTCCAGAAAATTCCTCGGCAACCTCATTAGTGAAAGAAGTATTGAGATTAACACCACACAAATTCAAGCCCTACTCAATATGCCCCCTCCCCGATTAAATAGAAATGTGTAGAAGGCTGCAGGAAAAATTGTAGCCCTCAATCGATTTATTTTCAAGTCTTCAGATTGATGCACCTGGCGATTCTCTCTCCTCTACGATAAAGGAGCTTAAAAACCAAGAAGATAAACCCAGACATCAATTAGATAACAGAATGTGAACAAGTTTTCCATGAGCTCAAGACTTACCTCAGCCTGCCACCAGTAATGAGTACCTCAGTCGAAGGTGAACTACTGTCCCTTTACCATGCAGTTACAGATAAATCTATAAGCCCGATCCTTATGCGAACAAATCAAGGCATCAAAAAACTAGTATACTTTATTAGCAAAACCTTGACCCCACCAAAAACTAGGTATACCAAACTCGAATAACTTCTACTTACCCTCGCTTATACATCCAAAAAGATTAAACCCTACTTCCAAATGCATCGAGTAAGGGTGATCATGAGCTATCCCCATCGAGAAGTCCCTTCCATAAAAGAAAATTCAAGATGAGTATAGTAATGGTTCGTCTATCTCGTGAAATACGACATCACCTTCTAGAAGCATATATCCTAGAAAGGCCAAACAGTCACTGATTTTCTAGTGCGAAGATAAAATATCACAAAGATGAAATATCAGACGATCAAACTGAGCAAAGTGGCGCATGAGACTCTAATGCCGGATGGCAGCAATTCAATGATGGCTCTGTGGGCCATAATGGTTCTGGAATAAGTATTATACTGGTCACACCGTCTAACGATTATTTAGAAAAAGCAATCAAGCTCAACTTCGAGTGTACTAATAACGAAGTTGAATACGAAGCTCTAATCTACAGCCTCGATATGGCCCTCAAACTGGGCGTGCTAAAGTTTGCCTTCTTCACTGACTTGCAGCTTGTTCAAACATATTATACATGCAAAATCCAATCAAACGATCGAATGGCTGAATATGTAGAGCTCGTTCGCCAGCGCATAGATTGGTTCCCCAAAAAATCTTCGATAACACATTACCCTCAAGGAGAAAATAGACATGCCGACGCTCTAGCCTATATTTCTGCAATGTTAGGCCCGTCCAAACCACAAAAAACACAATATCAAAGTACTCGAACACCTAAGTATAGCCCAGATAGAAATTGATAAAAGGAATTTTTTTAGGATCCTTAAACAAAATACCTACTCAAGTACGATTGTAAAGATATAGTAAGGATGAGTAGGATCAAACCACAGGGAGGTTGGGTAAACAAGCACTTCAATGCCGAATTGAGTTTTCTAGATTAATGCAAAGGAGCACTAAAAGAAGATAAATAAATATGCGAGAAACAGAGAGCTAAGGTTTGAATTTGGCCCCTATATTTTAAAATACTAATAGATATATAAATATATCCTAATATCTCTACCCATCATATGTTTGTGTTAAGATACATACAATGTTGGAAAATAAAGTACTAAATCTATGGTCAAGCATTTAGTGGTTATGCTTTTAAGTAATGGTGAAGAATGTTTTAAAGAAATATTAACTCAACCATGGCTAGGCTTGAGTGAGTTCTTTAGTGTTTCAACTTTTTAGATCTTAAAATCAAGTCAACAGTTAGTAGCACTAGTTTTTATCTAAAGATATCGTACACCAAACCGAAACTATAGTCAAGCCTTCAATATGATGCACTAACTTATTAATCATAAAGAATTAAGAGAAAACAAATTAGAACCTTATTAATTCTAATTATTGCTCATCCAAGAAAAGAGGCCTTATCCTAGCCTTAACTAGGATATTAGCTACTCTTCTTGGACTTCATCGCATTGACAACTAATGAAGACATTAACAAAATTTTAAAGTAAAGAGAAGAAGAAAAAGAAAATTAACTTTATTCACTATTACCTTTTAATATGAGATGTCCCAATTACATTTGGGGGGTTCGTTTTATATAGAAGAAGGAACCCAAATCTAGAGAATATACATTAAATTCTAAATAATATTTTCACAGTAATTTCTTTTAATATTAGAATCAGTCACCTAAGATTCTTGCATATTTCTCTTAAGTGATATAGAGATTTTTCTTCATGAAAATTCTTGCATATATCTTCAATATAAAATATCTTTAAGGATCTTGGATGCAATATCTTCTTTAATCTTATTCTACAAGAATATTTGTGTATATATTTCTTCAATCTTGAGACCAAATATAATGTGTCTTTGAATTTTTGTGCTATGAACTACTAGAGACACTTTTACATGACTTTAAGAGCTTGGCTTCAAATCTTCATCTTCATTGGCTATAATCAAACAAATATGCTTAAGTACACATAATTAAATAGGATGGACAACCAAAATATATATTTGGATGCATGAAAAATGTAGTAATAATGTGTTTATCAAAAATTAATACCATTAATATTGGGGGATGAGAGTATCGATCCCAACAACTGGTACACCACCTTCCTAGCGTATTTTAACAACAAAACTACCAACCTGAAGGAAAAACGATCATTATTAGAGAATTTTTGAAGGTATACTATCCTCAAAGGTAGTATACACTGGAGAACCCCTAGTGGAGTACCCTCAAATGCATATCTTAATAAGAACTACTATCATCATAGAGTTACACGAAGGAAGCTGCAAATTACATACTGTAGGATGATCTATGGTGCTACACACGGTTATGCAGGGACTCTTATGGCCGAACACGAAAAAATATGACAAAGAATATGCGAAGCATTGCGATAAATACCAGCGACACGGCCATGATATCAAGAGCCCTTTACAAAATCTCTACTGCAGTAAAGTTTCTTGGCCTTTAAAATGATGGGCCATCGACCTAGCGGGCCCGTTCCCAAAAGTTGTGGGTAAAAGAGAACACGTCCTCATCGCCACAGACTACTTCACCAAATGGGTCGAAGTGGTTTTGTTATGCAAAACTAGAGAAGAAGAAGTAATTAAGTTCCTATGGGAGAACGTAATTATACGATTCGGATGCCCTCACATGATTTGATACGATAACGGCCCACAGTTCGTGGGAGGCAAGGTCAGAACATTCTTGAAAAATTATTAATATTATCCTTTCTCCCTCCATGCCATACTACCCATAGGGTAATGGCCAGGTCGAAACCATCAATAAAACCATTGTCAATGGTTTTAATAAGCATGTCAATGATAAGAAGGGACGATGTATTAAAGAGCTACAACACGTCATCTGGACATATTGCATAATACCAAGAAAAGCGACAAGTTGCACTTCTCTTCTGCTCATATATAGAATCGATGCAGTCCTACCAACTCAGTTCAAGCTCCCTTCAAGGGACCTAAAACTCCTAGATAAAGAGAATGAGCTTTAGCTTGCCTACAACATGCTATGGATCGACGAAACCTGAGACCAAGCCCTGATTAACCTTGGTCGATACCACAACTCACTAGAGAGGTCATACAATAAAAGGGTTCATCTTCAAAACTTCACAATCGAAGAATTGGCCCTTTGAAGAGTTACTCCCTCCTCAAAACCTCAAAATATAGGAAAATTGGTTAAATCTTGGGATGGACCATATGCCGTCTATGACAAAACTGACAAAGGATCCTACTACCTTATAATAGAAAGTGAAAAACCCCTACCAAAACCTTGGAAGATGATGCAGCCAGTCTTCTACAATAGAAGACGACCACAGATACCTAACACAGTTGTAACCGAAGTATTATGAATCAATAAAAAGTTTTGCTTACAGTATCATTTCGCTTGTTCATCTTTGTAATGGTGTATTTTTCAGAAGGTAAACTTCGCCAATACTTCAGTAAGGAAATTACAACTATAAACTTAAGCACACAAGACTTTACGTGGAAACTCAATAAAACCTAAGAAAAACTACGACCTCGAGGAGGATTTAGGTATAAAATCTACTAGATGCTAATTATTACAATTGCTAAATAATAAGTACGTGAAAATATTTGAGAATGATAGAGTTGCGGATCGGATTAACGCATTCTTTACCTGTACGTGAAAAAATAAACAGTTTCCTATTTTGGTGGATAGTGGGCAAACTTTGCGGGTCTGCCTGCAACGGCTCTATTTGACCAAGTGTAACGGCTACTTTTAGTGGGTCAAACTCTGTAGTCGCAGATGTGACATCTTCTCAAATGACAGAATATTTTCGACTAAATTTTATTAGCTTCTCATTGTCAAATTTGGGAAATACGCTACTACAATTACCCCATTCTGGACACAATTACTTATTGTTACGTCAAGAAGACTATCAGACTCTAAAAGGATTCTCAAACTTTGTATAAAAACTGTGATTTGTCATTTCAAAGATGGAATGTCAAATGAACCTGGGCATTTCATGGTCCCGATGTGCATTAAATGGAAAAATGCTTGACTGTGGTAAATAGATGTGGAGAGTGACACTATAAATACATTGGAGAAAGATAGGAAGGTGTTCTTCGGCAGATAGTGAAGGTGGAGTCATTTGAAAATTGTGATGACATAATTTCAGATGTTGCATAATGAGTTCATGGGGCATATTGACGCCAAGTATGGGGGGCTTAATGAATTTTATTTTGGCCGGTTGTCGCTGTCGTCATTGTATCCGAAACCTATGGAGCCGATCTATAAAGGAATGACGGAATTGGTGGCAGGGTGTGCTAAAGCGCAGTTCTTCTTCTGGTGCTAGTGCCATTACGTGTTGCTGACGACTGCAGAGCGCATTGATAGTCTTCGCGAATTAGCTATTGGCCATGTGGAAGATGAAGATGCTTTGACAGGCAGGGCTAGCTGTAGGAGCTTCTCCGACCGGTGTCATCTTTGCAATCCCCTTGGATTATGCGGTGGTTGTGGCTATAGAGGAGGAGGGTGTGGCTGTATTTCCTTTGCGGAAGAATGTGCTTCCTTCGTGAAGTGGCTGTTTTTCCATTGTGAAGCAACATGAGGTGTACCTGATGTAAAGGGACTTGTAGGCCTTATGTAATGTTTATCGAAGTAATGAGTGGTGTACGAGAAATATAATTTGTATTGGTATTTTTACGAAAAAATATTTTTTATTCTTCTAATTTTGTTCCAACGTATTTTTAATCGACATAAATTATGTACAACTTTTCTTCTCGAATGGAATGAAAAAATAGGATCTCGAGGAAAATAAACGTTGAACTATATTGTTGTGAATTGGAATAGGATCTCGAAGTTGTATGTGTAGACTGTGTAGGGCCCTGAAATGGATCCCAAGAAGTTTGGTTGACTTTGGCGTCAGAATTCCAATGGATAGTAATTGTTGTTTTGAGTCTTGGGAGTGTTGAAAGCTTTAGTTTTTCATATAAATACCCCTTGTATGCTTGAGGAAGTCATTGTCAATTTGTTGAGACGGTTAGGACAAGGACGCAAGTTTAAGAGGATATTTTCTGCAACCGTGTGCACAACAAGTATTGGGAGTTACTGAACCGGTATTTTGTTAAACTCTGTGTAAATGGGCGAATGTTGGTATCGGTGGAGCCCAATTATGAGGGGATGAACGAGATGGAGGCAAAGGTAGTTGAAGAGGATTTTTTGCATAATTCCCAACTACAAACTATGAGTCCTCTAGAGCATGTCAGCAGTCTAAGGACCCGTGCCAAAACCTTTGTGAGGAAGAAAAATGTTTTCGCTACTTGGAACGGCTGAAAGGTAGACTTGTTGGCTGTCCTTGCTTGTAATAAATGAATAAACTTGTACTCTGCTGTTGATTGAAATAAATTTCTTTATCCATTTGTCAGATTGGGTTATTGACCTTTATAAAGCTAAAATGTTCTCGAAGTATTGTTGTGTATATTTCAGCCGTCTTCTCGAATATGATTTGAATTATGATTAATAAAAAATGTTATGCTGAATAAGTGAATTGTGATCGTAGCTCAATGTGTGGGTAGTTGTATTGTCAAACATTATTTAAATTTTGAATTGTGGTTATAACTGTCCTGAGAATATAGGAGGGGAATAAAAAAGAAAAGATGGGTGTAGGTGTATGTAGAACAATGGCTAGGTGCTCTCCGGTAGGTGATGTTTTGAGGTATAAAGAATTGGTGGTACAATCCCTTTTTGTTAACATAAGAGCTTCTTCGGTGAAGATGGAGATAACAGAGGAGTTAGAGGGATTTATGGAAGGTTTGAGGCAGTAATGCATAAGCTTGTTGGTGTTTAGGAGGCAAAGGGTTAAAGACTTCGAGAAGAGACATATGAGGCGTTACGTGCGAGTACTCAAATGGTCGCGAAGGGGTACAACGAACAGTTGTGTGGGGTTTATAAATAGCCTCGTAGTTGGCAACTGTTCACACACCACTGACTCTAAAAAAATTTGTTTGAGTTCCAGCTCGTTGTGCTCTTCTCTTGTGTCTCTGTCCACTATCAGTAACGGGGAGATTGTCATTTTGTTCTAGAGGGCCAAGCTTGCCAAACAAAGTGATTTAGAAACATCGTAACTTCAAGGTTAGTGTCTATTTTGATAATTTGTTCGATACGATATTTGTTTGATTGTATCGCGATTCTGTTGTAACCTATTGTAGATAAGAACTTGTAGAATTTGATGTATGAAGGAATTTGAGTTTTAGTTTGTATTTTGGAAGAAATTGATGATAGAAATTTAAAGGTTTTCCAGAAATTCTTATGTTATGTGATGACATGGGGGTATGGGTGATACTGGAAAGGTGTCAAAAATGATAATGGAGTGTTTAGGAGAGAAGGGTATGAGGTAATTGTTGATGATGTGGGGAGAGTGTGTGGTTCGGTTGCCGTAGGTATTACGGTAGGATTTTGGCGTTCTCTCTCGTATATTTGATGTCGTAGTAAATTTGCAGTTGTGGTGCCAGATTTCCTGCTGATTTGGGCCGAATTTGGTGCTAGAAAGAATGCAAAATAAAAAAATTGGATTCGGCTCTTTTTGGCAGGAAGTCGTATGGCTGACGAAGAGTCTTCAAAGAGTTATGTAATTCTTGTACACTCGAGTAGAATAAGATATGGACATAAAATAGTTCTCAATGTTAGGACTTAGTAAAATTTGATATAAAACTTGTATCGATAACTAATATAATAATGTTGAACAAGATAGTAATAGAAATAATGATGAGTTGGAGTTTAAACTCAACAACTGTAGCGAGATTGAAATATGACCATATATAATGTATTATATATGATATTATTCTAATTTAAAAAAGGGAATCTAATTTTCAGGTTCATAAAATGGTTGAACCTACCCAAAATGTTGATAAGGAAGAGATCTTTGAGAACCTAGTGGATATAGATCCACTTTTAATCGATGTAACTACGTGTGTCCAATAGTTGAGTGGTAGGTATAGAGTTGGGCAGAATAACGTAGATGCGGCAAGTATTACTCATTTTAAACTGGAGGCTAGGACGTGTCCGATGCTGAGAGGACCGAAGCAGATGTGGATCACGAGCCTTAGGCAAGTTTTAAAAGCAACGGTGGCTCCTCTTATTGACAAAATCAGATCAAGGGCAACTAGTTGGAGCGGTAAGATGCTTTCTTTTTAGAACAGAGTTATTCTTATTCAATCCATTCTTACAAGTCTTCCAATCTTTAATATGGCTATTTACAAGTGGCCGATTATAGCTGTTAAAGAAGGCGAAAGAATCATCAAAAATTTCTTGTGGTCGGGTGATCCAGCAAACAAGAAGTTCCTTACAGTCAAATGGAATAAAGTTTGCAAGCATCCTAAACAAGGGGGCATTGGTATTCATGGTATGAGAGATATAAATCAGGCAATGGTTATGAAGCTGGGCTGGGCTTTCCTCAACGATTAAGATCCCTGGGCAAATTTTCTTAGAGAAAAGTTCTTAAACAAGGAAGGCTCTCTTACTCAATATAACAAAAACTCCTCTATCTAGACTAGACTGAAGGAAGCTATTGTCTCGGTTAAAGCTAACTCAAAGTGGATCATTGGCTCGGGAAAGGATATTGATTTTTGGATAGATAGTTGGGGATCTGATATTGCTATTACTAAAATGCTGGACATTACACCAGATATCTGGAAGTACTGCAAAGCAAATCTTAGCCAAATAATTCATCAAAACTCTTAGGTTGCCCCTCCTGAAATTGTTGAATTCCTGGCTACACTTGGCATTGATCTTAAAAGAATTACACTTAACGATTCAGAAAAGGATATCCGAGTCTGGAAGCACTGTCCTCACCAAAAATTCTCAGTGCAAAGTGCTTATAATCAAGTCAGCTCTCACAGACCCAAAGTCTGGTGGTTTTCCTATATCAAAAGCAAAGCTATTCTGCCCAGAATTGCTTCCTTCCCCTAGAAATTTTGTAACAATGCTTTTGCAATAGAGGATATTCTTTGTAAAAGGGGTATAATTATGGTTTCAAGATCCTCTTTATGCAGGTGTAACTTGGAGACCTTGGACCATCTGTTTTGGCGTTGTCCAATGTCCGTTCAGATCTGGGAATGGATGGCCTCTTTGTTCAGAACCCAAGCAGGCTTCACTAATCTAAAAAGTGCCTTGGATACATATGACCAGTTGAGTTCTTACCTTGCCGATATCTGGAAAGTAGTTGTACTTAACCTCATTTACCTTCTTTGGAGAGCTCGAAATGATGCTTTTTTCGAGGGGATTACTTACTGTTTTAACGATATAAAAAGGAAAATCTTTGTGGCGGTTAAAGACGTAGCAGGTCTTTCAGAAAAGTGTATGACGAATAACTGCTTTGAACTCCAAATAGTTGCAGCTTTGGGAGTTCCGACAAAGGCCAGACCTTTACCCATAATTCAGAGCTGCACTTGGGATCTTCCTTATTTCCAGGAAGTAAAAATTAGCTACGGGGCTGCTGTGGTTGGTTCACCGGGTAAAGATGGAATTGGTGCAGCGGCAAGAAATCACAAATGGGAGGTTCTTGGCGTCCATACAAAAGGGATTGGCATTAAAAATATTTTCTTCTCGGAATGTGAAGCAATAATTGGCACTTTATATTGGGCAACCCAAACTCATTGGAAAAATATCTGGATCGAATCTTATTCTCCAACAGCTATCACAGATTTTACAAAGGAACAAATCCCCTGGCCTCAAAGAGCAAGATGGAATAGAATGAAGAACTTATTTGAGAAACTCATATTCTCTCACTGCTGGAAAGTAACAAATTTTTCAGCCTCTCAAGCATCAAAGAGGGGCTTCTACTCCCTGAGGGCAACATTAAAAGCTTCCAAGGCAGACCGCATTTCTTAGATAAGTATAAGAACCCTTTGTATGCTATTTTAGATTCTCTAAAGTTTCTTGAGTATCTTGTTTGTTCTTGGGTTCATTGGGCTTGGCTTTGCCTCCCCTCAATTCTAACCTTCCTTTTATAAATCTTACTTTATGCAAAAAAAAAAGTGATCGAAAAGGAAGTGATGGTGGGGATGAAGATGTTGAAGAGGAAGAGGGGAAATGCTATGGTGAGGCTTCTGAATCAATAAAATTTTGAGTTTCAAGTCGAGGTACGGTATACCTGACAATATCAGGTTGGAGGAGTTCCATTATGGGATGCAGATTAAGAAATTCCTTTGAACGGTATTCTCGACCATCGAGAATAGATAAAGAAGGGTTTAAAGTTGCCTCTTCGTGCTAACCAAATTTTTTTTATGAACTTCTTTGAAATTGCCTCTGGTCAGTTCAACCTGAACGTTTATGATCTTTTCCAGGTGATGGGAGTGATAAATGGCAGATTAAAGGATAGGGTAGATGAGCTTATCACTGTGGATGACCTGTATGTATATTTCACACTTAAACAGAATCCACAGAAGTTGGGGTACAAGTATTTAGCGAGGTTCCTGAGGAGGCCCATTTTTTATGAAATAGTATGGACAAAGGGAAAGTACTTGTTGATTGTCTCCTTGTCTCAGGGAATTATGAATTCGGCCAGAACGATCTAGGCGAGCCTCTGAAAAGAAAAAACTTCTACCTAGGTGTGTGTTAAGTAACTTGTAGTCGAAGTTTTTGACTTGTTTGTTGTGTTGATATTGGTTTATAACTGTTTGTTGTTTTGTCATCGTGCAACCCTGAAGGAGATTGATAGAAAGTCCACGGTATCTAAAAAGTTATATTATATCAGTACCGATTATTACATTCGAATTAATACTCTATTGCCGATCAAGAGAAGGTTAAAGGTCTTTTCCATGAAGCCAGAATAAAAAGAACTCGAACCAAAGGAGCCGATATCCCCCTCATCGACGGCAAAAATGTCTACCAAAAACAAGAGGGTTGTTGAGTCTAGTATTCCCCTTGAGAACCCTGCTCTTAGTGGGTATACTACTGACTCTGTGACAGCGGAGTGTAAGGCTTTGCCAATTGGAACTTTTAGGAAGAATAAGAAGAAGAGGGCTGCCAATCCTCCCGCTCCTCCGGATCCTCCATCGAAGAGGCCATCTCGGCGATCTTCTATGAAGGATGGAGAGAAAGTTAATGCCTCCGGATCTGAGACTACAGATGTTACTCATGGTCGACCACCAAAGGTGGTCACTAAGTTATTGCTACAAGAACAAACTTACGGCTACCCGATGCTGGGTGGAAGGGACCAATGATATCAATTACCCATCTTTTGAATGGCCAGAGGACATTGCTAACGTGTAAGTCGAGGGTTGGGCTTTTGATGTCTTGGGGATTAATTTGGTACTTGTAGCACTTCCTGACAAATTCTTCACAGTCTTGTCACATTTTTGGCCAGTATAACCCTTCAGTGAATGTCCTTTATGGCAATGATCTTCCTGAGACGTGAGCTGCCCAGATTCCTTTGTGAAGTTCTCTTATTTTTGACTTGTGCTTGTTTCAGCGAGATACATTTGATAGGAGGTCCTCCCCCTATGATTCGATATAAGACCCCATTTTGGACTTTGAATCGTGGACATTTGGCTAAGAGTGATCGAGCTTCTTCTTTGTTAACCGGGAGGGTGCTAGAATTGAGGTATGCATAGAATGGTCTTCTCCAATCTTCAAGATCTTCATCTACGGTAACATTGATCTGCATGGTGTAGCTAATGTCGAGACTTGAATGTTCGATTACCTCGATGTCGAAAGTTCTTTTTTCACAATCTTTGAGCATTGCAGCGATGCATACTAGTGTGTCGGCGTGGCAGTTTTTAGCTCTAGGGAGATAAGAAATTGTTGTTATTTCGAATTTCTTCATTTTTTCTTCGACTAGAGCTGCATAATCAACCATTTTGTCTGATGTTTTAAATGTTTTGTTATAATGGTTGGCCACTACTAGTGATTCGATATAAACTGCTATTTCTTCCACTCCAAGTACTATTACGAGATCCAGTCCATGCAGGATAGCTTCATACTCTGTTTCATTGTTGGTGGCATAGAACTTGAATTATAGGTACTTTAATTCGATGATTAGATGGTGTAATGAGGACGATACCGATCCCTGACCCCCATTGTTCATCAGATCTATCTGTAAAGAGTCTTTATCCTGTGCTTTACGACCATGTATTTGGCTCTGCGATTGAATCATCGGCCAGTACTTCTTTGAGTTCCTCCCATTCGAGGTCTTCAAATGGGAAATCTCCAAAAAAAATTGGCTACCGCTTGTCTTTGATTGATATTTGTGGCTCGAAGGAGATATTATATTCGCCTAGGAATACAGACCATTGCTAAACCCTCTGGAATTTTTCATTTTTAGAGAGTACCAGTTTGAGGGAAAACTTGGTGATGACTTTGATAGGGTGGGCTTGGAAATAAAGTCGAAATTTTTGAGAACTACACACCAAAGTAAGTAGTTGCTTTTCAATTATAGTATATCTCTTTTTAGCAGGCATGAGAGTTTTGTTGATGAAGTAGATAGGTTTTTCTAGGCCATCGTCTTCTCGAATAAGGATGAAACTGATGTAATCATCTGTGGTTTATAAGTACAACGTTTATACTTCGCCATCAACAGGTGTACTCATTATGGAAGGACGCCCTAAGTATCTTTAGAGATCTTGGAAAGCTAATTCACAATTAGGGGTCCAGATGATTTTTTTGGGTTATTTCTTGGACAATGGAACTGAATTCCCGTGAAGAATGAGGTAAATAAGTTTGTATCGATCAGATAACTTGGAGATTAACCTGTGTAAAGCTGCAATCTTGCCAGCAAGCTTTGGTACATCATCTTTGGTTTGCAGAGATGGCATGCCATTAGTTCTTTGATTTGCGCAGGATCAATTTCTATGCCCATCTTACAAACCAGATGTCTCAAAATCTTCCCCGATGTAACACCAAATTGACATTTTTGGGGTTTAACTTCGTTTGGTAAGTTTAAAGGATGTCGAAGATGGTCTATAGATTGCTATAATGATCCTCCCGTTTTAAGCTTTTGTAGATCATGTCGTCAATGTATACTTCCATGGTTTTACCTAAATGATCATTAAACATCTCAGTGACGAGTCGCTAATAAGTGGCTCCTGTATTTTTAATCCAAAGGGCATAACTGTATAATAGTAAAGACATTTTTCTTTAACAAATGTTGTTTTCTCTTAGTCTTCTTCGGCAAGAGGAATCTTATTGTAACCGGAAATAGCATCCATCATTGAAATAAGTTCATGCTCTACTGCGGAGTCGAGGAGATAAGGAATCAGAGGGAGGGGAAAGTTAAATCTTCACAGACCCTAATTTTTCCATTTTTCTTTGGGACAGCCACGATATTTATGACCCATTTTGGATATTTGGCTTCTCGAATGAATCTGAAGTGAAGGAGTTTGTCTATTTCTTCATTAACTGCTTCTTGAAGATGTGGAGCTAAATTGCGTCGCTTCTGCACAGCTTCTTTACTATCTGGAAGGAGGTTAAGCTTGTGGCAATCGATGGATCAATACCGGACATCTCTTAAAAAGACCATGCAAAGATGTCGACGTTTTTCTTTAAAAGTTGTATCGGGATTTCTCTTTCGTCGAATGATAGCTTTGATCCAATAAAGGTATTTCATCCTGGCCCATCGAGTTCTATGGATTCAACCACCTCAGTGTCATGTTGTTTGAATATTGGAGGTGGCTCGTGCTGTAATTGTTATGCCTTCATGAGTTTTGCTGTATAAAAGTTTGTGGTGGTAATTTTACACATTCGTGTTACTGCTTAACTCCCTCTGCTTAAGTTCCCACACACGGTGCCAGTTGTAATGGCATATTTTCTGAAGGTAAACTTCGTTAATACTTCAGTAAAGAAATTGTAACTTAAACTTAAATACACAGGACTTTATGTAGAAACTCAGTAAAACCTAAGAAAAATCATGACCTCGAGGAGTATTTTGGTATAAATCAACGAATTGCTAATTGTTACAATTGCTACACAGTAAGGACGTAAAAATGAATGAAAATGATTGAGTTGCGGATCATATTAATATATTTTCTGCCTGTATTTATAGTAAATATAGGCAGTTACAAAAATAAGCAGTTTCCTATTTTGGCAGATAGTAAGCGAACTCCATGGGTCCCCCTGCAACGGCTCTACTTGGCCAAATATAACAACAACTTTTAGTGGGTCAAGCTCTGTAGTCGCATATGTGACATCTTCTTGAATGACAGGATATCTTCGACTATGTTTTGCCAGCTTCTCCTTGTCGAATCTGGGAAATATGCTACTACACATCTGCCATATTCAATTTTGATAAACATCTTGAGTCGATCAAACCTAAGTATCAAGTCAACCCTTCGACCTGACTAATACTTGGGGGAGACCTCAAATTTTTTCAAGGTTCCTTATTTTTCACAAACCTAAGTGGCATGAAAAGTCAATAGATTAAACACTTGGGGGCGACCTCGGAGTTAACCATGTTTGGTTTCGTTTAGGATAAAACTCAAGGATAAAAATACTTGGGGGTGACCTCGAAGCTTCATGAACTTTTTGGGTCGGTCAAACCTAAGTATCAAGTCAATCCTTTGCCCCGACTAATACTTGGGGAGGGCCTCAAAGTTTTTCAAGGTTCTTGATTTGGGAAAACTCAAGTGGCATGAATAGTAGAAAGATTAAACACTTGGGGGCAACCTCGGAGCTGACCACATCTGGGTTCGTTTAGGATCAAACTCGAGGATAGAAATACCCGGGGGTGGCCTCGAAGCTTCATGAACTTCTTGAGTCAGTTAAACCTAAGTATCAAATTAACCTTTTAAACCGATTGATACTTGGGGGCGACCTTAAAGATTTTTAAGGTTTCTTATTTGGGCAAACCCAAGTGACATGAATAGTAAAAAAATTAAACATTTAGAGACGACCTTGGAGTTAACCACGTCTGGTTTCATTTAGGATCAAACCCGAGGATAGAAGTTCCCGGGGGTGACCTCGCAGCTTCATAAACTTCTTGAGTCGGTCAAACCCAAGTATCAAGTCAGCTCTTCGACCCGACTGATACTTGAGGGCAACCTCGATTCTTTTTTTTCAAGGCTCTTGATTTGGGCAAACCCAAGTGGCATGAATAGTCAAAAGATTAAGTACTTGGGGTCGACCTCAGAGCTGACCACGTTTGGTTTTGTTTAAGTTCAAACCCGAGGATATAAATACTCAGAAGCAACATCAAAGCTTCATAACCTATACTCAACACAATTCAAGGCAGCATGTCATTTCAATCAATTCATATCCAGACATAAACAAAGAAAGCCAACAGTAGTAATCGAATAAACTCAAAATTAAAAAATAAAAATAAAATAAAAATAAAAAGGTCAGTCTCCAACAATTCCAAACAAAAGCTGAGCATAAGTAGCATACCACTCATCCTCGCAAACAACATTAACTTGTTACACAAGGGGATCACTTCAATCCTCCTTATTAGTTTCAACATCTGGAGTACTCGGGTTCCATCCAGCAGCATCTGGAGTAACGACCTCATTCCCAACGGTTGAATCCTCCACTACAACACTTCGTTCCACCCTTTTAGCTAGATCCGTGCCATCACCATCAGGGCTCAGTAACTAGTCCAAAGGATAACGCTCGAATGTATCTGGATCATAGCCTAGCTCATCAATGAACTGCTTTAGGGAAGATGCCATGATACATTCCCATTTGAAGTCCGCCTGAAACCTCCCGTGGTTATCTCTCAATTTTTCCTCGAGCTCAGCCACCTTCGCGTCGCAACGCTTAACCACAGAGAGATTCTCCCTCGCCGAATCAGCTCATAACTAAAATAGTTCATGCTCCACTTTGGCCACTTGGGTGTTCAGCGACATTATAGTCCCCTTCGAGAGCTCCTCGCCATTAATCGCCTCCTTAAACCTCTGTCCATAACCCTTCTAGGCCTTCATGAAAGAAATTAGCCAAGCTTGAACCTAGAGCAATAAACCATCGAGAGTTCAGTAACACTATTGGGGGACAAAACCTAAAAGGAGATTTTCAAAGATCATGAATTACCTTTCGCATTAAAAACTCTCACGACACCCAGCTTTATTAGGATTAGACGCGCACAATATTTCCATTGACATAGCAGCAGCCCGAGCAGCGTCCTCCTGTTCCGCTGCGAGTTGCCTGGCTTCAGACGAAGTCGGCACTTCCCCCATTTGGTTGTGTAATCTCTTGCGAAGCATTATACAAGCCACCCGCGAACTCGAGCCCTCTCCAACTTCTTTACTTTTCCCCTTTTGAGTTACCCAGGTAACCTCTTGGAGGGTCGAGGCCTACCTACCTGCGATGGGCAAAATGCTTGAAGCCGTATTCCCACGCCGAGCCCTTGACACAAATGTAGCCTTTGCCCACATCAAATTATTGTAATCCATATCACTCAAAGCTTCTGGATGAGCAATAGTCTTTCTCCTCTTCGTGGGACCTGATGAACTAGACGGACCTTTGATAAGGGTGTCAATCTTTTTTCTACTCCTCCACAGCAGCTTCAACCTTCAAAAGACCTTATTGATTCGATCATCGTCCTCATTGATCAGGTCATCCAGGTAGTACCGAGTGCTATCTGGTACTCCACTTATAGGGCATGCAAAGCGCACATATTCAAAATAAGATCATTGTTGAAGGTTATAGCAGTACAAGGTTCTTAAATTATACTTACTATAATTAAAAACCCTATTTTTTAAAGCAAGATTCTCTTTACCCTTGAGGTATTCGTAGTGCCCTCTCATCGCCACCAGATCTTTATCCTATCAACGCCTAGTCATACACAGGTCGAGCAGCCAAGGTGTTTTTGGATGACATTGTATGTGGAATGTCCCCACCTTTGGATTGCCCTTCCTTGAGTAAAAAGCCACAATGTCCTCGCATCCTGTGTGTGGCCTACCTTCGGCTAATAACTCCTTATTTAAAGCCCCAATGACCTTCATCATCTCATAAAAATTACCATTCATCTAGCATGGCGCAACATCCCAAAAATTCAGTACCTCCTTTATAAGACGCTAAAGGGGCAGCTTCATGCCCAACCAAATCTGACCCCAAAAGGCCATAATTCCATCGGCAAGCTCATCTTCGAAGTTAAACTTGATCCCACATGGAATTAAGAAAAATCCCCTCCCAACAAGGCTGTGTTTCTTCATAAAGCACCAAAGTCTTGCTCGCTCATGAAGACGGGCATCTGCAAAATTGTTGCCCTCGTCCTCGGTCACTTCGCCGTCTCCTTCCCGCTACCACCCTCTCCATCTTCCTTATCATGTCTTTTATTATCCTCGCCTTTGTCCACGTGGAAAAGCCCATCCTCCCAAAATTTAGAAATGATGTGACCGATGCCTACACTGTGCATGGCTCAAGACATATACGGCCCCACGTATCAATACTACACATTCCAGGTGTCAGATCGCTATGGCCACCCCATTGGACCATAACATAAGCGTCGAAAAAACCCAATAAATCAGTACACCAAACAATAACAATCGAGCTTATTCTATTTTTAATCCGAACAATCGTGATCATTCTTCACTCTCCCTAAACCATTGCCCTCGAAGTAATTTAAATAGTTTGACCTATTAATAACTTGTCTTCGAATCATTTTTTATTAAGCTTTACCTTCGCCCTCACTTTTTACCCCTCTATACCTAGTCGTTTCGTTCAACTACCTTCGACATGCTACCTGGCTTGCCATACTCATTGTCTACAAAAAATTTTCATTGGACCATTCACGCAAAACCCATTACCAGTTATATTCGGCATCTAGAAAATTGAACAAAAGTTTCATTCACAAAATTATTCAGTACATGGGGGGGAAGAATAAAGACACTACAACATTTAAAAAAAAAAAAAAAACCACAGACAGAAAAAGAATAAGAACCCCAGCTGCATTACTTACAGTAAGGGAAATTCTTCAAATACCACCCACCACAACTACGACCACCACTATCTCCCTCCTCCAGCCGCTGCACAAGAGCCCTCAACGTGGCCGAGCGTTTAGTCACGGTTAGAAGGTGATGCTAGAATATCACCCACCAGAAAGTGAGCGCCTTCACCTCCTCCTGTTCTCGGCCGGTCAGCTCCTCTTTGAGCAAATGAAAGAGGTTGGGTAGTAGGGCCCCCATATACCTTCGTCCATAAAACCTCTTGGTTAGCTCAGTTACTTTTCCTCCACCAGCTCTTCTTTTTCCTCCAGCAGCTTCTGATAACACGTCTTCATCCCACTTCAACAATGGAAAGCAAGTTCTGGAGAAGAAGATAAGCTTGAGTTAAGTAAAGTATGAGCCAACCTTAACCACCATTTTATAGAGTGATTAAGAGAGTATTAATGATTCCTTAATCAACATAATTTACCATTAAGGCCCTAAAAAATGGGTACATTCACACTGGTTAACCATACAAATTCCCATGCATAACAGTTTTTTCTCTGCCCGGGCCGTCTACAAAAATTTTTGAGGCTCCAGCTGAGAGGGGGCGAATTTAGTAGCCAATTGGCAACCTTCAAAGACAAACCGAATACCCGAAGGTTACCGCGAAGCCTACCGTGAGACTCGAAGCCTAATGTACTCACAAATTTACAAAAGCCCACAAAAAACCTATATTATAGTTAGTGAAGCTTCGACCATGCTTCAGTCCAACTCAGCTTATGGTCGAAGGAAGACAACTCAGAAGACAAATTTGGCAGAGCCGACTTCAGTATGAAATAGTTCTCTATAAGGATACACTTGTAATTTAACCTTCCTATAGTGACGTCACCTTTCTTATCTTCTATAAATAGGAAATGAGAGCTATCAAAGAGGGGTTGAGAGTTTTTTCCCATACACACCTTAAAAAGCTCTGATAACCTTCGAGCATCATTAAAAGTTTGAGGATTTAACAGACTCTAACCCAAATCTATATATCTTCACCTGAAAAATTCTCGCTAGAGGTCGTGGCTTCTAGGACTCCACGCAAGTGCGTTTATATAGAGCTTTCTCCATTTCTACTAAATATACTTGTTAAAGCCCCTTGACGAGCATAACCATCATGGTGTAAGAGTTTAATCTCTGGCCCCTCCACGAGATTAGGGCACTACATAAGAAATAGTTGTTTGGAATGTGTGTCATCATTAGCAGGGATCTTTGTTCGCCATTTATTTTAGTTAACAACAAAAAATTCCAAAATCAAATAAAACTTACCAACAAAGAGAAAATCATGATTAAAGCAAAAGAAAAGAACAACAATTAGGGCTAAACTTAAAAGAACCCATACAATGTCCTCATTTCTCTAACATATTGTTCTCTTCAGTTGTTAAACTTAAATATCTATTCTGAACAGTCCCATTATTAAATATCTATTGTGAATGCTTGTATGTATAATTTTGAACCGTGGCTGGCAAAATTTAATAATTCCTTTGGTCTAAGAAACAACATCTTTATAGATCCTGAACCGGAGTACCCATACTCCGACACAATGCATGCATGTCTATTTTTTAAGTCAAAATGAGGATGCAACACCCAAAGGTCAAATCCTAAATCTATTCTCATCTAGCAAAGTTAGGTGCTATGATCCAATGCATTAGCGCTGGTATCATCTTCACCGAACGTATTAGATGTCGAACTAAAATTATTATTATTTTCTTTCAGTTGGGCATTTTTTTGGATTATTTGGAACAAAAAAGACACCCTAGGAATGGAAATAATACACCTTGAGAGGGCCCCATGACATGCATGTGCCTTATATTTTTGCATTATGAAAATGGTGAACTGTGTTTATTATAGAGAGGTCCAAGTTGAAGTTGTTTATTATATAGAGAACAAATTAAAGCATATTGGTAAAAGAAAATCATGATTAAGTGTTGTTTATTAGGTCCCCAATTTTTGAATAAAAGTAAAAAAAAAATTGCATTTTACCAATATGCTTTTCTTTCTTAGCTTCTTTTGAGAAAAATAAAATGAATTAATTATTCTTGTGTCCTAGACAACGACATAGATTTTTCAACTTTCTGCCTATTTTGGATGTTGTTTGGATTGTACTACCGCGCAAGTCTTAGGTGCCGCTTTTTAGCTTCAGCCTATACAGGTACCCTATATGCCAGGAATGGTTATGAACACATTAATTATGGTGGTTTAGACATATAATAACGATTACATTGAGAAGAAAATTTAGCTAATCTAGTGTCAACAAACGTCTAAATCACTGCATTTTAGAACATAAACATTCCAAGTAGAGCAAGAGTGTCCTAAGCTATACATGTGCGTAACACTGCAGGAGTGCACATTTTCCTGGGGCTTTGTATATTAGATATGTCACGCCGCCAAAATCGGCATCTTAATAAGCTAATAAGAACGCGAATCCGGAGGTGTTATGCCGGCCAACCCGTACCCCACAGACAACCTAACCATAGAAAAATTCAGGCCCAATCATCTATGAGAGCACAACACAGAGAAATAGACAAATATAACAGCGGATGACAAATATAACAATATCTATAAAGAAAGATATACAACAATCAGAAAAATACAAACCAAACCGAGATCCAAAACAATTGCAAAGAAATAACCCTCCAGCATACTCTGCAACTGGATCACCTCCACCACAACCTGAAATGCTGTTATGCGAGAGTGAGCAAACCACGGCTAACTAACTCCCCAAATAAGCTAAACAATTATACCAACCAATGAGACGAATAATATGAAAATAGGATATAATGTTTTGATAATAATAAAAATAATATATACCAAGTCTGCCACGGATATCTAATAGAGAAGTACAATAACCCAAATAAATCTATCAGGCTACAACCCAGATGCCAAGGGTAACACCAATACTATAAACTACACTTCAAACACTGCTGAAGCCTACAGCGCCACGCGCAACCACTAAACCAATAGATGAAATAATCCATAAACATCTCTATCCACAGAGACTAAGCACCAACCAATGTCCTTAAAAACTAATATGAAACTCATAAGGAACTACAACTTGCTAACCATCTTATCTCAGTAAGAAAATAACACACAAGAGTGACAAACCACGCCCCCCTCTAACCCAACCAGGCTAACAACCACACTAAGAAAGTTGATTCTATAAAGAAGAGGAAAGGAAGAAGGAGATGAGGAATGCAGATGCTACAGCAATAGCAAGAGACGATGAATTTAGAATACACAGAAGTTCTATGATATGATATGATATGATGACTAGGATAATCCCATAATTATCTCAGATGCTAGATAATGAAAAATGATGTGATGCGATGACATGATTATCTGATATGATATGATGATGAAATGATATGATGACTAGGATAATCTTATAATTATCCCAGATGCTAGATGATGTGATATGATGAACTAAAATCCTAATGCTGAATGATTAAGGATAGATAACCGAAGAAATGAAGTTTACCTTAAAGAGATTTTAGTTGGATATAATGGGTACGATTAGTTTTCAAGCTCGGCCACACTTTGGATTTACACACAGAGCCAGCGTCCGAAACAGTGTTATAATTCCAAGAAATTTCAACCTCACGGAGGATTAGACTGGTACCTGAGGAAACTGTCTCATACAATCCCACACTCCTGAAGGGTAATAGATATGATAGTGTCCAGCCAGAACCTCACCAACTTATTTTAACCCGATGTAGGAATCCTTGGCCCTATCGAGGATCAGCCGATGTAGAGCTTTGTTATGTATCCTGACCTCATCAAGACAAGAAGAATAGATTATGATCAACAAATGCGAACAGATCCTAAAAGACTGAAACACAACGACCGCTAACACGGTAAGCGCACATAGGATAACCACCTGCCAAGGAGAGTGGCAAACAATCCTAACATGGATTCAAACAGTGACTCACCCATCACAACATCCAAACGACATCAGTCTCTCAGATCTCCTAACCAACATGAATACCATCAAGTTCTAGAGTACCATAGCTTTCAGCATAAACTAGTACACACGGGATAACCTACAAGCCTCCATCCAGATAGCCAACAATCCCCAAGAACAGAGATGCACCGTAACTCCTCTACTACTATACAAATTAATAATGGCTAGACCACGAACCACCCGAACATCCATATAACAGTCGAACCTAATCACTCGAACCAAGATACAAGCTAGGTAACCAAAACGAACTACCAACAATTCAATATAGAAATACAATGACGTAAAATCGTCGTAATCACCAGAACTGAGAATGACTATTTATAACCTACAAGGTTCTATCTAGTAGCTAAACACACAATATACCAAATGTGTACTAACTTAACCAAATAATCCAAGAAATACCATACTCCACCAGGGAATCTATCATTCTAAGCAACCTCCAAAAAAACAACAGTGCTCAAGGACAAAGCCTCGAGAACACAGAAAACACCTAGGATAATTCTAAGTATAAACGAATAACCCGAAGGTGCCCTAAGAAATCAACCATATACTAACATAATCATGGTATAAACATAATAATCTAGGCGTTACAATAACTCACGAATCAGTATAATGACCTAGTTATTCCGAAAGATAAAACTCGTCTGATATAAAGCTCGAAATAACAAACCCGGCAAAAATATCTAAACGGTACCCCAACAGTAAAGTACTCTGCCAATGACTTCCGAAACTCCAAATCAATCACGCAAAGGACCAGGAGCACCACAACATTAACCACTATCAAGGCTAGGAACCCAATCACAATTCTATCAAAGGATCCTCGCCTGAAACTGAGTTTCAAATCATCGCCACACTCGAATCAGCAACTGAACCTCATCACCCAATCACACTAAACCCCAATCACCACCACCGAACAGTTGCAAGGAAAACCCAACCAATTCAGCCCAACAATCAACACAACCCACAACTCAATAATACCCCAATAAACCAATAATCAAACCCAACAATCATAAAGGATTCCAAACTAAAATCAATCAACGAAATAGAAGAGAGATCCGTGAAATTACTCACCGAAGATGGACGGCTGAGCTCGGCAAGGGACGGCGTCCAATCGATGAATCGATGACAGAAATGAAACCCTCTCTCTCTCTCTCTGGAACTGAAATCAGGAAGTAGGAGATGATTCCTCAAGCCCCAATTCGAACAAGGAAGGAGAAGGATTGAAGAATTGAAGGGAGGAGAAGGATTTGAGAAGTTAGGGTTTTTAGCCGGCTAGAGAGAGAGAAGAAAAATGAGGAGAGAGAATGAGGAATGATATATAAACACTATGAAAAGTTGTTCGATGGATACGAAAGTCGTTCGAACGGCTAAGAGGTATTGGGGCCAAATTCCAAGAGACAAGTCGACTCGTTCGAACGAATGTGAAACTCGTTTGAATAAGAATTACCAAGGGCCAAACACCCAGGGGACATGAAGGTTCGTTCGAACGACAATCAACCTCATTATCGGGAACTGGAAAAACTCTAAAAAGTTACTCTGTGATCCTCCTGAACCACACCAAACACCAAGATCCTCAGAAGGCAGGAACAACCCAAAGTAACAAACACAACACCATCAGAGACCAACCACGGCTCCTAAAATCATAACTCCACCTCCTCTGCCCAACAACAGCATAAACCATAGAACTGGTAGAATACCAAACTCCAAATCACCATAATCATCATATAATATTAATAAAAATTCGGGTCATTATATTCTGCCCTCCTTAAAAGAATTTTATCCCGAAATTTAACATACCCCAAGCAGAGAAGATATCCCAAGCAATCTACTACCAACCGTAAACCATAACATATATCCAAAACTCTATAAGTGGATTGCCCTACTGGATTAAATACCAAAACCACTGCACGGACATCCGAATAGTGTAAGATCACAAGCCATAATCAAAACCTGTAACCAAAACGGAACTGGGAAATCAACTAACTCTAGAAGCCACCAACTAGATCACCTCCCTACGTGGAGCTCACCACCACCATGGTGCTGACCTACGGTACCCAACCCAGAACCACATCCACCGGTTAAAAGAGGAAGACCCTATAGTCATCAAGAACACTAACCACTAAGCAAACAAGATTCAACCTGAAGCTCTAGGATCTCAAACCTAGAGATGAAAAATCAAGTCCTAACACAACAAGAATCTACACAGATCCAACACGTAAAAGGTCTCAAGAGATCAACTCTAAACCAAACATGCAAAAAAGACACAGGACACCAATAAATCATCCTTACTCGCTCTAAGAATTACTCAACCTATGAGTGTAAGAACCGAGATAGGGGTTAATCTTGAGCTCTGATACCAATATGTCACGCCCCAAAAATTGCCTTCTTAATAAGCTATTAAGAGCGTGAATCCTGAGGTGTAATGCCGGCCAACCTGTACCCCACAGACAACCTAACCATAGACAAATTCAGGCCCAGTCATCTATAAGAGCATAACACAGAGAAATAGAATAATATAATAGCGGATGACAAATATAACAATATCTATACAGAAAGATATACAACAATCAGAAGAATACAAACCAAACCAAGGTCCAAAACAATTGTAAAGAAATAAGCCTTTAGCTTACTCTGCAACAGGATCACCTCCACCATAAACCTGAAATGTTGTTATGCTAGAGTGAGCAAACCACGGCTCACTAACTCTCCAAATAAGCTAAACAATTATACCCACCAGTAAGACGAATAATATGAATATAGGATATAATGTTTTGATAATAATAAAAATAATATATACCAAGTCTGCCACGGATATCTAATAGAGAAGTACAATAACCCTAATAAATCTATCAGGCTACAACTTAGATGCCAAGGGTAATACCAATATTATAAACTACACTTCAAACAATGTTGAAGCCAACAACGCCATGCACAACCACTAAACTAATAGATGAAATAACCCCTAAACATCTCCATCCACAGCGACTAAGCACCAACCAATATCCTCAAAAATAAATATGAAACTCATAAGGAACTACAACTTGCTAACCATCTGATCACAGAAAGCAAATAACACACAAGAGTGAGCAAACCACGCCCCCCTCTAACCCAACCAGGCTAACAACCACACTAAGAAAGCTAATTCTATAAAGAAGATAAAAGGAAGAAGGAGATGAGGAATGCAGATGCTACGGCAATAGCAAGAGACGATGAATTGAGAATACGCAGAAGTATTATGATATGATATGATGACTAGGATAATCCCATAATTATCCCAGATGCTAGATGATGTGAAATGACGTGATGCAATGACGGGATGATCTGATATGATATGATGATGATATGATATGATGGCTAGGATAATCTCATAATTATCCCAGATGCTAGATGATGTGATATGATGAACTAAAATCCTAATGTTGAATGATTGAGGATAGATAACCGAAGAAATGAAGTTTACCTTAAAAAGATCTTAGTTGGATACAATGGGTACGATTAGTTTTCAAGCTCGGCCACACTTTGGATTTACACACGGAGCCAACGTCCGAAACAGTGTTATAATTCCAAGGCATTTCAACCTCCAGAGGATTAGACTGGTACCTGAGGAAACTGTCTCATACCATCCCACACTCCCGAAGGGTAATAGATATGATATTGTCCAGCCAGAACTTCACCTACATATTTTAACCTAATGTAGGAATCCTAGGTCCTATCGAGGGTCAACCAATGTAGAGCTTTGTTATGTATCCTAACCTCATCAAGATAAGAAGAATAGATTATGATCAGCAAATGCGAACAGATCCTAAAAGATTAAAACACAACGGCCGCTAACACGACAAGCATACATAGGATGACCACCTACCAAGGAGAGTGGTAAAAAATCCTAACACTGATGCAAACAGTGACTCACCTGTCACAACATCCATACAACATCAGTCTCTATGATCTCCAAACCAACATGAATACCATCAAGTGCTAGAGTACCATAGCTGTCAACACAGACTAGTACACATGGGATAACCTACCAGCCTCCAACAAGATAGCCAACAATCCCTAAGAACAGAGCTGCACCATAACTCCTCTACTACTATACAAATTAATAGTGGCTAGACCTCGAACCACCTGAACATCCATACAACAGTCGAACCTAATCACTCGTACCAAGATACAAGCTAGGTAACCTAAAGGAACTACCAACAATTCCTTATAGATAATACAGCGGCGCAGAATCATCGTAACCACCATAACTGAGAATAACTATTTATAACCTAAAAGGTTCTATCTAGTAGCTAAACTTACAATATACCCATTAATGTGTACTAACTTAACCAAACAATCCAGGAGATACCATACTCTAACAAGGAATCTATCATTCCAAACAACCACCAAATCAACAACAGTGCTCAAGGACAAAGCTTCGAGTACACAGAGAAGACCTAGGATAATTCTAAGTCTAAACGAATAACCCGAAGGTGCCCTAAGAAATCAACTATATACAAATATAATCACGGTATAAACATAATAATCTAAGCGTTACAATAACTCACGAATCAGTATAATGACCTAGTTATTCAGGAAGATAAAACTTGCCTGATATAAAGCTCAAAATGACAAACCCGGCAAAAATATACAAACAACACCCCAACGGTAAAGTGCCCTGCGAATCGACTTCCGAAACTCCAAATCAATCACGGAAAGGACCAGGAATTCCACAACATCAGCCACTTTCAAGGCCCGGAGCCCAATCACAATTCCAACAAAGGATCGCCTGAAACTGAGTTTCAAATCAGCGTCACACTCGAATCAGCAACTGAACCTCATCACCCAATCACACTAAATCCCAATCACTACCATCTAACAGCTGTAAGGAAAACCTAACCAATTCAGCCCAACAATCAACACAACCCACAACTCAATCATACCCCAATACACCAATAATCAAACCCAACAATCACAAAGGATACCAAACTGAAATCAATCAACAAAATAGAAGAGGGATCCGTGAAATTACTTACCGAAGAGGGACGGCTGAGCTCGGCAACGGACAGCGTCCAATCGATGATGGAAATGCAGCCCTCTCTCTCTCTCTGGAACTGAAATTAAGAAGTAGGAGATGACTCCTCAAGCTCCAATTCGGACAAGGAAGGAGAAGTATTAAAGAATTGAAGGGTGGAGAAGGATTTGAGAAGTTAGGGTTTTGAGTCAGCTAGAGAGATTGAAAAAAAATGAGGAGAGAAAATGAAGAATGATATATAAACACTACGAAAAGTCGTTCGAACGTATACGAAAGTCGTTCTAATGACTAAGAGGTATTGGGACGAATTCCAAGAGACAAGTCGACTCGTTCGAACGAATGTGAAACTTGTTGGAACGACAATTGCCAAGGGCCAAACGTCCAGGAGACATGAAGGTTCGTTGGAACAACAATCAACCTCGTTCAAACGGGAACTGTAAAAACTCCAAAAAGTCACTCTGAGATCCTACTAAACCACACCAAATACCAAGATCCTCAGAGGACAGGAACAACCCGAAGTAACAAACACAACCCAATCAGACACCAACCGCAGCTCCTATAATTATAACTCCGCCTCCTCTGCCCAGCAATAGCAGAAACCATAGAACTGGTGGAACACCAAACTCCAAATCACCATAATCATCATATAATAACAAAAAAATTCTGGGTCATTACAAGATAAGAGTAATTAGGTCTTCCATCCTGACCAACTAATTAAAATGCACAATTAATCACTTGATGCTTAGTATAATAGATAGGGTAATTAGGTCTTCTTATTCCTTACCAACTAATTGAAGTGTGCTTAATATGGTACAACTAATTACTTTTGACTTGCCAACTAAATAAAAGCTTAGTATATCCATTTTCATCATTTGGTGATCAAGTTTAAAGAGCAACCACAACAGCCACCCTAAACTTATTTTAGGAGGCAAAAACTAATAAAATGGCTTTTATAAACTCCCTATTCAACTCCATATCCCTATATATTTGTTTTCACTGATCTCCTCAAGGATGGGGAGTCTAGAGAAAAATTTGTTCAGCCACATAAGACTCATATTACGTGGAAAGTTAATTTTGATGTGGAAAGTAAAGAAAAGAGCTGAAAAGAGTTAATTTTTACCTCTACTTTTTAGACATGGCTAATTTGAAGTGGTTTAGGTATTTAATTTTGTGATGTAGCTCATTTATGTGGGGAGTCTGTTATATCCACAACATCAAATTTGGGTTGAAACTCCTCAAAAATACATTCTATCATAGAGAGGCTATTATGGATGCTCTAAGAAAAAAATTTAGCTCTCTCCTAAGCCACCATTTTTATATCTATCACCCTTCACAACTCAACACGTGGACAGGACAACAAGGCAAAGGCATCCTCTTTATTTCTTTAATGCATATTTATGTGAAATTAGGGTTTCCCTTTGAAGAAAAATAAAGTTATAACCCCTAACAAAGAAAAGCTTACATATTTATTTTCCAAGTGTCTTGATTGTGATCATTTACAAGGCGAAGCAACAAAAACTCTCGTATCTATAATGGAGTTTTACTTTTATTTTTGCAGTTTGCACTAAGTCTATAACTATCCCATTTACAGTGATGCTTTATTCTTTAGAATTATTTCATAAATTTATAGAGATGTGATGAATGAATATGTCGAGGGATTGAACTTTGAAGAGAGGAGAGTTCAGAATTTTATGGATTTTTGGGATTAGTGAAAAGTGAGAGAGATTTTATCTCTCTTCCTAACTTTCCTCTTGCCTTGCTGTCTCTGTCCCTGTGTCGAATTATTAAGGGTGAGAGATAAAAATGATGGCTCGAATTATTATAGTGAGAGATATAAAGATGATGGCTCAAGAGGGAGCAAAAATGTTTTCATTGAACGACTTGAGATCTAGCGCACGCAACCAGTTCTCAACTAAACTCACCATAAAATGTAACTTTCAAAACACAAAAACTTGATCATAAATATTTTACTAAACATTTGCTTTGATTACCTATTTATGAACGTCTCTGGTAGCTCCATCATACAAGGGTGCAACCACAACTATTTTTCTGCCTAATCGATTGGAATATAATGTAATTATTAGTTTCTGCAAAATGTCCATAACTGTATATTTAATTCTTACATGGAGGGAGGCTAATTTCAGTGCAAATAACTGTGCACAAAGGGCTAGTTTTCTTACCAATGGGGTAGAATAGTGGTACACCTACTGGCCAGATTTCATAAAGAAGATGAAAACTCTTTATCAAATATACTATAAGTTCTGATAATGTTTTGTTGGGCAAAGGATAGGACATGTCTACTCTAGGTGCTTACTATTGAAATATATGTTGAGATATATGCCGCATCGGGTATTCAAGCCTTGTATCTCAATGATATATGATCCTGGGCTACTACTCTCATTGTCAATTGATTTTAAGATGGAACCTTTAGTTCTAATTTAAACAACATTTCGATTCATACGTTGAGTAACAGAGTCCCAGTCATTTTTTTTTCTCGAGCATCTAATGTAGGCTCCTTATAGTTAAAATAAAGAAGAGAAAATGCTAAAAATTAAGTTTTTACCATCCCCAAGAGGATAGTTGATTTGGGTTTCAATACTCTCAAATAAATTTTGGGTAGCCACCCGGATAACTTTATTACGGAAAAGTTAAAATTACTTTTACCCAGTAAATTTTGGACATATCAGTCATTAAACTTGCTATTTTGAGGATTCATGCCACTAGCTAAAATTATAGTCCATGAAAATGTGTGAAATCGTGGGTGGTAGTTTCATATATGTCTTGATTGAGAATAGGTAACGTGCTGAAGGTTAGTTATGGCAACGTGAAGCAGTAAACTGGGAAAAAAGAGAGGTTTTACTTTTGCTTTTTTATTTCTAGAGAACCAAAACCAGAACCATTAGCAACTGCAGTAGTAGTAGTACCACAAATTTCTCTCCCTCATTCTAACTTCTTCTCTTCTTCTACTATTACAGAAGTTTCAACTAAATTCTCTTACAATGTCGGCACTCACCAACCTTGCTTAGAAACATCTCCATCTCTGTTTCAAACCATCTCTCTCTGACATCTGAGCAAAGGGTACAAACATGATTTCTTCAAAATCAAAGTGAGCACAAACTTCTCTCACTCTGATCTACTATGAGCATCACTGTTTACTTTCATTTTATGATCGTTTTAGTTGATTTTAATGTCTGGGGTTGTCTTAAATTTGGATTGTTTCTCTGGGTTTGATTTTGATTGGTTGGATTGTAGAGTTTTAATTTTGGGATTTTGTGTAATTGTTGATTTTTGGGTTTAATTGGGGTTGATTTGATCTGGAATTTTGTTTAATTTGGGGATTGTGAGATACCCATTTGTTGATTTTGGATTTTGTAATTGATGATTTGTGTTTGATTTGATCTGGGTTTGGATTTAGATTAGATTGGGGAAGATAGGGTTCATTAAAGTTGTTACCTTTTTGGAGTTTTAATGTATTTTTTTGTTAATTTGTGTGATTGGGTTTTAGTGGCATTGTTTATTTATAGCAATCTGTTGATGTAATTATGGTCTTTGGATCTTAAGCAGATCTGGGTTATCTGAATCATCAAACAATGGTGTCAGCAAAGCCCCAGCAACCCCAACCTCAAGGGTTAGTAAATTGAGTAGGGGAGTAACTAAATCAGACCCTAGTTCACCTTCGCCACAGCCGAATCCACGTCTTTCTATTGATCGGTCGCCGAGATCGGTGGAGTCTAAGCTTGCCGTGGATCGGAAATCCTCCCGGGTCACGAGTACGACTACACCCGATGTACGTTTAATAAAATATTTGTGATTTGTGGTCTATAATTTTGTTGAATTTTGATGGGAGTTATTGATTTTGAGTTTTGATTGTAGAAACCAACGCCGCCACGTACAACTAAAGGATCGGAATTACAAACCCAGTTGAATCTAGTTCAGGAAGATTTGAAGAAGTTGAAAGAGAAGTTGGCTTCAGTAGAGATTGAGAAGGAGAAGGCTTTGGAGGAGCTGAAGGAAATCAAGAGAGTATCTGAGGAAGTAAATGGAAAGCTTGGGGAAGCTTTGGTTGCTCAAAAGCGAGCGGAGGAGACTACGGAGATTGAAAAATTCCGGGCTGACGAGTTAGAACAAGTGGGAATAGATGCAGCTAAGAAAAGGGAAGATCAATGGGAGAAGGAGATTGAGGATGTCCGAAAGCAACACGCTCTGGATGTGGCTAGTTTGAACTCATCAAGCGAAGAGCTCCAACGAGTAAAGAATGAGTTGGCCATGACTTCGGATGCAAAGAATCAAGCATTGAGTCACGTTGATGATGCAACAAAGATTGCAGAGATTCATGCTGAGAAGGTGGAGCTTCTCTCTGTAGAGTTGGGTAAAATGAAAATGTTGCTCGACTCGAAAGTTGAGACAGAGGTTAATGAGACTACTGGATTAGTTAAGGAATTGAATTCCGAGGTGGATTCTCTGAAACAAGAACTCGAGAAAGCAAAAGCCACAAATGAGAAGTTGACGGAAACAGGAAATATCACAAATGCAAAGTTGGAAGAAGCATTAATAACTATTGGGCAACTAAGAATTGAGGTGAATGCTGCGAAAAAGTCTAAATCTGAAGCAAGTAACCAAGTGGAGGAGTTGAAAACGAAAGCTCAGATGTTGGAGGCTCAAGTTGATGAAGCGAATCAGCTGGAGAGATCTGCGTCAGATTCTTTGGCTTCGTTGATGGAAAAGCTAGAGGAGAAAAGTTGTTTATTGCAAGAAGCAGAGTCTGAGGTTGGTTCTCTTAAAGTAAAATTACGGACTTTGGAGATCTCATTTGAGAGACAGACAAGAGATCTTGAGGAGTTAGAAACATGTTTTGAGATGGCGAAACAAGAAGCCTCGGAAATGGAGAATTTGTATAAAACACTAGCGGCTGAGATCCAAACCATAAAAGAGGAAAAAGAGCTAGCTTTGACCAATGAGAAACTCTCTGCTTCACGCATTGAACACCTGTCAGAGGAGAAGAATAAACTGAGAATCCAGTTGGAGATATCTAGAGATGAAGAGGATAAGAGTAAGAAGGCAATGGAAAGCTTAGCTTCAGCTCTTCATGAAGTTTCCTCAGAAGCAAGAGAAGTCAAAGAGAAGCTTTTATCCAATCAGACTGAGCTCGAACATGCAGAGTCTCAAGTAGAGGATTTGAAATTGGTTTTGAAAGAAACAAATGAAAATTACAAAACCTTGCTTGACGAGTTGAAACACGAGGTTGATCTCCTTAAAACTACTGTTCAAGAATCCAGTCTCGAAGTTGAGAATTCGAAGACCACATGGAGTCAAAAGGAGTTGGATTTCATGAATTCCTTGAACAATTCAGAAGAAGAAACTTGCTCCCTCAGAAGAGAAGTGGATAGGCTGATTGGTTTACTCAAAGAAACGGAACAAGATGCACATGCATCAAAGAAGGAAGGATCCCAGTTGCAGAACTCCCTTAGTCAAGCAGAAATTGAGTTGGGTTCCTTAAAAGGAGTTGTTGATGAAGTTAAAGGTGAGATCATGACGCTGGAGGACAGTTTATTAGACAAAGAGAATGAGTTAAAAAGCATCAACCAAGAAAATGAGGAAACTCGAAAGAGAGAAGCTGCTGCTCTTGAAAAAGTCCAAGAGTTATCTAAGTTGCTTGAAGAAGCGAAGAAAAAGACTGAAGAAAATGGGGATCTCTCAGATAGCGAAAAAGATTATGATTTGCTTCCGAAGGTGGTAGAATTTTCAGCGGAGAATGGGGACGGAGGAGAAGAGGAGAAACCCAAAGTGGAAATTCTTCCATCTCAACAAGTTGATGAGATATCGAGAGACACAGAATTCCCTTTGGAGAGTGGAAATGGAAATCCCAAAGATGTATGCCAATCAGTTCAGGGGGAGGCTAAGATGTGGGAGAGTTGCAAGATTGGTGAGAACGACTTATTGCCCGAAAAGGAACATGACCCTGAATCATTTGAAGGAGAAGTTGATTCAAAAGCCGATGAGGATAGCTTCGACCGGGTAAATGGGTTGTCATCAACAGAAAACATCGATAATGGTAGTTCTTCCCCATCAAAGCAACAACTGCAAAAGAAGAAGAAACCATTGCTCCATAAATTTGGAAGCTTATTGAAGAAAAAGGGAAGCAGCAACCATAAGTAGCAATAAAAATCAGGCAAGTTCATGTTTTGACTTCTACTTCTTGGTTTGGAATCTCAGATATTAGTTATATAAACGCATGGCTATATAATGGTGAATTATTATCTGATTTGATTCCCTTCTTGTTGAGTGTTTTTTGTATCTGATTTTTTTTTTGTGATTTTGTTACTCATTTTCATGGAGAAAAGTGGGTTCTTCTCTAATTGTATTTGATCTTTTGCATGGGGAGGTTTTATCTTCAGACTTTTTATGGTATCTGCAGAAGTTAATGAAAATGAGAATGAAACTTATTTATCGCCTTTGGTTCTCTTTTATAGCATGGTTTTGTTCTAAATCTCACAATAATTATGAAGCCTGGTTCAACAAACCATTCTATTGATCTCACATTTTGTTCCACTGGTTGTGGCTCAGACTTGTAGTGGTACACCTGGAACCATAATTAACGTTTGGAGGTACTTGAGGTTTACTCTTATTTTAGGAGGTAAACTGTATATCTTCAGATTCCATGGGCATCTAGAGTTTAGACAATATCCTATGCATAGTAATAATCCTAGCCAAATTGCCTAGAAAATTTTAGGCAAAAGATCACCTTAGAGAAGTTTTTAGAAGTTCAGTTCAGTTCCCTAGTTTGAACTTTTTTGTCGAAGTTATTTCAGTAGTAGTTTGTTATTGAAATTTTAGTTCAGCCGCAGGGCATTGTTAAAGCCATGGGCACAGGAGAATGGCATTTAGTCCGTCACGCAACTATGAGTGTCCGTGTGCAACTAGATCGAATGACATTCAGTCTGTTAATGCAATTACTGAAAGTCTCCCTTTATGCTTGTAGCTATGATCAAAATCATCAAATCCTAGTGCAATTACAATTACTTCTTATTAAAGCGTAAGTGACAAGAACTTCTCCTTTTCTCCTCCAAAGGCGGGGATATCTGCTCTGCAAAGGTAGGAACATGATTTGCGTCTGGCGCCTAAGCAACAAGTGTTGCTCCTATAGCATAGGCGCCCGCTTCCTGCCATCAATTTTTTTTTCTTATTATCAATTTTGCAAAATCCTCACTGTCTACCCTCTCCCTGGTTTAGAGAAAAATGGGGAAGAAATAAGGTCTATTGATGTTTTTAACAAACCAGACGCCATTGCGGGTGATTGTCTTGCTTGGAGATGCTCTATTTTGCTACTGCTCCCCAAACTTTGGAGATGCTCTTATCATTGTTGATGCAGTAAGAGTTCAATCAAACAATGCAGTACATGTTTCTTCTTGTAGGGGACGAACTTTGATAGCCACCCAAACATGCATTGTGTGTGAATCATATCCAAATCCTTGTAGTTTTTGTTGCTTTGAAATGCAAGCCGGTTTTATATAGAGATCGGTAACCCCCAACCCCATGGGGTTTCGAACCCAGGACTCCTCTCCTGGTGGAGGTCACAGACACCACTAGGTCACAATTATCTGTGTAGCTGGAGCTGTTCTGTTCAGACAAACTTCAAGTATATTTGTCTGGAATCATTTTCTTCTTTAATACCAGCCTGATACTACAAAAAAGAAAAAGTCACACTGGTGTTTCTATCTGGTCCTATTTGTGCTGGAACAAACTCAGGTCCAATCTCGACTTAAGGATACCGCACTTTCTGCTACTACCTATTGGAGTTTAGGCATAGTTGCTCGCTGGGAGTTTGGAAATACATTATAATCTGGTACATGAACCCAGGTTTTGATCACTCTCTCAATTAAGCTGGTCCTTAGACAATCTTTACTGATCGTTAAGGCGTTTGTTCAGATGGTCGAGGGATCATGAAGCCGATTCACACGTGAGATCAACCGTAGTAGTACAGAATTTTGTTGGGTACATACACAAAAGTCATTCATATTCACATGGGTGACGTAAAGTCGAGCCCACAGTAAGGACGAGGAAATGCATTCGATACTAACTAGATGCGAGGTCACTCTGAGAGTGAGACTTCCTCAACCACCACTCTGTGATGGCGTGATGGATCCTTCTACTACTACCCTACCTCGGAAAAGTTGTATTTGAAACCAACCAAACATATACATATTTGGCTAAAAGACTGACAAAGACGAATATCCACCACTCCCATAGATCTTAACAAAACAACATATTTCACTCCTTGCATCACAGGAAGACGAGAGAGTATTTCAGTGGTAGATTTTTGTTATTGGCAAAAAAAAAATACTGTAACAAAAGGATTAGTTCAAATAAGCTGTCTCTGTTAGCCGAACTCTCCATGGTTACTACCTAAAAATGCAACCATGAAACCGATATTTTTAGCTGAAGGCAAACAGTTAGTGTAGTAGCCTACTCGTAGTCTTTCAAGACTAATCGAATACTAGAAAGCTACGTTGAAGCCTACAAAGACTCGAAAAGCTCAAGGAACCTACAAAACAGCCGAAGGCATATGATATACCTGAAGCCTTTCGAAACTAACCGAACACTCGAAGGCCACATCCAAGCTTACCAAAGAGCCGAAGTCTACTACAAGAATCGAAGCCGAAGGCAGTCGCGCAGCATACAGAACCCAACAAAAGTTTCAAGAAGACTTCCAACATATTAACGTATAGTCGAAGGCAGACAAACCTGAGAGCCAGCTCACCAAACAATTCAGCAAAACAAGCCGCCAGACAGCTACATTAACATAACTGACCTTCCGTACAGCTACCCCAAAAGGGTAAACATGTAATATGACCTTACTGTGGTGACTCATTTTTTCTTATCTCCTATAAATAGGGGAGGGGAGCTACCATAGAGAGGTTAGAGAATCTCAGCCCAAAACCTCTCATAAGATTGAAAACCTTCGAGCATATTCAAGCTCCATTCGATTCGAACTGTAATCTCATTTACATATCCATCATCCCATTCAAATCCTCACTAGAAGTTTGTAGCACGGTATAACCTCTAGTCGGACCTAAATCCCACGGTGTAAAAGCGCGAACTCCACTCAACGAGATTACGCCCCTACAGTTAGCTAACTTTACTTCTTGAGTGTATCAGCAATAGCTTTCGCCTCAAATCTAGATATTTTTAGGTGAAGGGAAACAATTAACTAACTTTACTTCTTGAGTGTATTAGCAATAGCTTCCGCCTTAGTTCTAGAATGGTATATATCGTAACTTCTATTTCTTTCTTAGATTTATGTTTCTCAGCTCAAGTCTCTTAGAGCATATGCAACAGCTAGGTGAAGGATGAAGTGGTAAAGATAGAGAGTGAATTAACCCTCTTTTCTCTTTTCTCTTTTCTCCACCCACAACTAGGTGGATTAGCTTATGTGGCAGCCCTAAATCCACCGTGAGGGTGGTAGTACTACCACCCTGAGGTGGATTTTTACTTTATTGATGCCCCTCACTTCTGAACTGCTGGCATCAAAAGCCAATTATATAATGACACTTGTTCAGCTACCATTGGTTTTCATGCCCCTCACTTGAAGTGCGTAGCATGTATATGCCCCAGATTAATTAATTCAAAGCAGCTAGGTGGCATCATTTAATTGGTTCTCATGCCCCTCACTTCTGAATTGCTAGGCATATTTAGACGTTGGATTTGTGATACGTGGCCACATCTCAACCGTTGGTCGGCCCGGGCAGTTCAGAACTGCGATGAGGAGAATTCATATTGTTTTGTGTTGTGGGGAAACTATTGTGGGGTGGATAGCATTTGGGTGAATTGACTAACCTTACTGCTGTATATGCTCTTAGTTCATTGTATGTAATACCTAAAATCTTGATCTCAATAATGTATGCATCACAAACATCATCTACACATTTTTGGACATAATAATACGATGTTAGAACTAGAAGGATGGAAACAAGTTTGCAGGTGCAAAAAACATATCCAAGAAGCCTAACTAGTTAATCATACAGTAAATAACCTAACCAAAATGATGACGTTAGAAATTCCAAGAAACAAGTATAAAGGTGATATAGGATAGGATTTCATACTTACGGAACTTAACTGGCTTCTTCTTTGTTCTTGTGTTCGTTGTTGCTCCTTCAGTCATTTCTCATCACGAGTGAAGCAATTGAAGCAAGAGTCTCGACATAAATACACTATCTATAGAGATAACTAAGGCATTCCTAACCATTGGGCTCTTGGCCTAGTAGTGGCTTTAACTCTTCGCCTAGAGAGAGAGGTCGTGAGTTCAAATCCAGCGAGCTCAGGGTTCAGGATCCCTACCAAGAAACCCCAGGTTGACCTCAGAAATAAATAAATAAAAATAGCGATTATGCAGTCCTTGTATTTCAGAAACCCCTAATACTACTTGTTTCTTGATCATATTTAAGCACGCGGTCTTCATAGCTCCCTATTTGAGAAATGGGCGAAAACCATTATATACTGAGTTTTAAATCATCTAGGCAATCTTCAAACTAGCAAAGCATGATTGGCCTTAATATGCATCTACCCCATTCTCGTTCTTAAGGCAGTCTATAATTGGTTTGATAATTTGTAAAACTTGCTCTATTTGCCAAGACCTATAGTATTGATCTAACATTTTCAGTGAGACCAAGACGTCAAGAATCTTATGCGGACACTATGGATTTAACTACAAATATATTCCTTATATCCATAGTGTACGCGTACAGGCCACTAAAGAAGGAAACTATTTGTTCCAATTAACAAAACTTTCACCTGACAAGGAACAGATTTTGACTGGAGGCGATGAGGTAGAAGCACCAACTAGCATGAAACAACAAGGTGTGAAGCCATCTCTTACTAAACACGCTAAAGCGAAAGCTAAAGCAACACCCTTAGAATTTTCCGGCACGAAGGACAAACGGAAGAAGATTTGTGTAATCTTTCTTCCACCTATAGCCTTAAAAGCATCGTGTAGGCAGCTAGCTCCCAATATGCATCGAGACTTAACTGATGGGCTAGCAGGGCCGGCCTGGAGTTTAGGAGGCCCTAGGCGAGGTTAAAAAATAAGCCCCCCCGTGGGGATTTTTTTTGTAGTAATTGTTAAGAGTTGGGTCCAACCCAACGTGGGAGCCCAACTGGGTTGGGGTGTTCTATTGGACTCCTAACAAGCGCATAGGTCTTTAGGATTTATGGGGAGAGTTTAAGTAGGATAGGTAGCCTCATTTGTTGGGTTATCCTTTTTGTAGCTTGTACAGAGAGATACAATTTTTATTAATAAAATATTTCCTTTTCTCTCTCAAATTACTCTTGATTATATAAAAGCTATAATCTATTATTGTCCAACACGTTATCAGGACGTAGAGCTAGTAAATCAGAAGGGTGAAGAAAGAACTCTAAGAATGTAAAACTATTTGGCTGTTGACAACGGATAGATACAAAACTATTTTTGTTGAGAAGCCTATTCAACAAGGTTTCCAACGATATATGGCACGTCATTAGGAGATGTCCTAATCGCCATGAAATTGGCATTGAATTAGGGCAGTTCGCGACCAAAAATAGCAATTTTAGGTCATGATGAAGTCAGCAATACAATTTTTATTTTAAAATATTTAAAGAATATTATTTCATTATTTGATGACGTCATCCTTATCCAGACGCTGACGTGATAGTGACACGTGTCTAAGACTCGAGGCATGCCACGTGGCAATGGGACCCACTTGCTGACATGACAGTGACACGTGGCATGCATAATAGCCTAATTCCTAGATACGGACTTAGCCTTTACACCAAATGTATTTAGAACGTTCAAGAATAACAGACAATAAATAACAAGACTGGTTGGCATGGAAAACCTTTGAATAAGTTAAAAACCACGACCTCTCCTGAGGATTTCGAGAAAGTGATGACCTTATTGAGATTGCTAGTGTATTACAATGAACGATTTTAGAATATAGGATGATAAAGTATGAACTTTTCTATGGTGATCGTTTCGTCCCTCATCTGGAGTTCTCGAGGTTCTCTTTTAGGTTCTATAATATGATCGTTTGATGACCATAAAGTTCCTTAATGATGGACGTTACAAAGTGAGTATGAGATATTCTTTGACCAGGTTGTGTAACATTCCGACCTTTACTGCTGTACAACAACTCTATTATTGACTGTGTGCTTCGCGCAGGTGAAACGGCTGGTGTAGAGGTCGAAAGATATGTCTCGAACTGGGGAAAGTTTGGTTACGTCTTTAGTAGTGCTTCCTGTATGCTGATGAGATCGAGGGTGAGATTTGAGTCCAAGATACGAAATAAGCTATTACAAGATGGCTCTCAACCAATAGCATGAGTATTACTGAGGATGAGTGGTATTGGTTGAGAAACTCGTTCTGTACATATTTGTGATTGTGCCACGTGTTCTGTTATTGAGGTCAAAAGTTCATCCGTAGTTCGAAGATGAAGTATGAGCTCACGATGCGGAATAAGCCACTACAGCCATCCCCTCTCAGCCAACTGTACGAGAATGATTGTAGGCGAGTGGTATTGGTCGATAAGTGTCATTAAATGCTGTAGTTATGTCGAAAGTTCATTTCCAATGTCAATTCATGAATCTCTCTTGGTGTCTGTTGGGTTTCCAAGAACCAATGACCGTAGTCAAATATTGTTGCATGGGGAATCCAATTGGCGTTGGGAATTTATAGAATCTGCTTTGAATGCTAATCTGGGGAATTTATTTGTAGTCAAATATTGTTGCATGGGGAATCCATTTGGCGTTGGGAATTTGTAGAGTCTTCTTTGAATGCTAATCTGTGTATAAAAGGTACTATGAGTTTTGCTTTGAGGAGTAAACCCTTCGTCTCTGATTTCTTCCTCATTGTTTTCTTGCGGTAACAATGGTGACGACTAGGACTCAGGCCCGAGAGTCTAGGATCCAGAGGAAGATGGAGGAATTGCGTATTAGGTATTTTGGTTATTAATCGCTGTATCTGCCTACTCCAATTCCTATGTTTCCCACTTTTCATCGTATATCTTATGAAGAAGTGATGGAGGTAGAGGATGATTACTACCAAATGGTACGTTTTTATTACTTGGTGACATCTGAGGCGGAACGTTGTAGCGGTCATTGTCTGCTGGTGGAGGAGGCTTTTATAACTAAAGATGAAGCAGTAGGCATTCGCTCGAGGGAGTCTCGTCGATATCCTGCTAATGAGTGAGTCTTGCTGAAGAAATGAGGCCTTCTGTCTGTCTCTAGCTTGCGGGGAGGTGAGGAGGGTACAGAGGATCATTTTCTTCCATGGACCATAGTTTTTTAGCCATGAAGAAGATCTTTCATCTTTGAAACCTATTTTGACTTCCTTGCGTCATGTAGCACGGGATCAAAGTTTGGGGTCTGCTTTTTCTGTGAACTGTTTGTGCCAGAAAATGGATTTCGAGCATGTAAATTGAAGTAATCTATAAAATCTCTGTTGTAAAGTATTTTGCAAGAACAATTTTCGGACTGAATAAAATATATGTTTTCTGTTATGATGATACTGTGTCTTCGGGCTTGGCTGTTTTCCCTTTCTGTTTGTACCATTGGCGTTGTTTGTGAGAGTTGAGGTAAAATTTAGAGAAGGTCGAGTTGCTGGTTCGAACTGGAAGTCTTATGTATATACGAGTTATGCGACATGGTTGAGATGGAGCTGTGTGTGTGAATGTTTGGCTAGATGTCATCGTGGCTGTTACCATACAGGCCTCAAAGGGGATATTTTGTGCTATGGGGGTAATGATTTGTCACTATATTCTGCATATATATTATGCTATTCCAGAGATGTTCTCACCAATATTTTCTGAGGAAAATCTGTGAGGTGATTAATTCTGCAGAGATCTTCCTTTGTCTATAAGTAGGGATTCCTTGCTGTTGTTACTTATATTGTTCTGGAGTTGTTGTGTTCGAGCATGGTGAGGACTCGTTCTCAGTGTACGCAGCAGGCGGCATATGGCTTGTTTCATATCAACGTTGCTGAACTCTGTGAACACTATTTTCGCCACTTGCCGTATGATGCTATTCTTTCGGAATGGCCATTGAATCTGGTTGGCCTGGATGATGAATGCAGGCGTGTTGAGCATGATCGCCTCGTTTGGTGCAACATTTTTTGTAGGTCTCTGTTGGATCCTCGTGTAGGAGAACTGACTATTCGGCAGCTCGCATGCGATAAGATCATGGAAGATGATGTAAGGGCAGGGAATGGGGAGTTAATTATGTCTGGGCAACCAAACCATCGGGGTTTCTTCAGATGTAACTGGGGAGTTCGGTGAGCTCGAGGTCGTGATATTTGTTAAAAGTAATATGTTTTGTGGTAGTATTCTTTGGTGGAGTTTTGAATAAATTTAATATGAGAGATTGTGAGAGAATAAAGTATGTAATGTTCTGATCTGATTGAATAAAGTATTCTATTATATTTATTATGTACGGATGTTGTGTATGACAGCTGTAGGATTTTAACATCTATAGGGATATCTTTGAATTTTAAAAATTGAGCTATTTTAGTAAAGTTTGTACGATCTTGGTAGAGTATAAGTAAGATAATTGATCATTTTGGTACTGGGCAGAAAAAAGGTGTATGGTTAGTAATGGTAGATAACAGAGATAAACGTGATGGTGGCAAACGTTATCACAGAAGTCATGATGATGTTATAAAATGAAAAGACGTGCCTGTAGCAACAGTGGGGATAAGTAACACGTGTCTGAAGTGGCCGTCATTTCATAAACTGAGGGAGAGTATAAAAATTCTTCTCTCCCTCCCTCATAAATTATTTACAGTTTAGAGAAAGAAAAAAGTGGTATACATCTCATTGTCAAGGAGAGGAGGCGTTTGAGTGCTGATTGCGCTTTGAGAAAGATATCTTCATCGAGTGATAGGAAGTTATCGGAGAGGCAACGGGAACGTTCGTATTTGAAGAGACGACCGGGTAAAGTAGAGGATTGCAGTTCAGCAAGTATAGGTTGGTCATGAAATTTTTTTGTCTATTTGATTTTGTAAGTACTCTGTGTTATGTAGTAATCTGTAAACATTAGTAATCTTCATAGGTTGTTTTAGAAACTTGGGTTTTCAGGGGATTTTTGAAAAAATAAAATTGAGAAAAAATCTATAATGTAGGATTTGTGGTATATGTTGTCTTAGAGAGAAAACATGTGTTTGTTCTGCTTGTAACATAATGATAATGATAAAAAATGTCTATATATCTATAGGTTCAGTATGCGTTCTAAACCTAGTATTCCTGCTAGTAGGTTTGAAGTCTTATTTGATTCCGAAGAAACGTCGTCTTCGGAGAGGGGAAACGAGTATAGTGTAATGGAGGAAACTGTTAATAGTGTGGGGGCGATGATAGAGGTGGTGGGGGGGGGGGCCAGTAAATATGAGAGCGTGAAAGAAAAAGAGGCAGAAAGGGAGAAAGAAAAAGTCTTTGTCATATACCCAGAGGGGGTGGATGCAGGGAAAGAGTACTTGAGATAAAGAAAGAAATGCCCAGGAGAGTGGGGTAGGTATGTGGAGGACAAAGGTCTCTGGTTCAGAGCCTATGTCTCCTAAAAAGGGAGGGAAGCAATGTATTATCAAGTTCCCTGTTTGGAAAAGTGGAAGAAGGATAGATGTATTAGTGAGGGGGTTAGCCTCTTGTATTACAATGGGGTTTGGTTATTAGGCCCACGTGGGAGTTATTTTATGTTTTTTAAATTAGGTAGTCTATGGCCTTAAAATTCTGCTGACCTACTTTCAGAAAGGGGTTATGAATGCGTTACAGTACTGCCTTTTCCAATTGAATGGGAATGTGTATGAGATGATGAGGGTATGTAAGGCGTTAAACAAAAAATGGAGGAAGGAAGGGGCTGCGAAGTAGTTCACGGCTAAAGATGCTTTGAAGTTTTACAAGTTTAAGTATATGGAGGGTCAAAACAGTGGTTACCTGTATAGCAACTTGGCTAGGCCAAAATTCTTTAATTTTAAGTCTGCGGGTAGACCATGGAATGACCACATTGTGAGGGTTGAATGTAGCTGTTTACAGGTTCCAGATGATCCAGCGCTCGATCTGAACCATAAATATTTTAATCCGAGTAAGTAATGTTGAACAACCTTCGAATAGTTGATAGCTATGTCTGTATGTTGTGTAACTGATATTCTGCTCCATTTATTTGGCCTAGCCCAAGCCATTGGCTACTCTGGATAAGACTAGTCTGTTTGACTGTGTTTCTCGAGACCAGGATGAGCTAACGGAGGTACTCAGTGAATTGGGTACCCGAAGGCACAAAATAGTAGATTCAATAGTGCCAAAAGTTCAATGAGCTCAAGAAAAATGATATATGGCCGAGGGGAAGCCTGTAGAGACCGTTTCTGACTTGCTTAGTCCTCTACCTTATGTTCCTCAGATTACCAAGCAGCTTACACGTAAAGCCCAAAAGCCAGCGTAGCAAAGTAACTCAGCTGTTGAGGCTGTGCCCACATAACAAGAGATCGCAAAGCCTGCTGCTGGTGGCATGCAGGAAAAACTTGAAGTGAGTGTGTCTGCGCTTGGGGACGTTGAGAAGAGTATGAAGTGAAAACGACATGTGGAGGAGGACAGTGATCAGACTAACCATCATACTGCTGCCAAGATGAAAGAGTTGGAGCGAAGATATTGTCATATGGCCAGGACAAATTTGCAGAAGCTCGAGGATGAGTATCTCGAGCACACGTTCGCGGTATGTGGTTGAAAAATTGTTTTCTTGATGTTACCTTTGAACTGAATGAAATTGCTGAATTGACTCTTCTGTTTTTATTAAATTGGTAGCTGTCAACGATGCTGAAGAGGGCCTGAAAATGTCTGGACAAAAGAGGCCAAGAATTTGACAATCTAATGGCAAAGTTCGAGGCTCATTCAACTCGCGTGAAGGAGCTTGGGGGTGAGCTTTAGTTGGAGAGCGAGAGAAGGGTTGCAGATACTACCGTAGTTGTAGAAAAGTTCAGTAAACTGTCAAAGCATGATAAGCTCATGTCTAATATGGTTGTAGTAGCCTTAGTAGAAAGATGCCACTTTATCAACTCGTACTATTGTTTTGGCTTGAGTGTTGATGATGTGGCATTGGCCCAGAATGGTAGGTATCTAGAGATTGATTACCATGCTGAGGAGGAAGAGGTGGTTGTTGATGCTGTTGGTGCATATGAGAAAGCTTCAGACCTTCCTCCAGGCAGTACAGAGGCAGTGGATACTATTGGGCAAACAGTGGATCTTTTGTTGGAACATGATGAAGCAGTTTTCTCTCCAGAGAAAATGCTGAAATCTCCTTCTGAGGTAGACATTAGCAAGCCTCTTTAAACATTTTGTGGTATCCTGTCTTAAACTTTTTAGCTCGCGTGACATGGATGTGATAGTCTCTGTATAATCGTACAGTACTTTCTTTTTGAGTGATATTTTGAAATATACTTTACGTGAATGTTGGTATTGAAATAAGATATCTGTAATTTGTGTAGGAGATAGAACATTTGAGAAAAACGAACTCTGAATTGAAGAAGTCGATGAGTAGAGTGAGGGACTCCGTGACCCGTACTCAACAGGTACTTGACAAAACTGAATACGAGAGAAGACAATTTAAGTTAAATTCGAAGAAAACCTTTAAAGAGTTATATGATCTGCAATGTAAATATGCCAAGATATAAGTAGAAAGAGACAAAGTGTTAAGAAAGGAAGAGGAAAGGGGGGTATTACTTTGAAAAACGAAATAGTTGGTTTTCTTAGCGACCCAAGTGATAAGGCGAAGTGTCAGAATACGCTATTGGTTATGACTTTGTATTTTGAGGTCGAAGTAGATAGTAAACGAGGGTTAAAGGAGGCTTATATAGAGCTTTGAGGAAGAGAGGTATAGTTCCAGACCCAGCTCGAGTTATGTTTTTATCTCAAGAATCATGCAATCGTCATAGTTTAGAAGGGAAAAAATGTTCAGATCGGGTTGGTATGTCTATTATTTTGGGTAATGTAGAACCTTTATCTGATGTCTTTGGTTTTATTTAGGATTTGATGGCCATGAGGATTGTAATTTTCAGGATAAGCAAATAGCAAATAGAGGCTCAAACACTTTTGATGGGTGAGGTAAAGGGGTTACATGATCCGCTATCGCAGCACATAGAGTAAATATTATCTTTAGCAACGCGGTTATCGAAAGAAGTGGCTGCTCGAATGAAGGTAGAGGCGGAAATGAGGGCTTTAGGTGTGCTACTGAAAAACACGCGTCAGCGGTTGCAAAAAGTGCAAATGATATTTAAGGAGCTTCTATGCCCATCGCGAGCAAAAGTCGATGCTCGAACAAAGCATAAGCGTCACATAGATAGCGTTAGTGAGTTTTATGGGAGAAAATTGTCTAGGCTGGAGAGTATATTTAGGAAGTTTGTAGAGGAATGTGGGAAGGATTTTGAAGTGGAAAATGCCAAAGTAGAAAAACTGTGGGTTATCCGTGGTAAAGGAGTAATTGCTGGTGACCACCTCCTTCCTAGGTCGTAGGAGGAATCGTCAGAAGAAGAAGTGGTCGAGTGTCTGAAACCCTGAACGCATCACAAAAAATGCCAACTGGAGGTTGTGACCTTTACCACGCTAGTAGATGTACAGGCGTCGAATAAGAAGGTCATGAGAGACAAGCGGTGGTTATTTCCTTTCTGGAAGAGTCGCAAATAGATAAATCCTGTTTTTCTATGATTAGCCCTTCGTAGTGTTTGAAAATGTAATATGTATTTTGTGAGAACAAAATGATGTACCTAACTTGCTCATATACTATGTTCTTGATATAGTTTTGCAAACTGTTATATGTGCTCTGTTATTATGAAAAACTATTATAAATGCAATCTGTTATGAATAGGTGGGCCTAACTGCTATATAAAGTCAGTGTGATGCATTACGTCCCGAGAATGAACAAATGCATGCTGAGCTAAGATCGAGTTAGTGTGCCATAAAAAGTACTATTGAAACAGAAGAAAAGTTGAGAGCAGAAATGACTGAAAATCTTGACGAGAACGAAGCGGTACTATCTGTCAGTTTGAGAAAGATAGAGAGTTTAGAAGAAGAGATAAGAAAAAAGGGCATTGGGGTCGGAAGTGGATCAGGGCGAGCTAGTCAACAAGGTGCTGAATTGCTATATGCGTAGTCACATTAGAGGTTAAAGGAAATAAAGTAAAGGAGCTGCAGTTCCAAGTAAATATGCTTGAAGCGGAGATAAGTGATGTTAGAGCTCATGCTCACAAATATGAAGCATTGTGGTTGGTTACTGGGATGATGGGAAAGGAGATGGAGGAGGTTCGCGCTCAGCAGAATGAAGTCATAATGAAGGACTGGAACAAAATATGTGATCTAGAACATCTTTCGCAAACGCGGCACCTGAATATCTTGGAATACCAGTCTGATAATGACAAACTTCGAAGCGCGAATACGAAGCTGGAGAAAGAACTGTTGCGGTTGGAGATAAGTTATGACTCGAAGCGGGTCGAATGTGCAGGTTATGAAAATTCGATGTCTCTGATTTATCATATGGATAAATTTAGGACCGTGCTGGAAGCTAAGAATTCGGATGTGTGTCGTGCAAAATGATAAGTGGACGATTATTGTAAGCAACTAGAAGATGTACAGAAGGAAGTGCAACATAAGCTGAGTGAACTCCTTCACAGTAAGCAGGTGAAAAATGAGGTGGGTGGTAGTCATGAGAGGGAGATGGTTACAGTAATATCGTTCATTGCAGCTGAGTTGAAGAGACTGAAAGCTAAAAGTCAGAGAGTATATGATTGTTTTACTGCTCAAGGTGTAAAATGTGAGATGGAGGTGATCTGAACTTCATATTTACAACCCATGATTTCTAGGATTGGATCGTTTTAGCAGAGAATGGTTAGAGAGGGAAAGTAGATTGTTGTGGGGAGGATGCCAGAATTTATGTGTCTGAAGTTACATAAGAGTGGTGTAAGAAACGTGGCAAGACCTTCTAATGTGGGTAATGAGTTAAGTGACATCTCTAGTGAAGAATGAGTAATATGATTATGCTGTATGTATACGAACAATGGATAAAAAGGAAATATGGATGTATAAATAATTAGGTAAGGACGAAAATAAACTGCACTAATCGTGTGAGGTACCAATGATAATATATCTAGAGCAGAGTGATATGCGATCGGATCACCTAAAGTGGTAAACAATCTGTGATGCATGAGATGATCGGTTTGGCTGAAGCAATGAATGATCTGCGATGTAGTTTAACTTGCCAATTTGGCCGAAGCAACAAACGATCTCTAATCTAGTTTAGATGATCGATTTGGCCGAAGCAACAAATGATCTGTAATGTAGTTTAGATGATTAAATTGGCCAAAGCAATACATGATCCGTAATCTGTGTATAGATATAGAACACAAGTATTTCATTGGTGTAAGATTGATGTACAGCGAATGTATTAGATAGATCGGTTTGGCCGAAGCAACAAATGATCTGTAATGTATTAGATGATCAATTTGGCCAAAGCAACAAATGATCTATAATCAGTGTATAAAATTTTTTTAGGGTAATCGAACACAAGTATTTTATTGGTGTATGATTGGCGTACAATGAATGTATTAGATAGATCGGTTTGGCCAATGCAACAAACGATCTGTAATGTATTAGATGATCAATTTGGCTAAAGCAACAAATGATCTGTAATCTGTGTATTGAAATTCTATGTGTTATAGTAGAAAGTACTGAGATGTTTTCATCAAACAGTAATCTTTTATTAATGTGAGCTCCTCATACGAGCTGATAGATTGGTTTGAAGAAAAGTACACTGTGACAGATGTATTATCTACAATACAATTTTAGTCTCCTCGTGTTCCAAAGATTATGTATGTGCTCGCCATGCTCAGTGGCGAGGTCGTAAGAACTAAGACTGCTTTTCCCGATGACGACAAAAAGACCTTCCCAGCTTTTGGACAATTTCCCTACGTTGAGCTCTTTGCAATGTTTGGGAATCTCTTGGCGCACTAGATCGCTGATTTCGAACTCTTTATGCTGAACGCGTTTGTTATTAGATCAGGCTAAAGCTTGGTGATACCTTCTCAATTTTATGACTGCTTTATCCCGAGATCAAGTTCATATTACATTCTAACTAGAATTCGTTTTCTTCATCGGTCATGGTATGGTTGTGAATAGGTGATGATACTTAGTAGGGATGATTGTATTGGTACTGTAAGCTAGATGGAACGGTGTGTATCTAGTTAAAACTTGAGGTAAAGTTCTGTAGCCCATAGCATATGTGGTAACTCCATGACCCAATTTCCTTTCTTTTTCTATTATGCACTTTTTGATTCCATCGATGATAGTACGATTAGTGATCTCGGCTTGGCCGTTCCCTTGCGGGTAATACAGAATTAAAGGGAAATGTATGATGTTGTGTTGATTAAGGAATTCGACGACCTTGGAGCCAACGAACTGAGGTCCACTGTCGATCCTGATAAGATGGGGGCAGCCAAAATGAATGATGATGTTTTTCCTGATGAACTTGATGACTTCATCTTCTCGTGTGCGGCTCAGGGGAACTGCTTCTACCCACTTAGTGAAGTAATCCGTTGCGACTAAGATAAGTTTCCATTTTCCTGGTACAGTAGGAAACTCATCGACAAGGTCTGGGGCCCATCTTTTAAATGGCCATGCAACATTGCTGGAATGTAGTTCTTAAGCCGGAGCTCAAATTTGGGGACCATGACGTTGACATGCATCATATTTGCCTGTAAGCTTGATTGCTTGAGCTTTTTGTTTAGGCCAGAAGATGCCTTGAGAAAGAGCTCGGTTGCCTAGAGATCTTCCTGTATGTGTGGGAACTACTAGTGCCTTCATGTAGTTTGTGTAAGAATTTTCGAGCTTCTTTGTAAGATAAACATTCAAGATACAGCCCTATTACCGAAATCTTGTATAAGAGACCATTTTCGACGATGTACCGTTGGCGTTATCAAGTATGAGCCTTGTTTCAGTGGGGTCTTGAGGGAATTTACCATCGAATGTGTTCTTGGTACCAATATACTTTAGGAAAGGTCATCTCCAATCGTCCTCATTCTCTTCAACGCCCCCAGTATTAATAGAATTTGAGCTTATGATGTTAATGCTAGGGGTTGATATTACTTCAATCTTAAGAGATCGAGCTTCTGAGCCAAGGAATCTTGCGAGATATACGAGGGAATCAGAATGTCTGTTCTCTTCGCACGACAAATGCTCGATTGAAAATTTCTTAAATCTACTCATTCTGTCGGCTACGACGGCTGCATAATCGATCATTTTCCCATTCTTTTAGAATTTTTCTGTGTAATGGTTTACAATGAGATAAGAGTCTATATATTAAGACAGTTCGGACACTCCAATTTCTAGAATCATTTCTAAACCTTGAATCATTGCCTCGTACTCTACTGTATTGCTGGTAGCTTTGAAATTTAATTGGATTGGATCTTCAATTATACCATTAGAATGTGTGATCAATACGATTCCGGTGCCTAATCCTGTGGGTCCAGAGGATCCATCAGTTAGAAGATGTCATCCCTTTTGCGTTATCTAGTCTGCCCTTTCTTTGAGTTGTTCTTCATGAATTTTTGTGCTACCTTCTTCCTAGTCAGAATCTTTTACGGGGAAGTCTGCAAGGAAATCTGCTATGGCCTGACTCTTTTCAGAAAGTCAGGGCTTAAATTGGATGTCAAGCTCACCAAGAGTAGGTGACCATTGCTGGACTCATCTAGATTTTTTTCTTTTGGATAACATTTTATGTAGAGGGTAGTTGGTCACTACTCGTACTGAGTGGGCTTGGAAGTATTATTTTTATTTTTTCGAGGTATAGACGAGAGCCCAAAGCAGTTTCTCGACCTTGCTGTATTGGGATTCTGCTGGAGTGAGAGTTTTACTGATGAAGTAGGCAGGCTTCTCGGTTTTCTCATCAGGCTAAATGAGAACAAAACTTAATGATTCTTCAGTAACAGCAAGATAGATGGTGAGCTCTTCCCCTTCGCTAGGTGTGCTCATCACTGGTGGTTAACCAAGGTAAAGTTTTAGTTGTTGAAAGGTGGGTTTGCACTCCGCTGCCCATTCGATCCCGTGGTCCTTCCTAGGTTTCTATTTTGTTGTCCCCTCACATAATAAGTTAAACAAACATCGGCAGCGATCAGACAATTTTAAAACAAAATGGTTTATTGTGGCAATCTTCCTTGCTAACTTTTGGACTTTTTTTTTGTTCTGGGGGAAAGAATCGATAATAGTGCACGAATGTGATCCGGATCGGCTTCAATACCGCGCTTGCTGATTAAGTGGCCCAAAAATTTCTCTGATTGAACTCCGAACTGGCATTTATCAGGGTTGAGTCCCATCTTGTAGAGACGGAGGATATCATAGGTCGTGTATAAATCGCAATATGGTTTTCCTTCTTTAGACTTTTACAGAACATATTGTCTATATAGACCTCCATTGTTTTTCCAAGGTGATCCTTGAACATTTGGGTCATCAATTGCTGGTAAGTAGCTCCAACATTCTTGAGATCAAATGGCATGACTTTATAACAGTATAGGCCGTGTTCTATAATGAAAGTTTTTTTCTCTTTGTCGTCAGGAAAAATAGGTATCTGGCTGTAGCCTGATGCGGCATCCATTATAGACTAGAGTTCATGCCCTGACGTAGAGTAGAGCAGTTTATTTATGACAGGGAGTGGGAAACTGTCTTTCGGAGTATACCTGTTCTGGTCGATAAAATCCACGCATGCCCTGATCTTCCCATTCTTCTTTGGTACCACTACAATATTCGATATCCATTCTGGATAATTAGCCTTGCGGATAAAACTTACTTCGATGAGTTTTTCGATTTCTTTGTTGACTTCATCGCGAAGTCTAAGTGCTAAAGTCTTCTTTCTTTGTTGGATAGTTACGGCTTTTTCCTTAAAGTTGAGTTTATGACAGGCCATGTTTAGGTCAATACCCGGCATCTCGTAAAACGTCCAGGTAAAGACGTCATTGTTTTCTTTAAGGAACTGGATAAGAGTGTTGTACTCTTCTGGGGGTAGATGGGTGCCAATATATGTCACACGCTTAGGTCCACTAATTTCAGCTTATTATGTGGTCTCTGCGGTGGGCAGATATTACCCTGCAGTGTCGATTGTATAGTTTTCTGTAATGTTTCTTGTTGTCTTCTGTAATTGCTATGCGAGTTGATGTCGGAAGGTTCTGGTTCAATGACGGCAAAATTTTTGCATGCTCGTGGTAATTTATGACTTTTTTTTATCACGTAAACGCTACCCTCCCACTCAAAATATAATGCCAAGTGGTAGGTTGATGGAATGGTGTACATGTTGTGTAACCAGCAATACCCCATGATCCCCAGATAATGGGATTTTGTTTTGACGATGTAAAAGACAACGCCGAGTGTTACCGGTCCTGCGGTGATAGGAATTATGATCTTTCCGACGCGCTCTTCCTTTGGCTCATTGAAACCTCAAATATCAACATCACTGGGTTAGACCTTATCGGCCAGACCCATCTGGTCGATCGTGCTCTGAATAAGGAGTTTGATAGTGCTACCCATGTCTACCATCATCGTATGAAGCACCATGTTCTGCATTTTCAACATAATCACCAAGGCATTATGGTGAGGATAGTTGACATGCCGAACGTCACAATCAACGAAAGAGATTCTAGTTATCTAAGTGATGGATACTGGAATTAAGCAAGCTTCTTTTTCTTGCATGGATTTGTCGTGACATTGGGCGACACGCCTTCTGTTGCTTCTGTTTGATTCTTTGAGGACCTGGGTCTTCATGAGATGGCAGAGCGAGATATGGCACAAATAATTTTTTGTTGCGGGATCTTTGACCTGCACAACTTCAGTAGGGTTTTTGTAACTCCCATTCTTATAACTCTCCATGTCCATTATATACTCGTGCATTCGTCCATCTGCGAAGATGTACTTCAACAATTATTATAAAGAAAAACATTGCTCTGCCTCATGATGTCAGACCTATGGTGGATGCAGTTTGGTTTGTTCACGATCAGTTGAAGGTACTGTGCATTTTAGATGAATCTGTCTTTCTATAATATAGGATATATACTGGCTATAGTCACATTCATATTTGGAAGGAAAGGTCTTGGCAAGTTACTCTCCTTCCGAGGTTGCTCGTCGTTGGATTTGGTACATTTTATATTTCCTGCTTGATTTGATGTTCGATTAAAATTGGAATGGTTTGACTGATCTTGAGCTGTCAGTATTGACTTATAAGTTTTTTTCCTGTTGGACACCATCCGCTCTAGGTCGATGTATCCGTTGACCTTTTCGATTATGTCTTCCAAAGTTATTAGTTTTTTGAGGATGAGGTACTCCTTCACTCGGCCATCGACGAGTAAGGCGTTGGTGAAAGCAGAAATAGTGATTTTTTAGTCGAGTTAGTCTACTTTTCGGACTAACTTCAAGAAATTTTTGGTAAATGTCTCAAGTTTTACTCCGGGCATATTTTTGAGTCTGAAAAGAGAATATAAGTTCTCTTTATATCTCTATTGTGCGAGTAATTCTTGAGAAGAGTTTGCACAACTGCTCAAAAGTTGTGATGGATCCTTTAGGCAGTGTATAGAACCATCGTAGGGGCTCGCATGACAAGCTGGTAGGAAAGAACCGGCATAGAATATGGTTGGATGTCGAATGCAGGCCTAGAGCCTGTTGGAACTTTTTAACATATTTTACTGGGTCAGTCCCTTTGTACCTTCAGATCTCTGGAATGTGATAACTGGTGGGAACTTCCCCATCAAAGAGCTCTTGGGCGATCAGGATCTTTTATAATCTATTGCGGATCCCTTTAGTCGGTGTGTGGGCTTTGAGTAATTCTTTGATCCGCTTCTCGACATGTTCCTGAGTGACGTACTATCGAGCTGTGACGGTTGGAAGTATGACGTGCCCTTTTCTAGGGTTGTGGTCATCACTCCCTTTACTTAGACGTTCCTTTGCTGGGACTCAAACTCTTCTAGGTGGGTTTTTCAGTCTGTCTGGCTCCTGTGAGGCTGCCATCTACTTCCTATTGGATCTTCTGGATTGGGGCAAGATCCATGTCCTGCTGTTGACGGTTAGATTGAAGTGCACCTCCTGTGTAAATGCCTTTTATACGAGGCCCGATTCTGTCATGAATGAAAATCTGTGAGCCCTCAGGATGTATGGCATTATTCTTCTGGACAGCGACATGCTGACCATGTAAGACCTTTAGCGCATCCTGTACACTCGCGAGTTGTTATTCCAGGCCTGCACGCCTTTTTGTTTCTGAGTTCATAGTGGCCCTCAGGTCTGCTAAAGCTGCATTCTATTCCACCATGATCAGCGTACTTTGACCTGGAGGCGACATTCTATGGAAAGGTGATCAGCGATGTTTGAGACAATGGGTTTGAGAATTTTGGATCCCACAGACGGCGCCAAATGTAATAGCCTAATCCTGGGATACGGACTTAGCCTTTAACCCAAATATATTTAGAGCGTTTAAGAATAACAGAAAATTAACAGCAAGACTGTTTAGCGTGGAAAATCTTTAAATAGGTTAAAAACCACAACCTCTCATGAGGATTTCAAGAAAAAGATGATCTTATTGAGATTGTTAGTGTATTACAATGAACGATTTTAGAATATAGGATGATAGAGTAGGAACTTTTCTACGGTGATCGTTCCGTCCCTCATCTGCAGTTCTTATGGTCCTCTTATAGGTTCTCTAATATAACTGTTTGATGACCATAAAATTTCTTAATGATGGACGTAACAAAGTGAGTGTGAGATATTCTTTGACTAGGTTCTGTAACGTTCTGACCTTTGCTACTGTACAATGGCTCTATTGCTGACTGTGTGCTTCGCGCAGGTCGAACTGTTCGTGTAGAGGTTAAAAGTGATGTTTCGAACTGGGGAAAGGTTGGTTACGTCTTTAGTAGTGCTTCCTATATACTGATGTGATCGAGGGTGAGGTTTGAGTCTGAGATACGCGTTTAGGACATGCGGCAATGGGATGTACTTAATTACGTGGAAGTGACGCGTATCAAGGACATGTGGAATACTGACGTGGCATAGGGTTTACCAAGCTGTCATGGTAGTAACAGGTGTCTAGGACACGTGGTATGCCACATGGTAGTGGGACTCACTTGCTGACGTGGTAGTGACACGTGCCTAGAACACGTGGCATGTTGACGTGGCAGGTAAGGTCCACCAAGTTGACGTGTCAGTGTCTTGACACGTGGCAGGTGGGTCCACCATGTTGACATGGCAGTCCCATATAGTGACAATAGGAGGTCATTATTTATTGACACGTGGCAGACCAACACAGTGAAACGTGGCAGTCACCATGGTGAGACATGGCAGTCACTGGAGTGATACGTTGTAGTCACTGAGGGTGACAAGTGGAAGTTACCACATGGTTATCTCCAAGAGGTGACACGTGGCAGTTTGAGTGGGTCAAATCAATCTAGACCTGTCAATCCGGTCCTAGCCTTAACCCAGACCGGTCCAAGACTGGTTTAGACACTAAATTGGCTCTAGAGAGCTCAATTTTTTTTCAAATTGAGTTAAGTTTTTTTGAAAAATTTGTATTGACTGAACATACCCCATGGGGGACCCATTTTTAATTTTGTTATGAAAAATATTTTTTTTATTTTTTTTAGAACGGGTACCTTTTATAGGAAAACTAGCTCACTTATATGTGATATAAGTAAAGAGATTAATGCCTATTTAAGTATCTTATAATAGCTTATAGGATATTAACAAAATGCCACTAGGATACTAGTTATCATGATTATGGATCACATATAATATGAAACCTGACCAATTTAGAATATGACGATTGGTAGTCATATCCAAATCACGGTTAATTGTCAAATAAAAATAATTAGAGCTCAATTGCTAGTTGACTTAGTCTTATTTCTTAAAACTTAGTGTCTGAGGAACCAATTTTACGTATCTAGGTGTAATTAGATGCTACATTATAGTATTTAGTGGTATATAGACACTGATAGCAACCTATAGTACCCTAGATTGTTAGTTCAAAGATAGGCATAATCTACCTATCTTGTGAACCCAACAGACTATGGGGTGTGACCACTTGTCAGCTAAACATCTAATACCCCTCATATTTATAACAAATAGGGCCATTTGGCTAGAATATATCAACCTTTATTGAAATTTAGGGCTTAGAACACCCTGATTCTCAGAATAAGGAATGCACACATCTAGTAGTTTTGAATAACAATCTTGGCTAAGATTCTATTAAAATAGACACCAAAGATTAAAATCGCCTTTTTATGGGTAAAATTAGGATTTAATTATTAAAAAAGAATTTTATGAGTTTTAGAATATGAACAAGGTTTAATTATAATATGATTGGGAATCATTTTTTTTTTGCTATTCTATGTATTATGATCTGTCTATAATGCATTTAAAATGTTTATCCAAAATTATTACTAATTACGATCTACATTTTGCATAATAGATGTCTACAAAACTTAAGAATGTTGAATTTCCTCAATTGCTACTTACTTGAGCCAATTACCTTACTTGGTGCAGTGATGCTGACTTACTTTGGAAGTATCTTGATATACAGAAGACCATCGTCATTGGCAACAAGGAAGATCCCATCGGCAAAGCAAAGGCTTTGTTTATCCTTCATCATTATATTCAAGATGACCTAAAGACTGAATACTTCAATAAGGTTGAACCAGCTGACTTATGAGTAAACATAAATGGGGATTATGGTCAGCAAAAGACCATTATGCTCCCAAAAGCAATGCACCAATTGAACAATCTTAAGTTCCATGATTTTTGGACCGTCACTGATTATAACTCAATAATCTCAAAAAATACTTTTACACTTGAGCTGTGTGAGAGGAAAGTTACTGATGCTGAAATGGTAGAGAAGACTTTATCAACTTTCCATACTGGCAATATTGTGCTTCAGAGGCAATATCGACGAGAGAACATTCCAACTCACGAAGTCCTAATTTAGGTACTGCTCATCTCTGAGCAGAACGATGACCTTCTGATGAATAATCATGTTATGCGGCCTTTTGGGAGTGTGTCATTGCCTACATTACACAATGTTTAGTTTAAAGGAAGCAATTCTGCACGTCAGGGACACAAATATGGAAAAGGCAGGGGAGGATACCTGGGAAACATGAAGTGTGGGAACCAGAAACCCTTTAGCCCTTGGAAAGGCAAAAAAATTAAGATATCTTGCAACCCAAGAAATGTGAAGAAGGAAAATAAGATAGATGAGGGATCTCCTTGCTTTAACTATAGCGGTACAGGACACTCGATACGAGAATGCCAGGAACCACGGGTGGCTAGAGGTAACAGAGTCCAGACCTACCATACAGTTGTTGATACTATCTCCGCCCCTATGGATTTTGCAGCGTCAGACTTCTTCGGCGATACTGATGCCAACATAGATCAACATGCAGAGTAATTTGTAACAATATCTCAGTAGACATGTGATGTCACAGTAAAGAACACTAGCAGTTTCTTTTGTCGTATAGACTTGATTTACTTTTTGTCAATATTTTTGATTATGTTTGAAACAAATAAATTATATTTCGATAAAGTGCTCGTGACATACATGAGATTTTTATTATGTTCTAAATACTGATTATTCAAATTATTTCTTGGGATAGTAATTAATTTGTCATATATAGATTTTAATCTTCTATATATACAGGTCGCACATAGATCTTTCAACTTATAGGGCACTAATTGATAATAGGACGAGTTACGACACATGTCTAGTAGACAGTGGTATCACACACTAGATCCTTCAAGACAAAAGGTATTTCATACATTTGACCGCGTATGTCAGGGACATTTAAACTATTACTGGGTCAGCCAGTATCATAGATGGCTTAGGGAGTGCCACACTAGTACTCCCTAACGGTACGATACTGAGTATCTAGACTGCGTTGTTTGCTATTAAATCTCCTGGGAATTTACTAAGCTTTAGGGACATACGTGATAACACTTATTAAGTCAGAATGATAAGAAATGATGAGAATTAAATTCTATGTATCACCTATTTTCCTAACGGTTACGAACTTATATTTGAATGGTGTCCAATGTATTCCACAAGGCTTTATTCTACTGCTTTCAGTCTTGTCGAAACATATGCAATTACTAATTTTTCTCTGTTATAGGTGAAAACATTTAAGATTTGGCATGATCATTTCAGGCATCCTGGATAGAAAATGATGAGGAAAATTATCAATAGTACTCTGGACATTCACTCACGGGAGAGACGACCTAAATTTTGCAAGATTGCCCGTTTAACGCCTACACTCAGGGAAAGCTTATAGTCTAACCTAATAAGACCAAGGTGGAGTTAGAGTCTCCAGCCTTTTCCCAACGTATCCATGGAGATATATGTGGACCTATCCATTCACATAGTGGTCCGTTTAAATACTCTATGGTCTTAATCGACGCATCTGTGAGATGGTCAAACGTTTGCCTATAATCATCTAGGAATATGACTTTTCCCTAGCTGCTTGGTCAGATTATCTTATTGCGGGCTCATTTCCTGGATTGCCTGATCAAATTTGTGAGATTTGACGGTGTTGGCGATTTTACCTTAAAGGCTTTTCTTGATTATTGTACGGCTACTGGGATTAGATGTCGACCATCCAGTTCCCATGTCCATGCACAAAATGGGATGGTGGAGAATCTAATCATGTGATAAGAGTTAATCGCTAAGCCACTATTCGCACATGTAAAGTATGAGGAGACAAGCCCGGTGAGGCACATGTACATGATAATCAAGAGATCTCGATTAACTTTATTTCTAATGGCACCACTTGAGATCATTCAGAAGTAATAGTCGACGAAGTATTTACTTTCGCTGCTGCGCTCGCCATCAAGGATGATAATCTAGAACTACTCACTATATGTAAATATAAAAGTCATATAGATTGGCTTGAGTGGGACACTGCGATAAATGCGGAGCTCAGCTCATTAGCAAAGCGCGAAGTGTTTAGTCCAATAGTCCCTTGGTAAGATGCCATCAGGCCTGCCTGTTATAAATGGGTATTCGCACAAAAATGTAATGAACTTGGAAATATAGTAAGGTACAAGGCAAGACTAGTTGCCCAGGGCTTTTCTCAAAGACTTGGCATTGATTATGATAAAAGCTATTCCTCAATCATGGATGCTATAATGTTCGGTTACTTGATCAGTCTGCCAGTCGTTGAGAACAAGCTTAACATGCGTCTTATGAATGCAGTTATTGCATATTTATATGGCAAATTAGATATGGAGATCTAAATAAAGCTACTAGAAGGGCTTAAGCTTTTGGAAGTAACAATGCCAGGCACACGGGGAGCCTACGTATTAAAATTGAGTAAGTCATGGTATGATCTGAAACAATCAAGCTTCATGTGGCACAACAGGCTGACTAAATATTTGAAAGCCAAGGGTTTTGCGAATAGCTAGCCTTGTTTGCCCATGTGTTATCATAAAAAAACCAAATACTGGATTTGCCATCATTATAGTTTATGTAGACGATTTGAATATCATCGGAACTCCGGGGGAGATCACGAATGCTACCAAATACCTTAGGAAGGAATTTGAAATGAAAGACCTCGGGAAGACAAAATTTTGTCTCTGTTTGTAGATCAAACATCTTGGTCATGGCATAATCGTACATTAGGCGGCATATTCCGAAAGGATCATAAAATGTTTTGGTATGGAAATGGCACACAATGCCAAAATGCCTATGCATGTCTATTCATTGGATGTGAATAAGGACATTAATCGTCCTCCAGACAAGGGGGATAAACTCCTAGGGCCTAAAACTCCATATCTAGGAGCTATTAATGCTTTACTATACTTAGTAGGGTCTACTCGACATGCTTTCTCATTCACAGTAAACTGTTTGGCATGCCATAGTTCTTTACCTACCCAAAAGTACTAGAATGGGATCAAACGCATTCTGAGAAATCTCATCATCACGAAAGACTGGGGTCTAATCTATCCAAAAATTGGCAAATGAGAAAATATAGGATATGCCGTTGTAGGATATTTGTTAGATCCACATAAAGGCCGATCACAATCGGGTTATGTCTTCTTGTATGGAGATACAACGATTTCATGGAGATCAGTGAAGCAGACGATGGTTGCTACATCCTTAAACCACGTGGAGATTCTTGCACTTAATGAAGCTGGCAGAGAATGCTTATGATTGCGGTCTATTATCAATCACATCAACAAAAGTTGTAATCTGAGTTCTATCCAAGATAAACCGATGTCTCTTTATGAAGACAACATAGCTTGTATCATTCAAGTCAAGGGCATGTTAATTAAAGGTGACAGAATGAAGCACATTTTACCAAAGTACTTCTACATATATGAGTTGCAAAAGATGAAAGAGATTGACATTGTTCAAGTCCATTCATTAGATAACTTAGCTAAGCTATTTACGAAGGCTCTTGTACATTCTATGTTCAAGAGATAGGTACACGTAATCGGCATGCGGAGTTTACATAATTTATTATCTTATGGAGATAGATCTTAGGGAGATTGAGTTTAGGGGGTAATACCATCTTGACGTGGACACATGCGGGGGTTTTACTGACTAGAGGTTTTGATGATGAAACGTATACACGTGCACAACCCATATGGGGCATAGGATTGTACTCTTTCCTTGCACAACTTTTTGCCCAAGGAGTTTTACTAGGTAGAGGTTTTAATGGGTAAAGTCATCCTGGTATCGAACACCCCAAGAAGGAGTGTTAGGAGTTGGGTCCAGCCCAAGGTGGGAGACCAACTAAGTTGGGGTGTCCTATTATACTCCTAACAAGCCCATAGGCCTTTAAGGTTTATGGGGAAAGTTTAAGTAGGATAGGTAGCCTCATTTGCTAGGTTATCCTCTTTGTATCTTGTACATAGAGATACAATTTTCATTAATAGGATATCCCCTTTTCTCTCTCAATTTTCTCTTGATTGATTATATAGAAGCTATAATCTATTATTATCCAACAATAATATATTCTTGTAAGAAATGAAGAAAGTTGTAAAACAAGGTGAGGACTTGAACCTTTGACCTTCTAATGAGATTAATCACTTGGAACCAACCAAACAACTTCACATTACGTCATATTATGGCCCATTTTTACCTACTACTTAACAATTTTCAGGGCCCAAATTTATATTAAAAATTGGAGGCTCAAGGCGGCCGCCGATTGCGTCTATAGCTAGGGCCGGTCCTGTGGGCCGTCACGCTAAATAGGAGCTTGGCACTCAGTGGCATTATATTTTTCTTCTATGCATTTACAAATACTATGGTAAAACTAATTTGTTATTTCAACTCCCTTTAATCGCGTTCTGTCTCGTACAATATTCTGAAGGTTCTTAACTTAATCAGCCCTTATAACCTTCTATGACTCGGTACTAAACTCTTGAATCATGTAGTTAATTTTACCTTAATTTCTAAAAGGGTAATATGAGTCCACTGCAAAATCTTATGACTACATCAGCGAGTTACTAAGATATTGTATTATATGTAGGTATACTAAATTTGTGTTTACTATTGTACACATGAAGGGAATACTCTAAGAAATGTTCTATCACAATGCCTTCAAAGCAAGAATATTATGACCAAAATGTTGAAGTGATGCAGATGAATCTCTAAATATTTTTTGCATTCTAAATAAATATTTTATGAATTCTATACTGCAATCATTACTTGGGGATCGAAAACCTAAACTCTAAACTCGTGGCACCATTTTGATTACCCCAATTACCATAAATTCAGAGAGGAAGGTCTTAATAGGCACCTAAAAACTGAACTCAACAATGACGCCAGAACAAGTTGGCATGTAGAACAATTCAACATGGTGGAGTTAGGCAAGGAGAAAATGATAGTTGGTGGACACGACAAGGGCACTGGTTCCAAACAGCGGACACACAAACTCAAATGGGCATTGTTCGAGGAGTTCTTCCGGCTTTCATTATCTGGGAGGTTTGGAAAGCAAGATGCGCTTATAGATTCGAAGACAAGTCAATATCTCCCTCAACCATTATCCGAACTATCAACAAAGACCTATTAGAGGGCATGTTCAAGGTATAGATAACACAACATAGCAACTTCAGCGATTTCATATCCCTCCAAGTGTTACAATTGGTTCGGTTCTCTGTGTGCTCCAAACGGCCTGCTATGATCCGATGGATTTTCCCACCTCCTAGATACTCAAACTAAATAGCGATGGTTCCGCTCATCCTCCTGTTATGAGTGGTGCAGGAGGGATAATCCGTAATCACCGGGGTGATCTTATGCTCGGGCTCAGCCTAGCTCTTGGACAAGGGACAAATACGGCCA